>OY992876.1:292466195-292596195 GCA_963921405.1 Cepaea hortensis
TCCAACCCCAACTACTGGAGGTCCTTCTCAGATGTCCTGTGGAGCCAGGGGACACGAGAATAGAACAGCTGGCCATACTAAACTAAGACTTAAAATAATGCACTGGAATGCGGAGGGAGTCAGCAACAAAAAAGTAGAATTAGAAAACATCCTGGACAAAGAAAAAGTAAGCATATGTTGCTTGCAAGAAACTCACCTCAACGAAAATATAGCCTTCAAAATCAGAGGCTACCAGTGTTACCGATCTGACCGAAAGGACAGACGAAAAGGTGGGATACTTACCCTTGTAAAAAATAACATCACTGCTTCCCAAATCAAAGTCCATATGGAAGGGGCTGAGTATCAGACACTTAAACTTAAAACAGGCTATACAGACCTACATCTGATCAATTACTACTGTCCAAGTGACCGTCCACAGGCACTGGACACACTACCATTAACAGAAAAAATGATTGTGTGCGGCAATTTCAACAGCCACTCGCAGAGTTGGGGCTATGATCACATGGACCAGAGAGGAGAGAGACTGGAAGACTGGCAGGATGATAATAGATTCATCTTGGTTAACAAGCCGTCCGACCCACAAACTTTCTACTCGAGATCATGGCACTCTACAACTACACCTGACCTGGCTTTTCATTCACCAGACCTGGAGTGGAACATTACACGAATTGTTGGGAAACAACTAGGTGGCAGTGACCATCGACCAATCTTTCTAACTGTAGAAAATGAGCTTGTAAGTAAAAGCAGCACCCTCTCGAGGTGGAACTACAAGAAAGCAGACTGGGCAGTGTACAATCATCGCACCAGCATACTGGTTAGAAACCTGAACACTGAGAAAGACATAAATAAAGTAGTTGAAGAGTTTGGGAAATGCATACTACAGGCAGCGCGAGAAACAGTACCAAGAGGAGCCCGTAAACAATATAAACCCTACTGGAGTAATGAACTGGAACAGTTGCATAATGATGTGGAAGTATGTAGAAAGCAAGCAGAGGCCACACCCAGCCAAGAGCACCACAATAAATTCCAGCATGCAAAAGCCAAATTTCAAAGGGCCAAGCTGCAGGCTAGACGGAAAAGCTGGCAGGAAAAAACAGAGTCTCTGAACTTTGAAAGAGACACAAGGAAATTGTGGAAGCTAATAAAACAACTTAACGATGAGGGCACAGGGAGAAACTCAAAAATTGCACTACATAAAGATGGAAACATCTTAACAAGAAAGCAAGCAGCTGACCATTTTGCGGACTCATTCGCACAAGATAGCAATATCAAAATCAGTCCAGAGAAACAACAAGAGATTCAAGAGAAACGGCAACATACAGGACAGAAGGAAATAGTACATGAGGTTCTGGAGGCACCCATCACAATCAGCGAACTGGAGCTAGCCATATCAAAACTGAAAATGAGAAAGTCACCAGGAGCTGATGGTATCTCCAATGAAATGATCAGGAACCTAGGAACAGAGGCCAAAGCAAAGCTGTTGCAGATCTTCAATAACAGTTGGACCTTAGGCAGTGTTCCACAAGCCTGGAGAGAAGCAATCATGATACCCCTCCTAAAATCAGGGAAAGATAGTTCCATTGCCTCTAGCTACAAACCAATTAGCCTCACCAGCTGTCTCTGCAAAACACTGGAGCGCATCATCAATCACAGACTGCAGTGGTACATTGAAAGTAAAAACATCCTTGTGCCACAGCAGGCTGGCTTTAGGCAGTGCTACTCTACGGAAGATCAGACAACCTACCTCTCTCAAGAAATTGAGGATGCATTCCAAGAGAAGAAGCTGGTGCTTGCGGCATGGATAGATTTGAAGAAAGCCTTTGACAAAGTCTGGAAAGAAGGTCTGATGAATAAACTGAGAAACTGCAAAGTCAATGGAAGAATGTACAAATGGGTGAAAGCATACTTGCACAACAGAAGAGCCCGAGTACAGATAGACGGACTCAAGAGCAAGAAAGTACTACTGCGTCACGGAGTTCCCCAGGGCGGCGTATTGTCCCCCACACTCTTTCTAATCTTCATCAATGATCTCGTTGCTAATCTACCGCATGGAATTAAAGCCGCAATGTATGCCGATGACCTGGTTCTATGGAGCACAAATGAACATGCATCAGTGGCCACCAGATTACTACAAAGAGCTGTAGATACATTTGTTGCATGGGCAAATAGATGGTGTGTCAGCATAAACACTGACAAGTGCAGCACCACCCTATTTACCCTCTCTCCAAAACAAAAGGCAGGGACCATCCAGATAAATGGAACACCCCTACGAGAAGATAAAGAACCAACATACCTTGGAGTAACATTTGATGGCAGGCTGACATGGAGAAAGCACATCAACAAAGCAGCAGCAAAAGCCAGAAGGAAAATAGCCATCCTGAGAAAGCTAAGTGGAACCACATGGGGAGCCAGTGGGAAAATACTTAGCAAAGTTTATCAACAGAGCATACGACCACACCTGGAATACGGGTCAACTGCATGGTGTTCGGCATCAAAAACCACACTACAAGAGCTGGACAAAGTGCAAAATCAAGCACTTAGAGTCACCACAGGAGGGATGAGATCAACCCCTATAGTGGAAATGGAGAAGATGGGGAGGACACAAGCACTGAGTGAGCGCAGAGATACGAAAACGCTAATACAAGCAGAAAAGTTCCTCAGCTTGCCAGGCCACCCTATGAAGAACAGATTTGAAAACCTAGCTATGGGGCGGTTGAAAAGAAGTAGTTTTATCCACCAGGCCAAACGACTCTGCAGAGAAACCACCGATCTGCCCACAGTTGGTATCCCCCTAACAACTATTCCAGAGCGAACTCCATGGAAAGATGAGCATAGACTATCATTACAAATCCAGACAAAAGTGAGAGGAATATTTGACAAGGAAGATCAGAACAGTGTGCAGCGCAGAACAGCCACTCTCAGCTTCCTTGATGAAGAATACCCACAGGACCTCTGGATCCGAGTCTACACAGATGGGTCAGCACAAAATGCTGTTCGAAATGGAGGAGCGGGAGTGTACATAGAATACCCAAATAATACCAGGGACACAGCTAGAGTACCGACAGGAAAGTACTGCCATAACTACGATGCTGAAATTGAGGCAATCAAGATAGCAACAGAGAAATTACTAAATACCAGCAATGGTACACAACCTGTGGTGCTATTGACAGATGCAAAATCAGTACTCGAGGCGCTCCTGTCTGGGAAATTGCCAGTACTAAGGACACTACTTTCTGAACTTAGCAGTCAGCATAAGGTCACCATACAGTGGATACCATCCCACCGTGGAGTACCCGGGAACGACAGAGCTGATCAATTGGCTAAGGAAGGAGCCAAAGAAGAACAGCCTGATGTGCCTGTAACATACCACCAAAAGAAAAGAATGATCAAATCAGTCAGAAAGCCACCAAAACCTGCTCAAGATGACTACCACGTTATGGATAGACCAGAACAAGTCATTATTCTGCGCCTCAGAACAGGGCACAATAGATTACGCAACCACATGTATACAAAATTCAAGATTGGTGAAACAGCCATGTGTACATGTGGATTGGCGTCACAGACAGCAGAGTACATACTCCAAGACTGCCCAAAATATAACATATCTAGGCAAACCTTCTGGCCTAGAGAGACGACAGTGGAAGATAAACTCTATGGACCGCTGTGTGAACTGAAAAAGACAGTTCAATTCATACAAGAGACAGCACTGCAGTTATAGACATATTTCAAGCGAACGAAAGAAGAAGAAGAAAATGTCTTTTAACGTGGCCTAAATATTTCACTTGCCCCCTCTTAATTTTTTTCATCAACTCTCTCTTCATTCCCAGTTTTTCTAGAACCTCTGCATTTTATTGTTTTTATTTCGATGAAATACGATATATTCTTCTGTATATCCACATCTCCGGGAATTCTATGCGACTTTCGTAGCTGCTTGTTCAATGTCCAGGCTGACGTCACTTAAAAGATATGCAACTCATCATCATCAAGAGCCATGCCAGCTGGCGTAGGCGTTCACGTCTCTCCACATATCTCAGTCTTTGGTGTTTTGGATCAACTCTACTGCTGATATTCTTTCATGCCACCTTCTCAATCCATCCAGCATCATTTCTTTTGGTTGGCCTCTGCCTCTCTTCCCCTCGATGTTTCCAGTAGTCAAGGTGTTCTACAGTGACCAAAGAAAGTTGTTTGTCTCTTTCTTATTGTTCTAATTTCATTAGCCTCTTTTAGGCAATCGTCGTTAGTTACTCTGGCAGTTCAGAGAATTCGCAACATTCGTCTTAGGAACCATATATCTGTTGCATCCAAGTTTTTTCCTAATTTGTTCATTTACATTCCAAGATTCACTGCCATACAGCAAAACTCTGAGTGGCAAGACATAAACAAAGATTTATGTCTAATTTAAGCATGCATCTTGTAAGAGTCTAGTATATTTCCTTCCTTATCCAATGGAAGCTCGCCTTATGCTAACAATGGCGCCTATAATTAATCACTGTGGGTTATCGATTTCATGCCACGGTTACTGGAAGGTCATGGAAATTTAACAACCTTCGCACAATGCCGCCCACATCAATTCACGCCTGGCTCTTTCCATGCAAAATAATAGTTTCAGGGTGAACATTAAATACGGTTTCATAAACACTTTTTTTGTTAATCAACATCATTTTGCACAAATTCAATAGGCGTAGATTGTAATTGTTCGCCATCTCAGTCACCCAGAACCTTGGATCAGATTTATGTTCTTGTCGCGAATGTTAATTCCCCCCCCCCCACCCCCTGTTTGCTCGCCTTGAACTCAAGCGTAGTACATAAACCTGCTCCTACTTCTAGTGCAATGGACATATTTTTACTTGTTGACTAACTTTCCCTATTACAAGTGTCCCTTGCCAGCAGGTGAACCAACTCCAACTTCAGAGGTACTTGTAATGTACGTCCCTCAGTCAAGGATGAGAAGTCAACATTTTAGTCCCATTGAATGGTATAGGGGTTGAACCCGCTACCTCGTCATCAGCACACCGGATGTTTAAGAACGAGCGTTCTTGTCCTTTCGACCCCGCTGATCTTTAGTGTCGCGATTATGATGTAGCCAAGCCATTCTGGTACGTGTTTCTTTATCTCACCATTGCTTTTTTCCCCATCAATCTTGCCAGTTTTGTCACTAAATTGTCAAGTTAATTTCACATCATAACATGCCCCTAAAAGACCGAGACTGTCTGCGCGTAATTTCTCTAATCAGCTTACGGTTATCAAATATTTCTTGTCGGTAATTGGGGTAGGGGAATCCCCTATCAAAGGAGATGTAAGACGCCCCCTTTCCTCCGTTAGTCTACGGGACACCCTTGGGCAAGGTGGAGTACGAGTTTATCCCCCCCTTCCCCCCCCCTCCCCCCGATCAGGGTTCCGCGAAGCCATGGAAGCAGGTGGTGGATGAAGTGTGAGAGCAGCCGGCAGATTGTTGTTGGTTATGGTCTGCAACTTTGCAGCGATAGGCAGATAATCGCATTAGTAGAGACAATGGCTATGGCCACCGACTGGTACAGTCACTGTCCAGAAGGAAAGCAATGGCAAAATACCTTCTGCAAATCGTGCCAAGAAACCCTAACAACTATGGAAGAAAACATAATAAGAAAGAGATCTGGTGGCGAGACCCCCCAGGCCAGGCAGATCAGATAACAGTGGGGAAGATGTAACACAAAGACCAGTACTAGTAATCGTGATGACGGAGTTAATCGCGACGGTGTTACCAATGAAATCCCATGTGTAAGACTAAGAAAGAGAGTGAGACTAGGAACGTTAAATGTGAGAAGTCTATATGAGAGAAAGTTTAAAGAAATATGCAATAAGATTGAGAGGTTAACCATTCAAATTTTAGAAATTAGTGAACTTCGATGGAGAGGCAAGGGACGATTTATAAATGAAAATGGAAGTTTTTTCATATATTCTGGTAGAGACGTCGGAGGCCAGAGCGGAGTGGCATTTTGTTCAGATAAAACCACTGTAATGGGATATAACCCGGTTAGTGATAGAATCCTCACTATCAGACTTAAAGGCCATCCACAATAACACAACTCTCATACATATATGTACACCTACTTCAACATCAGAAGAGGACGTAATTTAAGATTTTTACAGCACACTGCAAGAAACATTAAATAAGATTGGCCATAATGACATAAAAATAATAATGGGAGACACGTTCCACGAAAATTTGGATTGGAAAATAGAAATGATACAGGTGACAAATTAATTGACTTTTGCACAGAAAATGAGTTAACGATAGCCAACACACTTTTTAAACAACACCCAAGAAGACTCTTCACATGGCATCCCCGGACAGCACTACCAAAAACCAGATAGATTGTATTTTAATACAAAGAAGATGGAGATCAAGCATAACATCTGCAAAAACTCTACCAAGTGCAGACTGTGATACCGATCATCGGTTATTAGAAGCAGTTCTGAAATTAAAACTCAAAAAGTTTACTCGAGGACCAAGGCCACTTCGTTTTGATCTCACAAAAATACCAATTGCATACAACGTAGAAGATAGGAATCGTTTTGGGGTCTTGATGTCTGTACAAGAGGAAATGACACCCGATGAACTGGCGGTACAAGCTAGAGATATCTTGATAACTGTAGCCAATGATTTAATTCCGACCAAGAATAAGCAAAATGAGCCACCCACGGATTACATCAGGCACGTTAGAATTAATTTTTAAAAAAAACACACAAGGCAACTGAAACAGAAAGGAGGTGAAATTGATAACAGCAGAATGATGTATAAATCTGATTTGCCCGGGAAAATCAGGAAAATTGATGTTTAAATAAGATTTTCCCGATCTGCCCAATCTCAAATCCCGAAACAACAAATAAATCAATTTGATTATTACTCACTGGACCTCACGCGGCCTGGCGTGCCTTCCCGGTGAGAAAATCTGATCGTTCGGGTCCACATAGATTGACGGACGTCAGTAGCGGCGATCGGGCAAATCTTGAACTACAGCCTACGATGGGTGACGTAGTATTCTGTTGTGATAATTTGGCCGCGTCCAGCGTGTGCCGCGTGGTCTAGTGTTTACACACACGCTTCACGCGCCAGTGATTCGGGATATGTTTCCGGGTCCGGTCAAGGATATGCACTACTGAAGAGCTCAAATGAGAGCGAAACTCGAGTCTAGTGCTTCCACATTGACGTGGATAGGCCTTAGGTTCATACCGGAATGCGATCAGCGTTGCCAGTAGTGGGTTGTGCTCAATATTTAACAATTAACATCTTTTTATTTTATTAATGTCAACCTTGAATAGCTGAATAATTAACGAATGAATTTTATAATATATTAATACACTTTAAATATTGTAGTTTTGTATATGCACTGAAGATAAGCATGTAGACACAAGTTCACAGGTAACAATCATTATCACGTGATAAGTCCTTTGCAGAGCGCCTCTCCAATCACTACCCGCAGAAAAGATGTTGCATCCCTTGTCAGTTCTCATGCTTGATGCATGTACAGACAGACAGTCACACACACAGACGATCAGACAGACAGGAGGAATCCTTGCAGACACGCAGACACACACACACACACACACACACACACACACACACACACACACACATAGTCATTTATTATGTTCGAATGTGAAGCATTTCTTATCCATAAGGTAATCGCAGATTCAATTTGACACAAGGTCAGCATGGCCGAATGGATAAGAAAGCGTGTTCTTAACCATCCGGTATGCTGATGCCAGTGTAAGGAGTTCAACCCCTACATTGGTCAGCTGGACTAAAATGTTGACCTATCGTCCTTGTCTTGGGGACATTAATTTCAAGTACCTCTGAAGTCGGAATAGGTTCGCGTGATGGCGAGGGACACGTAATAGGGAAAGCTAATCAACACGCAAAATTCAGACAAGTGCTAATAGAAGCAGTGTGTTTGGACTACACTTCAGTTCAAAGCGAACGAGCGCCAAAAACAAACAAACAAAACAAACAAAACAAACAAACAAAACGACACAGCCTAACATAAGTCCGAGGAAATGTTTTCGGAAGTAAATGTGGCTGGTGTGATATTGGTCGCAACACTGCTCGTGTGCCTATTAGCCTATATAAATATGGAGTTCACACTATATACCAACAACACAAAAAGGAGTGGAAAGAACCTTTTACTAGGGACTTGATGCCACGATCGCCGACAGCACACGTTTTAATTCACTGGTTAGAGTATGCGAATAGATTCAGACAAAGAAACAGTCTGATATTCCCAATCACAATGAAGGAGCGCCAATTTTGAAGATAGGAGTTCTTAATGCCTTTGACCATGTGAAATCCGACAAGACTCCGGGTTCAAACGGCATTACAATTGAATGTTAATTGCCTGAGAAGAGTTTGGAATAGACCAGTTCACCAATCTGCAGAACGCAATATGATACTGTAGACGGCTTCTTGGCCTATGTAAATATCTGTTAATTGCAATTCCGAGGAAACCAGAAGTCTTGGACTTGTGATCAACATCGAACAATTATCAGAATAGAGAAGTGCAATGTACGAGAAGTAAATATACAAGAAGAGTAGTGTTTCAATCTTTTTATTGACCCAGGCTAGAGTTCACAGTGTTTAGAGGCGACAAAAATATATATACATTAGTAGCATACGGGCTTATATTTTCAAATATAATAATTTTGAAGTTGTGCATTATTGTGAGTTTCTTCTCCCCGCGGCACGGAAATGATAATTGTGTGTCTACTCGTGAATGTCTGTATCGAGTTTTTCAAGTTCGATAATGTCTATTTCTAACCAAGAAATAATATTTTCGCTCTTTCTTTTGCCAAAAGTTTCTTTTTTATGTGATGTAAGTGGATCTTAACTAGTGGTGTTGTAAACAGGTCTTCCACAGGCGCCCCATTCAGGTCTTGTCTGGTTGCAATACGTTGCCTCTTGAAATAGGTAAACATAGAGGTTCGAAATGCCTCACAGTGATTCTTGTTCTAATCTCTTCAAGGCATCTCCCATCAGATGTTATGACTGTTCCGAGATAATTGTACCGATTCACTTGTTGAAGAATATTCCCATTTACTTGTATATTACATTTTGGTACTTCGTTCTTCCTAGTGACGACTATAACCTGTGTCTTCTTACAATTTAATTCCAACCCCAGCTGCTCACTGTGGACAACAACCGCGTCTTCTAATTGTTGCAGATAATAAAGAATAACAACGATATAATATACAATCTCCTCACAACCACCACAGTCTTCTTCATATTGAGACTTGTTCAGTTATTGACGACCTGAGAGCTTCGAAAAAACACCGAGATTCGAACCTATGATCTCCATCTGAAGGGGGCCTAGGAACAAGTGGACACACGACCTCTTCAACCCGCACATCACCACTTGCTTATATTGCTAAACATAACACTAACGCCAGTATAACACCCCACCAGCTGTCGTCATCACAACTAATTAACAAAAATATAAAAAATATTTCTTCTTCCCATCGACCTCCCCACTGAGATTCGAACCCAACACCCACGACGACATGGAGGGCCATCTTTACTTGTTTCTTTAAGGTTTTCCTTTATTGATTTGAAACTGTATGATGATAGTGGTTCGGAAGCACTTGTCTAGCCACTCCACCACTCGCCCACCCACCCCATACCTCCTTCTTTGCGCTTACTATTTTATTCCGACACCTACCAGCACCTCCCGTGATTAATAACAACAGATGTAGCCAGCAACCTCCCTCGACTTCGACACTCATTTATACAATGGGACAATATAAAATTTTTTGTCACAGGTGTTGTATGCCCAATTCGCACGAAACATGTGACGTAACAACACACACACACACACACACACACACACACACACACACACACACACACACACAAATCGATTGTTCATAAATTATTACCGATTTCTCAAACCACAACCATACGACACATAACCACTTTACACGGGGATATATATATATATATATATATATATATATATATATATATATATATATATATATATATATATATATTCATTGGTACCTTGCCGTCTTGACAGATGATAGTTTGTGCTTTAAAAAGGCATAATAACTTTTACATATGGCAGTAGTGAATGTGACTGATAAGGCCAATTCGCGCTGTAAATGTCCGTTCACAGTGGGTGCATGTGAACACGTGGTCATTTCCACCATCATGCACCATCTTACGTCTCACACGCTCGGTGTGTGACTTATCTGCAATAACTTTCTCCGTTGTCTTTATTCCATTTCTGATCTTTGCCCTCCATGCAACACGTTCAGCGGCGACTTGCTCCCACTGTGCATTATCAATGCCTGTATCAATCATGTCTCGCTGTGTGTAAGATGCGTGTAAGCGAGACATGATATATATATATATATATATATATATATATATATATATATATATATATATATATATATATATATATATATATATACTAGTCGTGTGGATATATCACCATTTTGAGATAGGTATCCAACAAATATTACTTCTTAGTACTTATAGTCCCCATTTGTAGGTCAGTTCATGGTTGCTTGGTTGTGGCTGATTGTGTTTCCCTGCGGTATTAAGTAGCCAGCCTCATACTAACAGTGCTCATAACATGATAAGCGTAGTTCGCAATCAGCTTGACTAATGTGCCTGGTTCGAACTCCCATAAGTCGCCTTGTACAACTTGTACAACAGGTTTTACTAATCTTTTCTTCCCCTCCAAGCCCTGGCTTCCTTTTTTTTTTTTTTTTTGGCCTTCGCTGGCTTTGAACTCAAGCGTAGTCTATAAACATGCTACTGCTTCTAGTGCACTGGACTGATTTTTGAGTGTGTATTATAATTTAACTTTCCTACCAGTGTCCCTCGCCATCAGGCGAACCCACTCCGACTTCAGAGACACTTATAATTTACGTCACAAAGTCAAGAACGAGAACTCAACATTTCAGCCCAACTAACCGCTGCAGGTGTTGAATCTGATACCTCGGCATCAGCTCACCGGATCTTTAAGAACGAGCGCTCTTATCCATTCGACCCTGCTGTCCTCCGATTTGTTTAACCAAGAACAACACGAACTGTGCTAGCTTGTCTTGCTATGAGCGGAAGTTTTTGTTAATCCAGTTCCCCCACGAACGACAACCACTGCAACAAGGACAAGTGTGTAATCCGTAAGCAGACGTGAAACAACCAGGCCTTCCATAATGCCGCCAAATCGAACTTATTCCTCGTTATCACCGCCGACTCTTACAAAACCCACAAAGAAAATTCGACCAAGTTCAGCTGCAGCCAATATTCAAACGCATTCCAGCTACACAACCGGGTTATTTCATGATGTGTTACGACCAGCAACCGCCTCGTCCACTCGGACCCCATCAACTGGTGTTGTTGCCAGTCCTGGCACGACCAGACCTCACACTCAGGCCGGGGGGCCCAGGCCGCTGTCTAGGTGGAAATCGTTTGACAGAAGGCCGGATGAGTTAATTGTGAAACATCCACGACGTCTGACTCTAGGAACTGTAGATGGCATCGCTGAGTTGGACAACATCAAACGCCCGACGAAGGTGCATAGTAGTGATGATGGACAGCAGTTTAAAAGCAAGGTAAGTAATAATAATACTGTAATAGATTAGTAGTAAGTAAAAAGTAGTAATAATACTTAATATAATACTAATAAATTTGTGTTAAATTCTTCTATACTCTGTTTTTAATCGCAATGCATATATTAGGATTAAAACCAACTACTTAATCAAATCTTTATTATTTATTAATAGTTTGTTTGTCGCCAATTTAATCATAATATTAAATAAATAAGATGTCATATTTCACTACATGATCTAATTTAACACGAAAATAAATTAATATACATATTATTTTGGGGAATTGTGTTGCTACAACTGGGTATTGTCATCTTTCTGAATATCTGTTAGTTTCTTTCTGTTTGATTTGTGCATAAATAGCCATTATTTACATTACATAATGCATGTAAACAAGGAGGGACTTAATCTTGGTTATTAAGTGTGTGTTACACTAACACATGTGTCCCAATTTCTCGCGAATGATGGCGGCTTGTTGTAGCAACGTCCAAATCACGTGATCGTGTTTCTATAAATAACCACAAGGGTGCGGGTTATGATGACAAGTCGAGGACGTTATTCTTTATGCACCCCAGGATTACCCGTTTAGCCGCATTCTGTATGCGCTCCAACCTTTCAAGCTGGCTCTGTCAACTCTGTGATACTGTCAACAGCCCCAAACCACACTCGATGACAGAATTTAACTGTTGAAAGAGCATGCAAAGCATCCTCTACTCTACCCCGGTTGCTTCTACTTCTATTGCCATCAACTTGTTTCTGATCATGATTTTCAAATTGATCATTTACTATTGGGAGAACCACAGATAGATAGGCCTTGAAAAACCAAATCTAACGGTACCTCAATGAGTTGTGTATCTCGATTCTAAGCTGAGTTATGTAAATTTGAGTGTCGTGACCTTTGGACTAAAATTTTCACAAAAGAGTGCTCACTAAAGGAATTTTTTGCGTCCTGATCAAAATGAGAGCCCAGATTATCAAAATTTTGGTTTTTTGAGACTATCTGTTTTTTTAAACGAGCATCTTAGCAACCATACATCACTGCGATCGGGGTTGTAAGGCCTAACTGGTCATGTTATTTATTTTTTGATATGATGTCTGGTCACTTACCAGCCTTCACCACCAAATCCTCCACATGATCCATAAAAGACATACACCCGTCAAAAGTGATTCCCAAGTTTTTCAATTTACTCTCTCTCTCTCTCTCTCTCTCTCTCTCTCTCTCTCTCTCTCTCTCTCTCTCTCTCTCTCTCTCTCTCTATCTATCTATCTATCTATCTACCAAGAGGACATCGATTCAATATAATACATGGGACATCTGTCTTCCAGGGAATACCATACAACCGACGCCTTGCCTGGGTTTATAACGGTCCCTGCGTCCCTGCACCGCTCTGTCACCCTGTTTACTCATTCATTCATTCAGTAGCATGTCCTTTGCAAAACCTCGCTCCCATAACAACATTCCGGAAAACTTCTCGATCACAAGCAAGATGTCCCGCGTCCGATACACCCATCTGGAGATCATCCACCACATCCTGCACCCATCTTCTCTTTGGCCTTCCTCTTCCTCTTGTTTTATTAATTCTATCGTGCATGGTGTAATCCATGGCTTATGTTGCTTAGTCCTGGTTGGAATTAAATCTTTGGCTGCTGCTATCAAGATATCTCTAGCTATAACTGCCAGTTCATCAGGTGTCATTTCCTCTAGTACAGACATCAAAACTATTCCTCACTTCTACATTGTATGCATCTGGTATTTTTGTGAAATCAAAACAAAGTGGCCTTGGTCCTCGGGTAAGCTTTTTGAGTTTTAATTTCAGATCTGCTTCTAATGATCTGTATCACAGTCTGCACTTCGTAGGGTTTTTGCAGATGTTATGCTTGATCTCCATCTTCTTTGTATTAAAATATAATCTGTCTGATTTTTTGGTAATACTGTCCGGGGACTTCCATGTGAAGAGTCTTCTTGGGTGTTGTTTAAAGATTGTGTTGGCTATCGTTATCCCATTTTCTGTGCAAAATTCAATTAATTCATCATTTCTATTTTCCAATCCAAATTTTCCTAAAACGTGTCTCTCATTTTCAGCTCTTCCTGTACCTACTTTAGCATTAAAATCTCCCATTATTATTATTATATCATTGTGACCAATCTTATTTAATGTGCCTTGCAGTGTGCTGTAAAAAATTTCGTCCTCCTCTGCTGTTGACGTAGGTGCGTATATCTGTACGAGAGTTGTGTTTTTCATACAGATATATGTTTATTGCAGTCTGTAAATCTTCAGCCAAACTGTCCCTATCTCTTCCCTGGCATTGTGTCTCAATAGCTGCGACTTTGCTGGTGTAAACATTAAAGAGCACTTGGGACTTGGCAGATCCCTGTGGCAGCCCGGGTGTAAGAAGGCCATTAACCCATGCGCAGTGCAATTTTACGCGCATAAAGAACTGCCGCAATCCATTTGATAATGCAAGAGCAGACAATCCAACAGAGTGTATATCAACCGATCATACCTGACTCTGTAAGAGTCCTCCAGTTTAAGTGCCACCACCACTGTCTCTTGTTTGTTCTGGAAGCCCTCATAGACATCAAACACAAATGTTATTGCATTGTCCCAGTTGTAGCGTTGCCAGACGTCCGGCAAAAAGAGGACATGTCCTCCTTTTTAGCCTAATATTCTCCACCCGGCAGGCAAAGCTAAATATCTTTAAAATGTCCGAATGTTCTTATATTTTATGTTTTGTTTTAAATATGTTATGAGTAAAATAAAGATTATAAGGTAATAATTGTACAATCGGCTGTTTAAATAATGTGTGTTAGCATTTTGATAAAGGTCTCCATTGAATTTATATATATTTTTTTTAACATTATTGTTTCTTGGTCGATTCACTAAGAGTAAGATACACTTATTGGCAGCTATTGTAATAAACTTGTACTGATTGTGGGTTTAATCTGGAACAATTCAAATGAAACATTCAATATGCCCTCCTTTTGGTGCCCACGTATTTGGAAACCCTACCCAGGTGCCATTCCCAGGCCGGTAACTCTCAAGGCCTTTGAGAAGCAGGTAACGATTTTCCAAGTTAGTTAGTCGACAGATCATCTTCATTGCACATCGAACCATTCAGTCCATAAGTGCTCGGATCCCCTCCTCAGCAAATCCCGCAGCTGGTAGCGGCTAACGACACCAGTTCTATGTTGGTTTATCAATCTTCTTTGGCTTCCTGCGTAGTGTTCTTGTTTGGCCACCCCTCTTTTAATTTGCTGTTCTCGCAGTCTGTAGAATGGTTGTAGATTCAGTCATGTTCCAAGTGGATGCTTCTTGTAAGGGAGATAACCTTCTCATTTATAAAGACTGTTCTCTTGAAGGTGACGACTTCATTGTCCAAGTAACATTCAATGAGGAAGTACAACAATCTTCCACTGTACAACTCAAGTAACTACGTCACGGAATATTGACGTCAGGAACAAAGGTGCAAGAAACGGTACACGTCTGTCTGCTGGGTACTGGACAGGTGAAAGCAGTTTTTCATCAATAGCTTTGTAGATGAATATGGTTAAAAAGCGGTTCAATCTTCTGTTAAGTTTGTCTTGAAAGGGGACGTAGTCAGCGCATGGCCGCTGCTATGACCCTTAATGTTCTCAATAAAATGTGTGTGTGTGTGCGGATGTCCAAGAAAGAAGACGTTTCAGAAAATTTTCGTATGGTCAACACAGTATAGCACTAGTAATCAGAGATGTCCACAACCGTCTGTCTCTTGTGCTGCCAAACATTTCTAATACTGATATCCCCAGCCTCCTCTTTCTTGTACTGCCAAACATTTCTAATATTTCTAATACTGATGTTCCTCGATGCCATGCTGTCAGATTGTCCAGCATCTTTTTTTTAAAGTTCACTCCCCCCCCCCCCCCCCCCACCACCTCTCCTTCCCTCAAACTTGCCGTGTCACGACGTACTCCAGATCTCGCCAGTCAATGAACTGTCCAAACAATGTGAAATGATCCAGTTCTCTTTCTGCGTAAATTTTTTTCTAGATATCTTCATTACTTTATTTTTTTATATTTGTGAGGTGTATCAACGTCGAAATCACGTGATTCGTGTTTCTATAGATAACCACAATGGACGCGGGGTGGCCAGGATTTCTCTCAAAGGGTTCCCCAATGACGAGTCGAGGCCATTATTACATTTAGTGATTGTCTTTAAACATGCTTCAAACAGGCGGTTCATAACTACATACACACGTATTGTTTGGCGCTCATAGAAGTATGGGTAAGAATTTGACGCATGACCAACTAGACACCCCTAGAAAAAGGTGTCTTCATTAGCCAAGTCTAACATCCACATGAACCCACAACAGTGGAATATCATTGAATATGGACATCATTCGTATCTAACCATTGAAATAGCACCATATGTCCCAGAATTTTATATTGAACCAGCATAGGTCACATAACAAACATACGAACACGTCAGACCGTAATAATGAGCCCAGTATAGTACCGAATATCTAAAGAAGAGAAATGATTAGTCGGTTACAATGTTGGCCACGTATTACAATAGTATTACATACAAATATCAATTGGGGAACCCTTTGAAGCCACTAAGACAGTTCATAAATAAATACACACGCATTGTTTGAAGCTCATAGAAGTAGTGGTAAGAATTCGAGACTAGAGGACGCACTAGACAATATGAAAATTGAAAGCTATAGTTCCGACCGGGATTCGAACCCGTCATCTCCAAATGATGCTCAAAGGGTTCCCCAATTCAAACTGGCGGGAGCGTTGATGGAACGGTTGGAAATTTGCGCTAACAATACATGAGCGCGGTCGGAAAAGGGTTTAGTTCGATACCTTTGCTCGCTATTGGAAGGGAATACTGGAGTAGTTATATATGTTGCATACTCCCCCCAAAATTGTGGAGCCTCCACGTGGAGCTTGTGGAGCGCTCGGTGTGGAGCTTGTGGAGTGCTCCACGTGGAGCTGGGTGGTGTCTGGTGGTGCTGGGATGATGTGGAGTTTGTGGAGCCTGTGGAGGGTGGTCAAGGGACCCCTCCCTAGTTGTGTCTTTGGCTTGTTAAGCTCGTTGTTTTTGGCGGGTAAAATTTTTAAAAAATGTACTAAGAATCGGGAGGATCTTCCTATGTGTGTGTGTGTGTGTGTGTGGCCAGGGTGGAAGGAGCCGGCGTAAATAGTAAGCGCAAAGAAGGTGGTGCCCGGTGGTGCGACGTGTATAGTGACGTCATCGGTCCCTCGTAGTTGTATGTTTGGGCTATTAGGGTCGAATTTTTGGTGGCAAAGTATGGTCTAAGGGGTAGCGGGGGTATTAGGGGTGATGTCTCCGCACCTCCTTGTCGCATCGTTACCATGTTAAGATCGCTGTTTTGGCAGGAAAAGTATTTTTTTTTTTTTTTTTTTTTTAAATTAAAAATAATGTAATTTTTTTTTTTAAATTAAAAAAATATTTCAATGGAAAATAAAAAATATTGGTTAATAGTGGTCTTTAGTGGGCGGGGCTTAAAATCTATTATCAAACGGTGTTAGCTCATTAAATGAAAATCTTAAAAAGAGTAAAGATGGCCGCTAGTTCGTGTTGTAGTGGTATGGCTTAGTGTTATTTGATGTTAAGGGGTGGGTGAGTGAAAGCGTATCTCGATGAGTGCTTCTAAACAATATCATCATAGGTATCAGAGCGTTAAAGAAACAAGTAAAGATGGCCGTCGGTGTCCTCCGTGGGTGCCGGGTTCGAATCCCGGTAGGGCGGTTTAGTGGTAGAAGAAATATTGATGTTTTTGTTACTTAGTTGTGATGGCGATAGCGGGTGGTAGTAACAGGCTATGTGTAGCAAAGGAGAGGTGGTGTGTTGGTTGAAGCTTAGGTGGTACCCCAGACGAGATGACAGGGTCGAATCTCGGTGCTGTGCCACTGGTAAGGGTAATAGGCGCCAGCGTGTGGGGTGTCTAGTTAGTCATACGGGTTATGATTAGGGACGGTCTGTCTTTTCATGTCGCTGTGTCCACAAGTCCAATGGGGAAAACAGGCAGCCGATTTCACCTTTGTACCTACGATTCACAAAATATAACCTAACTTAAAAATCAGAATATGATTCATAACCTCAACAGGTGTTGCCAAAAATCAATACTCATTTTCATAACGGCTAATCCAGGGGCTTATCGTCATCGTAATGACCAAGATGGGGTATTGATATTACTAATATCTCCGTCGTTGCAAATAGTTCGCGATATTAATAAAAGTTCATATAAATGTCGATAGAGGATTAAGAGATTAACACCTATTGTTGGGCCATCCACAGAAAATCAATACCAACACGCTAGATTCTTCTCATAATTGCAACCAGTGGGTTATAGATATAACAGTTATTGCAGACGCAGCTATGTGCAGACTAATCTACCAGGTCACAGGTCTATGCCATATCGACAAAAACGGTGAATGAAAGCTAAGGAATATTCACTGTACAAAGCAGTCTCTACCAATCTAGCAGATCGGGGAAACCAGACAGGGCAACCTCTTGATACGAGTCCACAACAGCAGATATCGTGTATAAAAGACGACCAGCCTATGTCATGCAGAAGTACCTCTTTTTGACAACATCAAAACAGATCTCATCAAGTAGCAACTCGCTAATGTTAAGTTGGATGTCGATAAATCTTTCACATTTTCGTTATGATTCTTCATGTCGACACAACACTAACCTAACAAAAGAAAAACCTAGTATAATACAGGGGGATATATAGGACTAGATGCATATAACTGATGAGGAAACAATAAAACATTGTCTTAATATTTCATATTAGGTTATGTCTCCCTTCTCTCACTTTTCTATGTCCGAGTCGTCCTGGGGCTACCGAGTAAAGCCAAAGAACACCTCGACATCAATATAACATAAACCGGTCTCGAAAAGCAGCATAGGCGCGTGTAAAAAATTAAGCACATTGTCCGACTAAGCCTTTCTCATAGTCATAGGGGAGAGATGTGATCACCGACGCTAGTCAGGGCAATGCGTCCTACAACAGTTAATATAATGCGTGAAGTCAAATTTGCGACTGCAAAATATGTTTTCATGTCATATGTATATAAGAAACTATATACAGGTGCTTTCTAAGGACAAATTTCCTCATGTCACGGTGTAAACATTACAGATGTCGCTTAAATTTATACATTAAGAGGGGGGAAAAAAGTCTGTTGTAGACACGGTATTTCATATTTTCTTGTGGGACTTGGTCATTTGTTGTTCTATCTTGTCATGGTATGTATATTTTCCACACATCTCCACTGATGTTTTTAATTTGTCTACCCATTGTCCTCGCTTCATATTCATACAATAGTATAGGTTCTATGTAGTGATTAAACACTCTTTTTCTCCTTGTAATTGACATCTTTATATTAGTCATGTTTTCCACCTTACCAAAGACTATCTTCAACATATCGAACATTGGTCTATCCTCTCAAAGACAACTTCTTCTTGTAGTCTCTTGGCTACATTTTCCCCTTGTCAAGCTTCATGTCTCTACTCGTCTGTATTAGTGTGTTAGAAGTAAACCAACATCACATAAGACAACCATATATTACCACAATGTATACAAAAAAGAAGCAATACACATAGACACAGTATATAAATATAGTACTAAATAGACAGTAGGTTAAAGAATTCAAGTATTTTATTACAAGGTAAATTACACAAATTAAATACAGTGATTTGTATAAAATAACACACCCGTGTTACATTAGCAAATAAGTACAAAACACAAGGGAATGAATACGTTGGTGTATTAGTTACATACAAATGGACCATACAACACACCGGCACGTCCGCTATGGGACCTAACTCGTGTGAAGGTATGTCTATAACATACAGAATTGTGTGTGGGGTAATAACTACGATGTCTGTCTTTCATCATGTATCTGACCTGTTTGCGTACCACCGCAAGACTTCGTTAACTTGTGGTCTACAACCAATCAGGTTAAATGTCTTAGAATTTACCCACATTTTATGTTAGACAAGTATTGATTGGGTGTCAACTATGCGGTAGGCGGGGCTTACTGTATGTAATATATATCCCACTCACCACATCTCACTCACTTTGTGATGTACGCAAGAACGACGAAAGAGTGGATCTTCAGTTTTGTGGTTATTAGGTGACTATGTGCCTTCAAGTATAGAAAGTTTGTCAGTCACCGTTTTGTTTCAGTATTCACGGACTATCAGCCATATACGGACATATGGATGTAGCGTCTCTTTCTTCCAGTTCTTAGACATTCACAACTGCCTTGGAAGATTTATCAACCAGATTCTTACCCACACGCATCCGAAGTGTAAGCAACCTCATTATTCTGCCATAGTTTACAACGTCATCTGTAAAGAAGTCATCGGTGCTTGAAACAAAGACAGAGAAAAAGTGCTCAGGATTGATACGGTTTACTAGACTAGTGAACATACATCTTGTTGTTTGAGTATTTGACTTTCCTATCTAGCCAACATCGTGTCAGCTACCTTTGGTGAAAGATAGAAACTAAATATATTCAACGCTATATTCACCACCTCGCTGTGAACGTGTGTCAAGTCGACAGTAGCTTGTCTCAGTATCAAGTCGCTAGTGAACATGCCTAAAAATACAAAGATGTCAACTAGGCAATCATCTGAGAACCACTTATGTGCAACCTGTGGGAAAGGTTCCACTGAAAAGCGCAATCTGCTTCGCCATACTCGGACCAGTCACAGTACCAAGGAGCAAGTGTATTCGTGTCACACTTGTGGTCATATATTTAACAGGAAAGACAACCTACAACACCACAATACAAAGGAACACACTACACCAGGAGTATCACCCAGTGTAATACCAGCAGACGCTTCAACACCTGCTTCAGCAACACTACGTAAGAGACATGTGGCTACTAATAGTGATGTGGCAGTCAGCGAGAAGAAGACTAAACAAGACGAAACCTCCAATCCAGTCAGTGACACACAACCCAAGGATGAAGCGTCTTCTTTACACACTCTTCCAGATGATATTAGACAAGTATACACCGACAACTGGAGTAGTATCAAAACACATCACAAGATAAACAAATATATGTCTGTCTATACATTTTATATTAGCCCACACACAATCCACCCTAAAGACTGGGCATCTACCTTGAACAAGATCTTTACCATTCAAAATAGTATATTCAAAATCAACTTTAGTTATCATATAGTCCTTAGGCACAGCGAAACAGACGCTCTTCGGTTGTATCACGCATCTTCAAATAATGCTTCTGTCTTAGAACTTCCACAACTAATCAAAAATAGACAAGACTTTGAAGATTTTATTAAAATAGTACACGAACATGACGTTCTTACCTACGCTATGCAACAACGTCCAAATACCAAATACACTACAGAGACGATTCCAGCTATATGTTTTTATCTCTATCATATCCCAGAATTCCGGCTTGTTTAATAAAATAACCACCCTTTTATGACCCACGTTGGGCACAACTGTACATGATCATACTAGATATAACATCCCATATTTAACCATCCGTTTTGTATACTGGCATTACGCTTGTTCATTTTGTGTGTGTGTGTGTGTGTGTAAAATTTGCTGGAAATTATATAAAATAAAAAGTTATATGTATTATAAGTGCGTTCATTTGTTGGTTTTAATGATGACGGTACATGTGAGTGTCATGTGGTGAGCGGGTGTTACATGTTGATGGTAAAGTCAAGAAATATCTCTTCCAAACTCATAAAGAGGTCGATCGATATAAGAAATGTGTTAGCCAAATTAGGAAAAATATGAGCCAAGTAAAGAAATATCGCATCCAAACTTTTAAAATGTATGAAAATTTGTTAGCCAAAGGTGAAAAATACTGGCCAAGTAAAGACATATCTCAACCATACTTATAAAAAGGAGAAAAATGTGTTATCCAAAAGGGAAAAATATTGACCAAGTGAAGAAATATCTCAACCATACTTATGAAAAGGAGAAAAATGTGTTAACCTAATGAGAAAAATATCGCCCAAGTGAAGAAAAATTTACACAAAACGTATATAACTTAGGAAAATGTGTTAACCTAATGAGAAAAATATTGCCCAAGTGAAGAAAAAATTTACACAAAACTTATAAAACTTAGGAAAATGTGTTATCCAAAAGGGAAAAATATTGACCAAGTGAAGAAATATCTCAACCATACTTATGAAAAGGAGAAAAATGTGTTAACCTAATGAGACAAATATCGCCCAAGTGAAGAAAAATTTACACAAAACTTATAAAACTTAAGAAAATGTGTTAACTTAAGGAGAAAAATATTGACCAAGTAAAGACAAATGTACACCAAACTTATGAAAAGTAGGAAAATTTGTTGACCAAGGGGAAAAGATATGGGCTAAACTATGAAATATATTGACCCAAGTAAGAAAATATGTTAGCCAAAGGGGGGAAATGTTGGCCAAAACATGAAACATCTTAACCAAACTTATAAATATCTAATGTAGACTTTTAAATAAGTAAGGGGAAAAAATATTGCTTCTGTAGTTATGTCAAAAGTATCTTGAACTTTTATCTGAACAGACATTTCACAAGACATAATCATCAACGTCAACACTTTCCCTCTTTTACATTACCGAAAGTTTCAACTTACCATTCCAACGTATCTGCTAAAGACGCACTTATGCATACTAATCACCCAACTCTTCACTCTCTTGGTTTTTTCTTTTCTAACACAAAGTGTCTCTGTCTTTCATAGATAACGTCACAACTTTTCCATGTAGCATCGCTAACAACTCCAAACCTTCGTTGCACATGAGCTCTAATGAAACAGTCATAACAACATTTATGGCAATGCAATCTGTGGCTCCACCTGGGATAGTTTCAATATCATCTGAGTGTTCGTCAGCAAAGATCCACTTCCCATGGCTGACATCTTCAACTTTCTATACCATAATGTCTGCTACACTAACCTTCCATTGATCCATCTTTCAACAATACAAAGAGTGTTCTCGAAGTCTAGCTAACATAACGTTGCTTACTTTGTCCACCTCTATCACACTTTGTCATTTCACAGCTGCAATAGCGGCAAGTCTGCAACCAACCAACAGTGTCTGTTATGAAGTCGACCTTTCTTAAAGCCACGTCTGTCTTAATGAGCCCTTGAATACCCTCTACCAGATCTTATAACCGACTTTCAACGTTTCATACCAAATAACATTAACACTCTCTTTGATTACAGAACAACCGATTTTCTGCTGACTAGGCAGGTTTCCCAATCTAATGGAGATACATCACCTGTCCCCCTAACATACTAGGCGGTATTCTAGACAATGAATATGGTCATCAACCATCAGCCCTAAGAAGAACTTGAAAACAGCAACAGAGATTGGGTTCCTGAGACGAATTCCTTGGACTACCAGAGTAACTAACGCTGATCGCCTAAAAGAGCCTACAAAACATAGAGCCTTATATACATCAAACACAACAAACTCTTTCTTACTAACCCTAACCCTAACTATACATCATCTAACCCTAACACTAACCCTAATCCCTAACCCTAACTTTAACCCCTAACACTAACTATACAGCAAACACAACAAACTCTGACATAGATACAAACCAGTGTTAGAAATGGAAAAAGTTAAAATTTAATTAAAATTTTAAACTAATAAATCGCAATTTTATTGCGCAAGAGGTAAGATTGATATACGTCTTATACCTAGCTTATACCTATACTTAGGCTATATCTGTATATTAAGTGAAGCGAGCAATAAAATTGCGATTTATTAGTTTAAAATTTTAATTAAATTTTAACTTTTTCCATTTCTAACACTGGTTTGTATCTATGTCAGAGTTTGTTGTGTTTGCTGTATAGTTAGTGTTAGGGGTTAAAGTTAGGGTTAGGGATTAGGGTTAGTGTTAGGGTTAGATGATGTATAGTTAGGGTTAGGGTTAGTAAGAAAGAGTTTGTTGTGTTTGATGTATATAAGGCTCTATGTTTTGTAGGCTCTTTTAGGCGATCAGCGTTAGTTACTCTGGTAGTCCAAGGAATTCGTCTCAGGAACCCAATCTCTGTTGCTGTTTTCAAGTTCTTCTTAGGGCTGATGGTTGATGACCATATTCATTGTCTAGAATACCGCCTAGTATGTTAGGGGGACAGGTGATGTATCTCCATTAGATTGGGAAACCTGCCTAGTCAGCAGAAAATCGGTTGTTCTGTAATCAAAGAGAGTGTTAATGTTATTTGGTATGAAACGTTGAAAGTCGGTTATAAGATCTGGTAGAGGGTATTCAAGGGCTCATTAAGACAGACGTGGCTTTAAGAAAGGTCGACTTCATAACAGACACTGTTGGTTGGTTGCAGACTTGCCGCTATTGCAGCTGTGAAATGACAAAGTGTGATAGAGGTGGACAAAGTAAGCAACGTTATGTTAGCTAGACTTCGAGAACACTCTTTGTATTGTTGAAAGATGGATCAATGGAAGGTTAGTGTAGCAGACATTATGGTATAGAAAGTTGAAGATGTCAGCCATGGGAAGTGGATCTTTGCTGACGAACACTCAGATGATATTGAAACTATCCCAGGTGGAGCCACAGATTGCATTGCCATAAATGTTGTTATGACTGTTTCATTAGAGCTCATGTGCAACGAAGGTTTGGAGTTGTTAGCGATGCTACATGGAAAAGTTGTGACGTTATCTATGAAAGACAGAGACACTTTGTGTTAGAAAAGAAAAAACCAAGAGAGTGAAGAGTTGGGTGATTAGTATGCATAAGTGCGTCTTTAGCAGATACGTTGGAATGGTAAGTTGAAACTTTCGGTAATGTAAAAGAGGGAAAGTGTTGACGTTGATGATTATGTCTTGTGAAATGTCTGTTCAGATAAAAGTTCAAGATACTTTTGACATAACTACAGAAGCAATATTTTTTCCCCTTACTTATTTAAAAGTCTACATTAGATATTTATAAGTTTGGTTAAGATGTTTCATGTTTTGGCCAACATTTCCCCCCTTTGGCTAACATATTTTCTTACTTGGGTCAATATATTTCATAGTTTAGCCCATATCTTTTCCCCTTGGTCAACAAATTTTCCTACTTTTCATAAGTTTGGTGTACATTTGTCTTTACTTGGTCAATATTTTTCTCCTTAAGTTAACACATTTTCTTAAGTTTTATAAGTTTTGTGTAAATTTTTCTTCACTTGGGCGATATTTGTCTCATTAGGTTAACACATTTTTCTCCTTTTCATAAGTATGGTTGAGATATTTCTTCACTTGGTCAATATTTTTCCCTTTTGGATAACACATTTTCCTAAGTTTTATAAGTTTTGTGTAAATTTTTTCTTCACTTGGGCAATATTTTTCTCATTAGGTTAACACATTTTCCTAAGTTATATACGTTTTGTGTAAATTTTTCTTCACTTGGGCGATATTTTTCTCATTAGGTTAACACATTTTTCTCCTTTTCATAAGTATGGTTGAGATATTTCTTCACTTGGTCAATATTTTTCCCTTTTGGATAACACATTTTTCTCCTTTTTATAAGTATGGTTGAGATATGTCTTTACTTGGCCAGTATTTTTCACCTTTGGCTAACAAATTTTCATACATTTTAAAAGTTTGGATGCGATATTTCTTTACTTGGCTCATATTTTTCCTAATTTGGCTAACACATTTCTTATATCGATCGACCTCTTTATGAGTTTGGAAGAGATATTTCTTGACTTTACCATCAACATGTAACACCCGCTCACCACATGACACTCACATGTACCGTCATCATTAAAACCAACAAATGAACGCACTTATAATACATATAACTTTTTATTTTATATAATTTCCAGCAAATTTTACACACACACACACACACACACAAAATGAACAAGCGTAATGCCAGTATACAAAACGGATGGTTAAATATGGGATGTTATATCTAGTATGATCATGTACAGTTGTGCCCAACGTGGGTCATAAAAGGGTGGTTATTTTATTAAACAAGCCGGAATTCTGGGATATGATAGAGATAAAAACATATAGCTGGAATCGTCTCTGTAGTGTATTTGGTATTTGGACGTTGTTGCATAGCGTAGGTAAGAACGTCATGTTCGTGTACTATTTTAATAAAATCTTCAAAGTCTTGTCTATTTTTGATTAGTTGTGGAAGTTCTAAGACAGAAGCATTATTTGAAGATGCGTGATACAACCGAAGAGCGTCTGTTTCGCTGTGCCTAAGGACTATATGATAACTAAAGTTGATTTTGAATATACTATTTTGAATGGTAAAGATCTTGTTCAAGGTAGATGCCCAGTCTTTAGGGTGGATTGTGTGTGGGCTAATATAAAATGTATAGACAGACATATATTTGTTTATCTTGTGATGTGTTTTGATACTACTCCAGTTGTCGGTGTATACTTGTCTAATATCATCTGGAAGAGTGTGTAAAGAAGACGCTTCATCCTTGGGTTGTGTGTCACTGACTGGATTGGAGGTTTCGTCTTGTTTAGTCTTCTTCTCGCTGACTGCCACATCACTATTAGTAGCCACATGTCTCTTACGTAGTGTTGCTGAAGCAGGTGTTGAAGCGTCTGCTGGTATTACACTGGGTGATACTCCTGGTGTAGTGTGTTCCTTTGTATTGTGGTGTCGTAGGTTGTCTTTCCTGTTAAATATATGACCACAAGTGTGACACGAATACACTTGCTCCTTGGTACTGTGACTGGTCCGAGTATGGCGAAGCAGATTGCGCTTTTCAGTGGAACCTTTCCCACAGGTTGCACATAAGTGGTTCTCAGATGATTGCCTAGTTGACATCTTTGTATTTTTAGGCATGTTCACTAGCGACTTGATACTGAGACAAGCTACCGTCGACTTGACACACGTTCACAGCGAGGTGGTGAATATAGCGTTGAATATATTTAGTTTCTATCTTTCACCAAAGGTAGCTGACACGATGTTGGCTAGATAGGAAAGTCAAATACTCAAACAACAAGATGTATGTTCACTAGTCTAGTAAACCGTATCAATCCTGAGCACTTTTTCTCTGTCTTTGTTTCAAGCACCGATGACTTCTTTACAGATGACGTTGTAAACTATGGCAGAATAATGAGGTTGCTTACACTTCGGATGCGTGTGGGTAAGAATCTGGTTGATAAATCTTCCAAGGCAGTTGTGAATGTCTAAGAACTGGAAGAAAGAGACGCTACATCCATATGTCCGTATATGGCTGATAGTCCGTGAATACTGAAACAAAACGGTGACTGACAAACTTTCTATACTTGAAGGCACATAGTCACCTAATAACCACAAAACTGAAGATCCACTCTTTCGTCGTTCTTGCGTACATCACAAAGTGAGTGAGATGTGGTGAGTGGGATATATATTACATACAGTAAGCCCCGCCTACCGCATAGTTGACACCCAATCAATACTTGTCTAACATAAAATGTGGGTAAATTCTAAGACATTTAACCTGATTGGTTGTAGACCACAAGTTAACGAAGTCTTGCGGTGGTACGCAAACAGGTCAGATACATGATGAAAGACAGACATCGTAGTTATTACCCCACACACAATTCTGTATGTTATAGACATACCTTCACACGAGTTAGGTCCCATAGCGGACGTGCCGGTGTGTTGTATGGTCCATTTGTATGTAACTAATACACCAACGTATTCATTCCCTTGTGTTTTGTACTTATTTGCTAATGTAACACGGGTGTGTTATTTTATACAAATCACTGTATTTAATTTGTGTAATTTACCTTGTAATAAAATACTTGAATTCTTTAACCTACTGTCTATTTAGTACTATATTTATATACTGTGTCTATGTGTATTGCTTCTTTTTTGTATACATTGTGGTAATATATGGTTGTCTTATGTGATGTTGGTTTACTTCTAACACACTAATACAGACGAGTAGAGACATGAAGCTTGACAAGGGGAAAATGTAGCCAAGAGACTACAAGAAGAAGTTGTCTTTGAGAGGATAGACCAATGTTCGATATGTTGAAGATAGTCTTTGGTAAGGTGGAAAACATGACTAATATAAAGATGTCAATTACAAGGAGAAAAAGAGTGTTTAATCACTACATAGAACCTATACTATTGTATGAATATGAAGCGAGGACAATGGGTAGACAAATTAAAAACATCAGTGGAGATGTGTGGAAAATATACATACCATGACAAGATAGAACAACAAATGACCAAGTCCCACAAGAAAATATGAAATACCGTGTCTACAACAGACTTTTTTCCCCCCTCTTAATGTATAAATTTAAGCGACATCTGTAATGTTTACACCGTGACATGAGGAAATTTGTCCTTAGAAAGCACCTGTATATAGTTTCTTATATACATATGACATGAAAACATATTTTGCAGTCGCAAATTTGACTTCACGCATTATATTAACTGTCGTAGGACGCATTGCCCTGACTAGCGTCGGTGATCACATCTCTCCCCTATGACTATGAGAAAGGCTTAGTCGGACAATGTGCTTAATTTTTTACACGCGCCTATGCTGCTTTTCGAGACCGGTTTATGTTATATTGATGTCGAGGTGTTCTTTGGCTTTACTCGGTAGCCCCAGGACGACTCGGACATAGAAAAGTGAGAGAAGGGAGACATAACCTAATATGAAATATTAAGACAATGTTTTATTGTTTCCTCATCAGTTATATGCATCTAGTCCTATATATCCCCCTGTATTATACTAGGTTTTTCTTTTGTTAGGTTAGTGTTGTGTCGACATGAAGAATCATAACGAAAATGTGAAAGATTTATCGACATCCAACTTAACATTAGCGAGTTGCTACTTGATGAGATCTGTTTTGATGTTGTCAAAAAGAGGTACTTCTGCATGACATAGGCTGGTCGTCTTTTATACACGATATCTGCTGTTGTGGACTCGTATCAAGAGGTTGCCCTGTCTGGTTTCCCCGATCTGCTAGATTGGTAGAGACTGCTTTTTACAGTGAATATTCCTTAGCTTTCATTCACCGTTTTTGTCGATACGGCATAGACCTGTGACCTGGTAGATTAGTCTGCACATAGCTGCGTCTGCAATAACTGTTATATCTATAACCCACTGGTTGCAATTATGAGAAGAATCTAGCGTGTTGGTATTGATTTTCTGTGGATGGCCCAACAATAGGTGTTAATCTCTTAATCCTCTATCGACATTTATATGAACTTTTATTAATATCGCGAACTATTTGCAACGACGGAGATATTAGTAATATCAATACCCCATCTTGGTCATTACGATGACGATAAGCCCCTGGATTAGCCGTTATGAAAATGAGTATTGATTTTTGGCAACACCTGTTGAGGTTATGAATCATATTCTGATTTTTAAGTTAGGTTATATTTTGTGAATCGTAGGTACAAAGGTGAAATCGGCTGCCTGTTTTCCCCATTGGACTTGTGGACACAGCGACATGAAAAGACAGACCGTCCCTAATCATAACCCGTATGACTAACTAGACACCCCACACGCTGGCGCCTATTACCCTTACCAGTGGCACAGCACCGAGATTCGACCCTGTCATCTCGTCTGGGGTACCACCTAAGCTTCAACCAACACACCACCTCTCCTTTGCTACACATAGCCTGTTACTACCACCCGCTATCGCCATCACAACTAAGTAACAAAAACATCAATATTTCTTCTACCACTAAACCGCCCTACAGGGATTCGAACCCGGCACCCACGGAGGACACCGACGGCCATCTTTACTTGTTTCTTTAACGCTCTGATACCTATGATGATATTGTTTAGAAGCACTCATCGAGATACGCTTTCACTCACCCACCCCTTAACATCAAATAACACTAAGCCATACCACTACAACACGAACTAGCGGCCATCTTTACTCTTTTTAAGATTTTCATTTAATGAGCTAACACCGTTTGATAATAGATTTTAAGCCCCGCCCACTAAAGACCACTATTAACCAATATTTTTTATTTTCCATTGAAATATTTTTTTAATTTAAAAAAAAAAAATTACATTATTTTTAATTTAAAAAAAAAAAAAAAAAAAAAATACTTTTCCTGCCAAAACAGCGATCTTAACATGGTAACGATGCGACAAGGAGGTGCGGAGACATCACCCCTAATACCCCCGCTACCCCTTAGACCATACTTTGCCACCAAAAATTCGACCCTAATAGCCCAAACATACAACTACGAGGGACCGATGACGTCACTATACACGTCGCACCACCGGGCACCACCTTCTTTGCGCTTACTATTTACGCCGGCTCCTTCCACCCTGGCCACACACACACACACACACACATAGGAAGATCCTCCCGATTCTTAGTACATTTTTTAAAAATTTTACCCGCCAAAAACAACGAGCTTAACAAGCCAAAGACACAACTAGGGAGGGGTCCCTTGACCACCCTCCACAGGCTCCACAAACTCCACATCATCCCAGCACCACCAGACACCACCCAGCTCCACGTGGAGCACTCCACAAGCTCCACACCGAGCGCTCCACAAGCTCCACGTGGAGGCTCCACAATTTTGGGGGGAGTATGCAACATATATAACTACTTACTGGCCACTTATTCAACCGTGCACCCAGGCGTACAGAAGACGAAGAAGCAGAAGAAGAAGAAGAAGAAGAAGAAGAAGAAGAAGAAGAAGAAGAAGAAGAAGAAGAAGAAGAAGAAGACTTCTTCTTCTTCTTCTTCTTCTTCTTCTTCTTTTTCTTCTTTGGTCTCTCCCTGCTTCTCTCCTCCTCCAACCTTTCCGTTGTGACGACATACTCCAGCTCTCTTCATCTCCTAAATGTGAAAGAATGCGTGGTACTTCTCTCGTAATCATCTACTACCGACCAGTACGACTCTGGGGTCGATCCAACCTCATACAAATAGTTACCAGACAATCTTCACAATGTTTTGGGGATGAAAAACGATGAGTAAAGAAACTGGCCACCTCAGCATTGCATGACTACCGATTGCATAGAGTTCAATTCCCTATAGTGGCCGGCTTGTTTTCTCGAATAGTGTGGTTTGTTAGTTTGTGAATCCCCTTGAAGACTTCAGTTATAACTCTTTAGCCCGATGTTGTCTGTTATCTTTGGTGTATCAACCTTGGACTCCGGAGAAGCTCATACATCCTCCCTCAACATATGTATCAGCTTCCGGCGGTTAATAGTACCAGTTCTGTGTAGGTTGACGAGGCCCCTCACTTTCCCTATGTGCCTCTCGTGTCTGGCCGTGCCAGTCGCTACTCCCGAGTCTCTCATTCTGAATAATGATGTGGATTCACAGGCGTCAAAGTCCTCCGCTCTCGACATCTATGTAAGGGCTTTAATAACACCGGCACGATATATTGGCGTTCGTGTTCTCTGAGCACTAGAAAGAACTGTCATCCATCAGAGGTAAGGGGAGGGGTTAAGGGTTGATGTAGATACTTTCTCCGAACCCGGTACCATCTTCACGGGGATTGTGTTGGAAAACTCTCTTTCGCCCTCTCCAAGCTCAGAGACCAAGGGAGTGTGCAAAGCTGGTACTGGAGCGTCATCTCTGCGGAGAGGAATATTAGGATGTAATCAGATATCATTCGGCACTGCACATACGGACTGGGAGAGATTAGACTCGATTAGATTAGAGATTATAGTGCGTTCACAAATGTTTGCCCTCATTCACGTTCAGTTGTTTTGAAAAGTATGTGTTGCATCATTATGAAATTTTTCCTGCCGTCTTATATTTCTCCGACCCAGGGAGTATGTCTGTTATAGGTCCAAAGGAAACTGAAATCATGGAAAGCTGCGAAATTTCTTTGATGTTTTGGCTAAAATGTATTGAATTCACGCTAACAAACTTGTTTTACAGTAATCCTTTTTACAGCCAATCCTGAACACTTCCTTCCACTATGTGTGTCGCTTGTCGTCCCGGGAGGAACGTGGAATGAACAAGCACACCTTATTACTTCTTCTTCTTTGGGATATTTGACTGACTTCTGTCTACACTCCTCCCTTCTGTCTTCCCTTCCATATATCTTTTCCTTTCTCTCTCTCTATTATTCTTTCATCACATACTCCGACAACAGTTTCCTTCAACAATTAATACAATATTTATTAATTAAAACTATGTCTGGTGTATGGATGGACTGTGTATATGTAGTTGGTATTGTCTGCTAGTGTATTCTATTGTTGGTGCAAGAATGAACTCGGAATGTCTAGTCTCCGTATCACATCTCGCCCAGTCGCACGGCCAAACCACAGGACATCAACATGTAACAGGACAGGTCTCACCCTGGATGTTCCGTATGCTTGAGTCTTGAGGTAAATCCGTTATTGAACGAAAAAAAAACTGTTCACCACTGGATCACCGTAAAGTAATAATATTCCAGTAAGTCTATGACTTCGCCCGAGTCTGCTTCACGAAGTTAATAATCCAACACCGGAAAAACCACATCACCACAGTCCCGCATATTGTCTCTATCGACTAGCAATGTTCTGACTTGTCTATTGTTTCTTCACTATGAGTCTACAGTGTAAACGTATGTAGTTTTATTTGGCTTTGCTTTCCGCAAGATTATCTTCCTTTTTCATTGTTACTTTGGTTATCTGGATATCCTTTGCTTCTTTTTCAAAGTTCACTTAAGGCTATATTTTATTTCGTCTCCCTATTTGACATTGTCTATGTTCTTCCTTGGTTTATTGAGGTATTTGATCTCCGCCCAAATGAAATGCCTTGAGTTTATCAACAAAGCTTTTTCTGTACACAAGACGTGTTGGTCTATCTTCTCTGATAGATCAGGATGGGAATTGGAACCTGTGAGATGTATAGTAAATCAAGTGATATGCTTCTGCCACTTAATACTACTTATGTAAGTGCCCTTCTCCAGCCGTAATGAAAAGGCTTTCGAAGGATACACCGACATAAGACATATGAATTCACCAAAGTCTAAACTATTCACTAATAGAAAGCAATGGTACACGCTATGCACCAACATCTATTTCCCTATGCTAATATTACGCTAATATTAGTTTACCTTATATCTTCTATTATTATCCCGGAATCGAAATTAATAATTAAGCACATTGGCACTAATATCCCATTGCCTTAACAATACGGGACTATAATTTCTTTTCCACACATGGGAGTAATAGATATCTCTGTCCAGTTTTGGAACACACACTAAAACAGAAAACCAAATTTCTACTATTTATATCGAGTGTCCAATCCTCCGTTATTGTTTGATGCTCATACCTCAACACTCGTCTCTTGACGTATCCTGTACATCAAAAGGCGGTGAAATCACGTAGTGATTAGTTGCGCGTTTCGTTCCGTTCTTACGCTGTTCCCTGGGTTCCCCTTACGCTAATACTTCAAAGCGTCCGAACCCGTTGATTGCCGTCTCCGTTCGGTTTTCCACAACGCGATCTCCCCGTTTCCCGTGTCCGTCCGATCAGATCGTCAGGCAATGACCTCTGCGAACACCTGTATCCTATTTTTATATCCGTCGGTCAATGATCTTTAATTTATCCTCCTCTCAGACTGAAGTACACGATTGTTAACCCTCCTCCTACATTGTAGTTTTATATGTAAGTTATCAAGGAATCACTAAACTGCAGTTTTCCCGTGACAATGTGACGTGCTTCTCATATGGAAATTCCCTTGCACCACGAGAATATTCATTATTGAACACCGATGTTTCCATGTGAAGATGTAATACATGTCATAATATGCACTTCATTTCTGACCCATAAATTATATACCGCATAAAAACAAACATTGAGATCTGCTGTACAATCTCCAGAACAAAAAGAAAAATTTGTTGGGTGTTCATAAAGATAAGGTTATATGCTAAATATCATCATTTTCCCTCAGTTGGTTACAGAGTTACGAATTTTTATACAGGAGCAAGCATTTGTGAACGCACTATAGGTCAATGTATTTTATTGTCAATGGACTCGAACCCATTTTATCAGAGGGATAGCATAGCCTTAATACACCTTTCAACATAGAAAGCACTAGGTAAGATCTTTTAAAAGATTTAAATGTACTGTGTTAAAATCACGTGAGTTGAATCAGTAAATTAACCAAACCATGGCATCTGTTGAATTTTTGATGAGGCCGAGCTAGACCATCGGCTCTCAGCTCAAACAGCGCCATTCATCTATGTCGGAGCATGAATTAGGTAACTGCAGACGACGTGCTCAGTTAGCATAAATATGCTGCTTTACTGCTGTGCATTCTCTTTTTATTTGTTTGTTGGAAGTGGTATTGTCCACTGACATTTTTGTGCGTGTTTCACGGCGTGTGATAAATCAGGAAGTGTGATGGTTTGCCTGGCATCCTGTATTTTTCGTGTTATAACTTTATTAATTTAACAGATGAGTTATTGTTTCTCTGAGTTTTTTTTTTTAGGCGCTGTTGTGCGGTAGCAAGAACATTATGGTAACGTGCTTTTGAAGTAGATTGTCTTATCTGCCGGGGATCTGCGGTAGAACAGTGGCTAGAATGTTTGCTTATCTGCCCGGTGGTTATATGCTCGAATTCGCATCCAGGTGGATTGTTTCTAAACATTCACCTGGGTGTCTAGGTCGACACAGTCTATGAGGGATCATTCGGTCCTTCGCTGTAATGATGACGACTGTGGAGGGGTGTTGTTTTTCTCATAGATCTTCTTAGCAACGGTGATCTTCAGTGTCGAGTTCTCTCTCGACACCATCGCCCTGATCTGATCATTTGTGAGATGGGCCTTGTCTCTCTTGATGACCCATTGTTTGATCATGTGGTGTCGGGTGGCTTCCAATGAGATGCCATGGGGAAGCTTGATGTCGGCTTTCTCTTTCTGTGCTATTTTCTGCATTAGTGTGGTGGTCTTTGCGGTCTTGTTGCTGGGGACCACTACTCCATCCGACGACTTGCGCAGCTGGGCGATGCTCGTTCTCCAACAGACTGAGTATCTTGTCTGTTGGTAGCATCGACAGTTTGGCCTCCCCAACGCGTGTTTGCCTCAGTGGGATTTTGTCGGTGAAATCCTCGGTTGTGCTGCCCTCCTGTGCGGTGGCCCTTGGTGAGTTACTTTGATTCTCTTTGGTGTGTTTGTGAACTTCACCACTTGCTGCCGGCTTCTGCGGTCTCTGGCGTGGGTTGTTTATCGGGAACAGCTTCAGTTGGTGTAGGAGTGGGACTGTTGGGTGTCGCCACAGGATCAGCAGTTCTAGTAGTCTTCCTCGCCTCTGCCTTCCTCTTCACGGCTGTATACATCCCATGTCTTTTGGCGGCGGTTTTAGTGCGAGCCATCATCTGCACTGTCAGTTTGCGATCTTCTTCTCGATAGAGCGTCAAGTCGGAATGAGGACAGCGAAGCATTTTTTTTTTTTTTTTTTTTTTTGCATATTCTTTACAGGACATCGCTGTCAACACCAGCATCTTTCAGCTGTATGTTGATTTCTTGGCAAGATTACGCTCAGTAGTTTGCCATTGCTTTCTGAGCGGCCGGCTCACATACCCCGTAAGTCACCTATGCGATTCGAACCACTGCTGATTCTCACCATCATCACGTTACCCTACGAGAGTATACGAGATTACCGAGAAAAGTCATTGTAAATGAGCTGCTTCTCTATTCTTCATTCTCACGGGACGGTCAGATCTAGCAGCGTTAACTGACGAGCCGGCGAGACGTGCACAACAATGTCTTTCTCAGGCTTCGGGATTATGTCAGGATATCACCCACTGCCGTTTAAATCTACCGAAGACGGGCGGCAAGTTTTTAGGGTCTTCTTCTTCTTTCGTCAATTATCCCACGTTGAGGCATCGGCCCTCAAGCAACTCACTCCGAGCTCTTCTATCCTTATCTATCCCATGCAGCTGCGTCTATGTCATCTCCATATTATTCGTTTCTATTTCTACTTCTCCTCTCTAACTATAATTTATAGTTTGCAGGGCTGTTAACTTTATTCTATACTCTTTGTCAGACTTTGGCTTGCAGGGCTGTTAACCTTATTCTATACTCTTTGTCAGACTTTGACTTGCAGGGCTGTTAACTTTATTCTATACTCTTTCAGACTTTGAGGAAGTACATCGACTGATCCTAGTTTTGGTTTTCTTGTGTCGCATGTAGTCTCTCTACATACACTATGGCTGCCTGCTCTGTGAGCACTTTGTTGTGGCGCCAGTTGAATCGGCCTTGCCCGAAGGCAGTGCATGCTCGACAGTCTGCTTGTCTCGCCCCAGAGAGAACACACTGCACCGTCGGAATTTCCCCGTCAGGCCAGATTAGCAGCTGATGATTGGTCATCGTCAAGAGATCTGACAATGAAACTTATTTGCCATGTGTTATATATCTGTTCCCGGTCAGGGACCATTGCAGGCCGCTGATCCACGACATCTGCTGTTCTTGCTGGGACTGTTACATGGCCCTTTGCTCTCTCTTATCTTCTACCACTTCACGAATATTATGGACCATCATGTCTCTGCATTTCATGGCCCACCTTCTGACGTTGCCTTGTCTGAAACCCTACTTATTGAACTGCATATATCCTATAACTTCTTTAAGTTCAGTGATTCCTGGGCACCATTGATAGTGCTGCTCACCTTCCACTTCCTACTCGTTCATAGCGCTTGCTGTAAGTAGCGGACAGTTTGATCTGGGAAATCGCGCAGCATCATTGGTAATCTAGCCTTCCCAACTTTAAATGTTGCTTTGCTATCCTTCGTTGACCACCTAAAAGCGTCCTTGTCTACCTCCATCCCTTTTGCTTTATGTTCCTGCAGTCTAGTCAAAGTTGCAGAATCACGATCATCACTTGATTCGTTACATCGTCAATTTATCAGCCCTGTCCATTGCTATTCTGCCTTCCACAGCAAGCTCAGCATACTTTTGTTAGAAAATGACACTACCAGTTATAGATAAACAGTCGAAGATGGTACAATGTGGACTTGGTGAAGTTAAGGAAGAGTTCTTGATTAGTCAAGAGTTCAGTGGAAAGTCTTGTTCCGTAGTAAATCTCCTAAGTACACGATCAGCCTGCGACAGTTTGACTAAGCCTTGTTCAGCAGCGAGCACAACTGCTGTGCCTTCTGCCAACAGTGATGTAATTCAGGCGCGAGAATCACCTTTTGAATGTAAAGATCCTAGCGGCAGACAAGGCAGACGTGGGAGTAAGGCATGTATTGCAATCAGGCTAGCCTGTAACTGTAAATACATACGTCCTAAATTAGTGGACACGAGACATCAAGAAACTTTGACCGACGTCTTTGGGAACACAGAAAGGAAAGGATGGGTATGTGATTGTTGGTTGATTGTCGCATTGTTTCTTTTAGTTCTGCCAGTATTGCGATCATATGTGATGTAAATGTGAGATTTGCTATAATACTTAAACTACTAGTTTTATCATAGTGTGAGAAAATACAACCTAACACTACATGTCATGGCAGGGCAGATCCGGCCTTGGTCTAGGATCGAAGCTCCGACAGGCGGACAGTTAGAACATTGGTTTGCTAATCCGGCAGCTTCTGCAGCTTGTCTTGTTCCAGATGTATTGATGTTACCTTTCCTCTGGAGTGAACTAGGCAGGCCGAGAGAGGGATCATGCTGCATGGGCAATTCTTTTCTCTGCAGTTCAGCCCAGGCTATGTGCTATGGAGAAGGATAACTCCACCCCAGTTTTACAGCAATGGGTTATAGTTACTATGCCTGTTTACAGCACAGTCTGACACACTATGATTTGTCACATCGGCCAGGTGCTAGTGAGTGTGACTGCAGTCGAGAGGGTCGTCTTCATCACATCAGGTGCAACTCCACCTGGCTCAGTCTCTCTCTCTCTCTCTCTCTCTCTCTCTCTCTCTCTCTCTCTCTCTCTCTCTCTCTCTCTCTCTCTCTCTGCAGAACGGAAAGAGGCTTGCCGAGAGCATGGCATAAACCTGGCACTTCAGCTATGACCCCCGGGAGTCTCCGGGAAAGTTGTACTCTTGATCTGAACGATGCAGTCCAGGGTACAAACCCACGACCCTCAGCGCGCCAGGCAGACGGCTTAACCACTTCTCCAAGGGTGCGCCCCTCCTCCTCCCCCCCCCGACCCAGTTTACTCTATTTATTTTTCAAGGAATATGTCTTTGATAGATCCAAAAGCAACTTAAATCATCGAAAGCGGCGACATTTCTTTGATGTATTTGTGAAAAACTAGTGATTTCTCGCTAACAAACTTGTTTTTACAGTAATGAATGCCCCGCCAATTCAGATGACGACACAAAGCGTATCCGGATTCGTATGGGAGTGGGTGGAGTAAAAGACGTAGCTTAAAAGTCGACAGGGTCGACTGCATTGCACCGGGTTTCTATCCCACATGGCTCAGTCTCTTTCCGCAGCGTGGAAAGCGTCTCACAAAGCACGAACTCCGTAGCTCCAGCGACGACCCTCGGGAGTCTCCGAAAAAATGCACTCGTGAAATGAAGGACGCGGCCCGGAATCGAACATACAATCTTCGGAGCCCGAGTCAGACGGCTTGACCACTTCACCACGGAGAATCCCGAGAGGGGTGCAATGTGTAATATTAGTAAAGACAGAGAATTTACAGAGGCATTGGGTAAATAATGTGTAAATTGACAGGAAAGTAGAAGGAATATATTTCTTACCTTATTTTTCATTTCCTTCTTGTTTCTTCACCTGCTGGTTAATAATGTGTACACAAGTATTCATGATAGCTTTTTATATTGAGTTCGTAAAAGCTTCCAAATAGCTGTGCGTTAATGTGCGTATGGAGTGACCAGAAATGATACCGCAATTTAGTCATCATGTGTCCATTTTTAAGGATCTGTTCAGCTGTCTGTGTAGTTTGTTCACACGTACACATGGGTGACATACCCGCTTTGAGTCTTCGTGAAAGTTTGTCTACTCTGCTGTTTACCGTTCAGAGACGGAACATGATTACCTGTTTTGCACTATGAAAATAGTTGTCAGTGTCTCTGTTGCGGGCTTTCTTCTTAACGACCAAGATGTTGGTCCTATTTTCATTGAAGTTTATAGATTGATTCGTATGCACGTGTGTTGTCCCATAATTTGACAACGTGTTTGCTCTCACGGTTCTTGTTATGCCACAATATGTCAGTTTCCACCGCAATATTACTCTTCTGTTGGTATTCAATGCGTTTAGTGTGTGTGTGTGTGTTTTTTTTCCCTCCCCAATACAGTTGTTTGTCACCGCTGAGGGCTTGCGGAATTGAAAATTCATCACTGCGGAATACAAACTGTTGCCATTGACATTATGCTGATGCTGTAATGTTTAGGGCCTGCAATTCGTCTGAATAGTTGGAGCAAAATATCCCAGTAAGCGTGCACGTGTATTAAGATCTGCGATCTGTTCATACCTTAATCTGTGTCGGACGATTCCAGTAGGTTGATGACTGCTCTCGGTTGTGTAAAATTAAATCCATCCTTTCTCCAATAGTCATCTTCCTCTTTCACCACATTTTCCCAGTAACTTTTATCAATATTTAATAGCGCGGACTGGATTAGTATCTTGACGTCAGACAATTTGAATATAGTATTGTCAGCTGCCACCTATCCTTTAAGTTTAGCCCACACAAGTTCTATAGGGTTAAAATGAGAGTGGTACGGCGGAAGTCTCAAGCACTTCTATCAACTTGTCGATTTTATATTTCTTACTTTTTGGCGTCTGTTTTACAAGGAACAACAATTCTAGCTAGAAATACCTTTCTGGAAATGGTATGTTTTCCATTCGGAACCATATATTTATTGCTCCCTTTGTGATCGATGCTGTAGGTATTTTTTCTTTTTGGGCAACAACATTGATATCATGTATTGTCCATAATTGGACACGACGGTCTATCTAGGGATGGAAGCACAGTATTCTCGAGCCAATCTCTAAATGCATTACCATTCATGTTATTATGATAATCCCTATTGTCTGTATGCTTTGATACGAACACGAGCCCAGCATTCTGTTGTAAGCCATTATGCGTATTACCAGCATGGGCCATGACCAAAAGCTGTCCTATACTACTGGGCACATATCGCTTTATCTGTCCATCCACTGATTGTCATTCATTATCACTTGTGTGGTGCGCATTGTTTCACATTTCATCCATATTCACTAATTTTCTTTGCGCATTTCCCTTATTTCACGTAGGTATCTGCTTCTCAAGGCTCCTAATAGCGGCTGCTCGCAAAGAATATTTCTACCCCCCTTGTACTTTCTAAAAGTGAAGATAATGTCCTTATAGTTTTCTCAAAGTTGTTTTAGATAGTTCTATGTTATTGTTCTTTCTCAACCAAACCCTAAGTTTTCTTACAGTCACTGTTTCTTTGGCATCCAGCATTTTTATAATGCTGGATAATCCTGGATATAAAATCCAAAAAGTTTTATAATTTTAGGAGTCTCCGTGGCGAAGTAGTCAAGCCTTTTGACTCGCGCTCCAAAGGTTGTGGGTTCGATTCTGGGCCGCATCCTTCAGTTCACGAGTTAAATTTGTCGGAGACTCCTGTGGGTCGTCGCTAGAGCTGCAGATTTCGTGCTTTGTGCGATGCTTTCAGCGCTGCGGAAAGAGACCGAGCCATATGGGATAGAACCCGGTGCAATGAAGTCGATCTTGTCGACTTTCAAGCGACTTTTTAAAGCATTTTTATAATAGCTCGCCTTATGAAATCCTTGTCAAAGCTGTCTACAATAACTTTTCTACCTACCGTTTGGTTATTGCTTGGTGGTTTAATTCCAGATTCTTGCACCCATCGACGAAATGACCGCTTACTCAAACCCAATGCATGCACTGTTCTTTTTCGGAATTTGTAATAGTATAAAACAGTTTCCTGCGATCAGCTTCTTGACAAAAATATGTGTACAACTTCATACTTTGAAGTGTACACAATTTCGCATTCAATCCCACTGAAATATATTCACACATTTCAACATTAGCGATAAGTGGTAAGATTTAAGAAAAAAAATAATCAGGTTTCATTAAATAACCCACATTTCGACGACACCTCTGAAGACTGCCAATTTAAACTGCGCGGGGTTCTTGGCAAAAGGCCAATCCCGTGAAACATGCAAAATATTCAACGTTGAACCCTGATTGTCTGGCTGACGAGGTAATACATTTAAAATTATGAACTAAATCTCTGACTCGTAAATTATATACCGCATATAAACAAACATTGAAATCTTCTGTACAATCTCCAGAACAAAAAAAAATTTTGTTGGGTGGACATGATGATAAGGTTATATGCTAAATCTTATAATTTTCCCTCAGTTGGTTACTGAGATATGGATTTTTATATGGAGGCGAACAAATGTGAACGAACTATAATTATTATGCCATTACAAATTTTTTTAAAGCCAATAAAAACGCCAGACTGATATTTTGACGCCAAACCTGTTTTAAGAAAAGCCAGATTTATCAGATTTGGCGTTACAAAGCCCTTTATAGCACTAGTAATCAGAGATGGCCACAACCATCTGTCTCTTGTACTGCCAAACATTTCTAATACTGATGTCCCCAGCCTCCTGTGTCTTGTACTGCCAAACATTTCTAATACTGATGTTCCTCGATGCCATGCTGTCAGACTGTCCAGCATCTACTCTTTTAGTTCACTCCCCCTCCCGCCCACCTCTATTTCCCTCCCTGACAACGTACTTTATTTCTCTCCAGTCTATCATGAACTGTCCAAACAATGTGAAATGATCCAGTTCTCTTTCTGCGTAAATTTTTTTCTCGACATCTTCATTACTTTATTTTTGTATTTGTGAGGTGTATAAATTCTAGACAAGAATATAACTAAGGGTATCCCGGTTGGGATGGGTTATCATCCTCTTTAGCCCTCATCGGGAATCCTTGAAATGACTCGTTTACCCCCACGTGAGGAAAACTACAGATAGTGCAAGTTTCCTACACGGATTTTGTAAAGATAGGTTCCTTTTGAAGGCGTGGAGACCACGGAACTTTACCACTAACCAAAGGGAAGACCGTCCTCTCTATAATGAAAATTGGCCAGTGTGAGGTTATCCGCCCTCACTGGGGTGTGAGGTTTTTAACTTTTCCCCACTAATTGGTGGTAAAGTTACAACTCTAAATAGACCGGACACTGTTGCCACTTAAGAGGTTTATATATATATATATATATATATATATATATATATATATATATATATATATATATATATATATATATATATATATATATATATATATATATATGTGTGTGTGTGTGTGTGTGTGTGTGATAAGCGTTTGATATGACAAGTTGTCTAAGGGCATCCCTGATGGGATGGATAATCATTTCCAGACAGCCCTTCAGAGGAAACCATAGCATGTGTAGTCCGCCGTTGCAATTTCATCTTAGTGCCTCTCCCTTCCACACGCTATTTCATTTCGTCGTAGATGTTGTACATGAGCTCTTGCCGTATAGCCAGTCAGTTTATTCTTTATAAAATAGGATACGTGTCCTAAGTTTTTTTAATATATAGTAACCAAATATCCATTTGATTTCGCATTTAGATTCTCTTGTTTGTTTCTTGTAGTACACTCTATCCCCTACACTGAATTCTTGGGTTTGTGTGTTTCTATCTGCATATATTTTTGCCTTTCAAACGCTCTTTTCACGTTTCTATTTACTTTAACATGTGCTCTATGCATCTCTTGAGACTCTCTTAAAATCTCTCTCTCTCTCTCTCTCTCTCTCTCTCTCTCTCTCTCTCTCTCTCTCTCTCTCTCTCTCTCTCACACATATAGTTTCCTCTTGGTTGTAAAAGATTATATATTGGTAAAATTGGCTCTCTACCATAAATAAAGTAAAAAGGTGACTATTTAGTGCTTTCGTTTATGTTGGTCATAACAGTTCCCAAAAATTGTCTTAAATATATTAATTTATACATACTAGTCTCTGTTATGTTCCTCTATGTTTTTCGCCAGTATATTATACAGGGTCTTATGTTGGCGCTCATTTTTCGCGTTCGCTCGAGGGTTATAAACGAAGGTTTTAATATGATATATGTACAAGTCCTTCATTCAAATTTATTAATTAAAAAATATTTTCCCATTATCTCTTAAAATTATTTGAGGACATCCATATTGGGATATAAATTCTTATAAGAAAATATTATTATTGAGTCTGTGTACTTGTATGGAACTGGCAGAATTTCGGGCCATATACTATAACAATCAACGATAATCCTGAAAATGTTTTTCGATGGGGTCCTGACATATCCAAACGTATTTTCTGCATTTGAAATTGTGGAATATGTAGCGAGTTTCAAAGTCTCTTCTCCCACCTCTTGACTGGTGACTGGTAATGTCGCTTTACTACGACTAGCTGGAATGGGGTGTCTTTGCTAGTGCTTTATGACTGCTACTTCTAATAATGCGGGCACAATTTACTCTATCTTTTAGCACTAGTATTTTACTGAAATATTCTTTTGGCTACTGCCGATATTCCTGAGTTAAGTTTACAGCGAATTGCTGTTTATTATGACGTGTCTATGGATGCTGCTATCTGGCAGAACTATCCGATCCGATGGAATATTATTGTTATTTAATTGGAAGATAATTTATTGATTCGATGATGCTCGTGGTGATTGTAATCGTGGGTGATGCCACATTATTCTGGAGAAGACGTTTGACAAAACAATATCTGATGAATGGTGAATGGGTAGACCGATCGTCCATCCACTATTCAGATGGTATCCATATTCACCACATATCTCTCTTTTTCATGTCCATACGGGCTATCTCTTTCTAGTTGATAATTCACAGAAAAAGACGACATAATTCTCATCTCACTGACTATATAAGGGCTGCGGAAGTTAACGATTAATTAATCGATTAATCGTTAATTTTTGTTTACGATTAATCGAAAACTTTTCTCCCATCTCTTATACACATGAATCGGATGTCGAACAATTGTCGGACATTTTAAACATAGTGCTGCAAACACAACCGAGTTGCAAAATGTTACTAAGTCACCATTGTGTAAGCTGCAGCAAGATGTACCAAAAAGATGGAACAGTATGTTTATTATGCTACAGAGTATTCTACAAGCCAGAGAAGCATTAGCTGTCTACAATGTCAGATGAAAAGATGCATTACAAATGTCCAAAACTGTCAGGTTGGGATTGGGAAAAGATTTCGAAGTATGTCAAAGTTTTGGACTTATTCTGTCAGACCACGGTCCTGTTTGGCGGTCAAAATTATGTTTCATGTAGCTGTGTATAGCCACTGTTTTCATCGTTGACAAAGCATATGACTGCATACGATGATGATCCAGGATATATAGCTAAATTTAAGGCAGCATCTTTTAATGACTTCAGTGAACGTGTAGCTAATGTGACAAGTATTGAAATACTACAGATTGCAACAGCACTTGATCCATGCTACAAATACCTGAAGTGTTTGTCAAAGGATGCAAAATAACGAACTTGGTCACGTATTGAACAACAAATAACAGTTGATGTTCATGATGTGCAGATGAAGACTGCTGCAACGAATGATACTGACATTGACAATGAAACTATATGTGAACCAAATGAAAAGCGTATTAAGCTAATGGAGTCTGAAATGGAGAAGAAAGTTGCTGAATCGGTTGACCCTTTACAATGGTGGAAACTTACTGAACATCGATATCCAAAATTGGCATTCCTTGCCAAGACCATTCTATGCATACCGGCTACCTCAGTTTCATGTTAACGATTGTTCAGCTCTGCTGGTTATATTGTTAATAAGACGCGCTCGTTGCTTGAACCAAATGCTGCCAGCATACTTGTCTGTTTGCATAGTTGGTTACCAGATGACATATGAACAAGACAATCCAGTGTTATATCGATTTTTGACAAATACGACTATAATCTGAGTTATGTGACGATACATCTTTTGTTTTAATCGAAATTAACGTTAATTTTTCAAAAGTTAACTATTAAATTTAAATTAATCCGTCGCAGCCCTAACACACACACACACACACACACACACACACACTCACACACACTCACACACACACGAACACAGTTTCTCATCCCTGGTGTACTTGAAACGTGCTTGGTCTGTCCCGCGTGAATGGGTACAATATTATGCTTCTGCTAGCGACTCCAGTTTTCGAAACGTGAATTTATCTAGATATTCTCGAAGCTGTTTCATCCGTCCTCGCAAAGCCTTGCTATAATCCCTCACCTCGGTTAGACTTAGCCGTGAATCTAATATACTATATGATTTTGCCTTCTGGTTTTCTTCACCATATAAAAGTGCAGCATATGTATTAATGACACATAAACACTACTAAACCAATATATGCCTTAATAACCACATACCCAGTTTTGCGGAGATCAATTACCTTAATACCACAGCCGGAGCACTATTCAATTAAACAGATGCGTGGTATAGATTGAACTATTAATACTGGTTTCAATATTAACATATTGAATGTCCACTTTTCGGATTCTGAAAAAGCTTGTGACCGGCCGAGTTGCTTCTTAGCTGAGGAATAGACCCGGAAGTTGTATTTGGTTAGCGAGGTTGCCAGTCCCGTGGCCATGTTGCCAGGGTGACCGTGTTCGACCAAATTAGCTAGACCAACTTGAGCCAAAGTCAATTCTAATAAAATCGTAAGCCACTAAGAGTAGTATGAAAATATACAAAGTGTATTTGTAATAAGTTGCTTAATCTAAGCAAGATCGGGCGGGTAGGCCAGGGCTTTCTCCACAGATGCCCCCGTTAAAAAAAAGTACGAGAATTGGACTTTTCCAATACTGGCCAAGCCGTCTCGTTTACTATCTCTAGCAGTTGGGGTCATCTGGAGCAACCTCGGCCTCTTCGTCTATAGAGATATGCTTGGGTCCAAAGATATCTCTTAAGACAATGCCCGTACTTTAGAGTGGTCTTTCACACTCCACTACCTTTACTCGGCCGGTCTATCCTTAACCACTATTGCAAAAGAATTCCAGCCCTGCTTCCTCTTCTTTCTCTTGGACGTCTCCAAAGTCAGGTTGAGTTCAGCTTCACTATTCTTCTTATGCATGTCGGGGGAATACTTCCATTCGGAGTGTCTTCCACATTTTACATTACTTGACACCCTTAGGCTCATAAGGTGAACTGGTGGGTACGAAGTTTGCTAAGAATACTTTCTGAGTAAATTTGTGTGGAATACTTGTTGTTTTCCCTCGAATAGACATCTATAATTGGTGGGAGACACCTCTATAATAGGGAATGGTCCCTGTTACCCAATTTCTAGTTATTTGCTACCTTGCGGTAATAACAATAAAGCCTTGTCTCCTACCTCCAGAGACGGTTCCTTGGCTTGTTTCTGGTAGTAGGAAGCATGTTTCTGCCTGGCACGGTGGAGGTTGGAATTCGCCAATTTGCACGCCGTCTACAATTTCCTTTTCAGCTCCTCTACGCACTGCGAAACAGCGACAACATTTTTATCAACCACTTCCTCAGTCCAGGGCCTCATTAAGGCCTCCAGCGGTCCTTTAATAGGTCGTCCGAACAATGGTGTAGCTGGTGGAAGTCCTGTGGCGACATGTGATACTTCTCTATACGTAAATAGTGTTATAGGTAAGTACTCCCTCAACTATCTGGCTTCTCCTGTGCTAGCTTGATTAGGATCGAATTGAGGGTCCCTGTGCATTTGTTCACAAATCCCCTAATCTGAACTAGACTATGACTTTGTGATGATATGACGCATCCGGAAGAGGTAGAATACTTCATCCTTTAACTTTCATTAAATGGCGAACCTGATTCATTAAAATATGATGAGGAAATCCTAATCGGGTGAATGTTGTTACGAGTGAATCCGCTATGCTTTTAGCATCAATGGCTGATAATATGATAGCTTCCGCCCACATCGTGCATGTGTCTACTAGAGTTAACATTTAAACATTCTTCCCCTTAGAGCATGGCAGTGGTCCGACGGTATCCACGGCTATTCGCTCAAACGGCGTACTCAAAATTGGCATTTCATCCAAAGTTACTGGTGCGACCCAATGTTTCGGTGAGACCCGTTGATATTCTGGGCAGGACTTGACATACCGTTAAATATCGGCTGTCGTTCCTGAACAAAAATAGTGGCATGTAATACGTTAGGTGGTAGCTCCCACCCCCATATGTCCACTAAAAGATAGTGTGTGCCCCATGGGTAGAATTTGATCTCGGAACTTCTTAGGCACTACAAGCTGTCCGTGGTCGCTCTCCTTGGTTCCTGCCCGACGGTATAGAAGCTTGTCCTTCATGTAGAAATCTCCCCCTAGATGTGGCTTCCTGGATTTTAGTAATTTACCCCCCCCCCCCCCCAAAAAAAAAGGACTTCAGAGCGTAATCACTTGCATTCACTGGTAGTCGGTGCTGTGGCGAAGGGGTCATGGATATAATTCGGAATCCGCATACCCACTTCGAAGTACAGCTGCAGAAGATTTGGAAGCAGACCGCCTTGCGTTGGTTTTCATACAGTGGTATGACTGGCAGTCGTTCAGAGAGCAATGGCAAACTACCGAACGTAAATTTGCCAAGAAATCAAACAGTCACAAAATGCTGGTGTTGACTGCGACGTCCTGTAAATGATATGCAGCTAACTCACTCACTGGTAGTAGCAACTACTATAGTTGTAGTAGCACGGGCGTGAACAACACTCGAGTTCAAAGCAAGCAAACGCAAAACGGAAAAGAAAAAAAAGTTAGATAACTTCTAACTCGAGTTTCGCTCTCATTTGAGCTCGTCAGTAGTACATATTCCTGACTGGGCCCGGGATCGAACTCCGGATCACTGGCGTTTGAGAGTCGCGTCTATCGTGAACTGCGTCAAGTGGTTACACTCCCGCCTTACGCGCCAATGATACAGAATTCGATCCCAAGTCCCCTCAGGGATATGCACTACTGGCGAGCTCAAACGAGAACGAAACTCGAGTCTAGTGCTTCCTATCCGACGTGGGCAAGGCCCAAAGTTCGTACCGGAATACAATCAGCGTTGCCAGTAGTGAGTTGTGCTCAATCTTCAAGCCTCAAATCCCGAAGCAACCAAATAAATCAGTTGTACTAAATTGTATCTCCCTTTGTCCTGGTTATCCATTTTATAGATCTCCCTACGATTACTTATCATGTACTCATCGTTACGTGCCATGCCGATAAGCGGTGGGTGGGGGGGGGGGGGGTCATTGTTTGCCATCTCACATGATCACCGGTCGTGGATCAGCTCTGTGTTGTTGTCCCGATAGTGAAATGTGGTCAAACTATCCAGATAGTTATCTTTTTGCCTCAACCTTCCTCTTTTCTTATCAGCTTTGCCACTTATCACTATATATTTCTCCTCTGTCTGTCTGTCTGCCTGCCTGTCTTTCGTGTGTGTGGATGAAATAATGTATGAAAGAGAGTGCTAGGAGGGCAGAATGCTAGACAGGACTGCGTGCCCAATTCTTAACCCTTTGAAAATAAAATATGTTCTCTCTCTCTCTCTCTCTGTCTCTGTCTCTCTCTCTCTCTCTCTCTCTCTCTCTCTCTCTCTCTCTCTCTCTCTCTCTCTCTCTCTCTCTCTCTCTCTCTCTCCTACCGCACAGTATTAAAGTGGCAATGCTCTTCATGATATCACTCCAGCAAAGATATTTTCCTACCCCCTCTAACAGCCCCTAACATAGATTATGTGAGACATCATGGATGTATCTAGATGTGAGGATGTGTGTTTGTGTGGGGGATGTGTGTGTGCTAGGGGAGCTGTATTGGATGTGTGTGTGGTGGGGGTGTGGGGGATGTGTGTGTGTGGGGGGGGCTGTAGGGGATGTGTGTTTGGGGGAGGTGTGTGTGGTGGGGGTGTGGGGGATGTGTGTGTGGTTTGGGGGATGGGTCTGTGGGTGGGTGATCTGTAGATGATGTGCGTATGGGTGAGGTGTGGGTGAGAAGATGTTTGTGTGTGGGGGATATTTGGGTGGGTGTGTATATGTGAGTGGGTGGGGATATGTGTGGGTGGGTGGGGATGTGTGTTTGGGTGGTGGTTGTGTGGATGGGTGGATGATGTTTGGGTTGGGGAATGTGCGGATGGGTGTGTGGGGGATGTGTGTGGGTGGGATGTGTTGGAGGGTGGGGATGTATGTGTGGGTTGTGGGGTGTTTATGGGTGGGAGATGTATGGGGGTGTGTGGTTGGGTGGGTGGGGAGTTGTGTGTGTGTGGGTGGTGGATGTCTGTGCATGCGGGTGGGTGTGGAGGTGTGTGGGTGGGAGATGTGTGTGTTTGTGTGTGAATGGGGAGATGTGTGTGGATGGGGGATGTGTATGTGTGGGTGGGGGATGTAGAGGAGGTGGGGGATTAGTGTATGGGGGCGGAATGTGTGTGTGAGGGTGGCTTTGGGAGGTGTGGATGGGTGCTGGATATGTGGGTTGGGGGATGTGTGGTTGGGGGTGCGTGTTTGGCTGGATGGTTGGGGGTGTGTGGGTGGATGGAGGATGTGTGAGTAGGTCGGTGTGTGTGGGTGTAGGATGGTATTTCTGTGGAAGGATGTGTCCGGGATGGGTGGGTGGTGGGAACATGTGTGCCTGGGTGTGTGTGTGTATGGGTGGGGGGATGTGTGAGTGGGTGGGTTATGTCTCTCATAACATGGTAATATGCATTGTTTATATTTGCAACATTCATTTGACAGTGTTTTTTTTTTTCCTATGTGAATGTATAATGCACTATTGATGAACGAAAGATTAGTGATTGGAAGAGCCGAATGCAAGTCGGGCCTGCGTGCCCGATTTGTGACCCTTTGAGAATAATGTTAATTGACATCAAAGCAAATCTCTGGTATCTGTCTGTGTCTGTCTCTCTGAGTGTAAGTTTGTTTATATGTTTGTCTCTGTCTGAGTGCCTCTGTCTATCTGCCTGTCTCTGTTCTCTGCCTATCTCTGTACGTCTGTCTGCCCTGTCTGCCTGTCTCTTTTTCTCTCCGTCTGTCTCTCTTTCTCCCCCTCTCTTTCTCCCTCTTTCTCAGCCGAACAGAGCTGTCACTGTCAACGTTTAGCATACTCGGAACCACTTGACTTCTATTGCGATGATCTATTCAATGTTACAGAAAATTACAACACCGGTCAGTCTGCTCGTATGGTGAACCCGACATTATGTTTGTGACAAGACCAACACCGCATTTGGTCAGTGACAAGACCATTATATGTGACAACATATACACAATGTCACATTGCATTTTCTAAGACACCTTGGTTTCTATGCAATAATACCTCCGCCATTCCTCTATTTGCTGCAAATCACAGAAGGCCGTAGACAGACATGATCACCAACGCCACTCGGCATTGCTTATAAGAAAGAAAGACAGACAGGCAAGCAGGCAGGCAGGCAGCCAGACAGAGAGAACGACAGATCGAATGAAAGAAAGATTACAAATCTCAAGGAACAAGCATATAAGCTTTTTATGTCTGAATAACGATACAAATCTATCCAAGTAAAAGGTACAAGAATTATGGAACTACCTTAGAATAACAACCCCACCACTACCACCACCACCACCTTCGTTTTCCTTTTTTTTTTCAGACTCTAGTATGCGTGAAACCAGATTTAGCATAATGACAATTCCATTATAGAAACCAAAAGAAATATGCATAAAATTGATTTGATTAATCCCCCCCCCCCTCTCTTTTGGACACACGGCTCCTTATACGTACCCACCTAGTGTGCCGCCTCTGCGTTGCGTTAGCTGGGGCTAGTTTTCTTCGCTTGTTTCGCGGTTACTGTTTTTATTGTTCCCAAAGCAGCAAGTGGCATTTGAATTCTTTCTGTTGCTGTTGTGTATGGGGGTCTGTTTGGATAGTTGCTATGTTGTTTGCTCTGGATTCTGGGTTTCCACAGCAGGTCGCTAATGCTGGACTGTTGTGTATTTATTATTTCCACGACACGTAGTCTGTTTTGTGAAGACAGTGCTTTCTGGAGTCAAATTATTCTAGAGTGTTGATATCGATGAACTGTTAGTTCATGCTCTTTATAGAATGTTGCAGTCAACTCCAGCACTTAATGGCTGTTTGTGATTAACAGTTTTACCTTCAGTAGTTTGTCAATGCCTTCTGAACGGCCGACGCCTCATGCCATTGAAATCAAATCACCCGCGGCAGATTTCGAATACCCGACTTTATATGTCGGGGAATTGTGAAAATGCGTTTCACTACAACTAGGGTTAGAATTAAACTGTAAGAAGACACAGATTATGGTCGTCACCAGGAAGAAGGAAATACCATAATGTAATATACAAGTAAATGAGAATATTCTTAAACAAGTGAATCGGTACAGTTATCTCGGAACAGTCATAACATCTTATGGGAGATGCCTTGAAGAGATTAGAACAAGAATCGCCATGGCAAAGTAGCCTTTTGCAAGATGAAAAACATACTGACCAATAAAAAGATGTCACCTGCAACGAGAAAAAGAGTGTTGAGGTGCTACTTAAAACCTGTACTTTTGTATGGATGCAAAGCGTGGACAATGAGCAGTCAAGCTGAAAAACATCTGATGGCTGTGGAAATGTGGTTTCTGAGGAAAATGCAAAGAATACCATGGGCAGACAGAAAAACCAATGACGAATGTTTACAAGAAACAAATAAAAACCGTAAACTGATTAGAGAAATTAGACGTAGGCAGTCATTTTTTTTTTTTTTTGTGGACACTATGAGAAGAAATAAATTGGACAACTTTGTGACAGCTGGCAAGATTGAGGGGAAGAGTACAAGGGGAAAGTAGAGAAATAAATACCTGAATGGCTTGGCTACGTGGTATGATCGAGACAAGAACACAGAGCTGATCCACGATTGTATTAATCGAGTGAGATGGCGAATCATGACTGCCTACACTCATCGCATGGCACATGATGATGAGGATGTTTCACTACACCATTAAGCTACAGACGCGGGTATTTATACTACACCCTTAAGCTACAGACGCGGTGCATCCATAGTACTAATAATATTCTTTCCTGTTCAATTCGTGTGGCACAGACGTAGACTAATGAGTTACCATTACTGAAGGTAAACTTGCCAAGAAATCACAGTCCCAAAACATTCTTGGCGTTACTGCGACGTTCTGTAAAGGATATGCAACTAACTTTAACACTAACAGATGAGAGAATCTACTCTGTTGCACATGGTTGTATCTCATATGGCCTGTCAAAGGTTTTGAAAAAGGCGTGAAGTCCATAGCTCCAACAAGAGCGCAACATGTATCCCCCCTGGAAAAATTGCACCCATGAACCACATGAACGAGTCCAAACAGAAACTCAAGACCTTCGCGGCTCGAGGAAGGCGCCTTGGCCACTTTGCCATGGAGATGTTGGTATCGCCCGTGTGTTGCTGGGAACCGTAAGGGCAGCAAAGAAACACTAACCTAATGTGCGTGTCGTAAGGGCCGCAAAGAAACACTAACCTAATGTGCATGTCGTAAGGGCAACAAAGAAACACTAACCTAATGTGCATGTCGTAAGGGCAACAAAGAAACACTAACCTAATGTGCGTGTCGTAAGGGCAGCAAAGAAACACTAACCTAATGTGCATGTCGTAAGGGCAACAAAGAAACACTAACCTAATGTGCGTGTCTAAGAGCGGCTAAGGAGAACTCTCTGAAGCTGGGTGACTAACGGTAGACAATAATGACGGTCATCTCGTTTGTTCTTAACACGAGAAGTAAACTAACAGTTATTCATCGAAATTCGTAAACGTGTAGATTAGAGAATACACTCGACAGTATAAACATTGAAAGCGTAATTGTTACAGCGGGATTCGAACCTGACGCCTGCAAATAACTAGAGCGCCTTACTGGAGGAAGAAGTGTTCACAACATACAGCTAACTAGATTGCGTTCGCTTCGCTTTCAACCCAAACGAAGTCCATACACGTTCCTCTACTTCCAGTGCACTGGACTGATTTTTGCGTGTGGATTAGATTTCTCTATTACCAGTGTCCCTCGCTATCAGGCGAACCCACTCCGACGTCTGAGGTACTTGTAATTTACATTGTTTGTTCTTGCATTCTGTCGTCATGTTTATGAGCAGGAGGGAACAGGAGTCAAGGTCGACGCGATCACGAAAAAGAGATGATAGCTTCATAGAGGAGGTATATTTTTTTATTCGGTCAATGTTTTCATGCATATTTATTTATCATCAGATGAACATCATCATCAGCTTCTTCTTCTTCTTCTTCTTCTTCTTCTTCTTCTTCTTCTTCTTCTTCTTCTTCTTCTTCTTCTTCTTCTTCTTCTTCTTCTTCTTCTTCTTCTCCTTCTTCTTCTTCTTCTTCTTCTTCTTCTGTTCGTTTCTTCTTCTTCTTTGCGATCATCCGGAGTGTTTTTTTTCTTCAGATGTGATTGCGGTGTGTCTGTTATGCGCCGTTGGGCCGAAACCCGTAGGCCAACACAGCCGGCTTAAGCGTGCTTTTTTGACCGGGTAGCATTCCTGGGAGACTCTCACTGTTTGCGGTACCGTCCACAACCCAGCTGGCCAAGTTGGAACGGGTTAAGACAACGGCCATCCCTCAAAGGAAGGCAGGGACAGTCCACGACATTTTCCGCCATCCAGGGCGGCTTCCATAATTGCAGGGCCGGCACATAGCGCCCTGGTGCTGGGCTCACCGAGGGATCGTCACGTCCTGCTCATGGCTGCTTCAATTCCTCACTTCAATATATTGGGCATTTCATTCGCCCCGAGCCGTTCCTGCACATACCAGACTGGTCTGCAGTCAATATCCACTCAGCAAGTTTTTCGGACATGTGCTTGTCGCTGTGTCCGTCAGAGCTGTTCCAGACACGTCGGACATTCGGAAACTATCTAGTCAGAGCTGTTCCGAACAAGAGCGGCATTCGGAAACTAGGTAGCTGCTCCTAGCACGAGGGAAGACTAGCTTTTCCGGTCGCGAAAGACATTTCACTCGAACGTAATTGCGTAGTGCCATTTTTATTTTGCCGCCCGTAGGCTGACACTTCCGGCTTCAGCGGGCATTTTTGATGAGGTTAGCCTTCCTCGGGTTTCGAGACTCTTATTTCGACTTCCACACAGCAAGCTTTCACTTCGGGCTGCCACGTAATGGATTTGCAAGACAGGCGTTCCATTTCGTGTCAACGAGACAATTTTCCACCTTTGACTACACTCACTCCATGAGTACGGTTACAGACTATCTACAGACGTGCGACCAAGGTGTTTTTCCACCTTTTGTACACCGCTCACGAGGTAGGCTACATGTGCTGCCGGCTCAGCACCTTACCTCCGTGCGTCTGTGGGCGAGTAACGGTCAGGCCCTCTCATCCAGGGATACCTCATATCACCCAGCTAAGAGCCATCGAATGTATCCGCGCCAAGCATGTAGCGTGCTCAGAACCTCACCACAATTTTGTTCAGCCATACACCTCGGTTAGGAGCCTTAGAGGTTATGTCCGAACTGAGATTTTTGGAATCGTTTGCCTGATTTTGACTGTTATCCTCAGTCTACCTGCAGAGCAGCAGGTTGTGTCTCTCTTAGTCTGGTCCCTATCCCACGAGCTGTCCGATATGTAGTTTTCATCCATCGGCAAGCACATGGGGTCGATGGGACACGCAAGCTCCCCCACCACGGCAAGGTGGAGACACATCGGGGGAGCTTCTGTTCGTTTGAAATATGCAACGTTGTCCCCTGTGTGAATTGCACTTTTTTTTTTTTTAAGCTCAGCATGGTCGAATGTATAACAGCGTTCACTTTTAAACTTTCGGTGTGCTGATAGCGAGGTAGCGGTTTCAACCGTACACCGGTCAGTTGTACTAAAATGGTGAATTCTCGTGCTTAACAAGGAGGCGTAAAATGCAAGTACCTCAGTAGTCGGAGAGAGTTCGCCTTGCTGGCGGGTGCACTAGTATTAGGGAAAGTTGGCCCACACACACAAATTAGTCCACTGTTGACTAAGTTGGAGTTCATAGCGATCGAATCCCCCCCCCCCCCCGCCAACTTTATGTTTCAGTTCACACATTGATCTAATTAAGCATTTTCATCATATACATGGTGTATTTTTTTAATAACTGTGTAGTGTTTGGTGTTTGAAAATATTGCCGGTCCAAGTTTTGTATTTACCTATTATGTTGCATGAACTCTACAGCGGGATGTGTATTACATGTAAATATCACTTGGGAAACCCTTTGAGGCCACTAAGACAGTTTATAAATAAACACACATGTCATCTGGAGGTGACAGGTTCTAATCGCCGGTCGGTAACTATAGCTTTCAATGTTTAGTATGTCTAGTAGTTCGTCTTCTTGTCTCTAATGCTTTCTTCTACTTCTATGAGCGCCAAACAATACATGTGTGTTTATTTATGAAATGCCTTATATGGTCATGTCCTGGCTTGAGCGTGTCTGTGGCATTGTGAGTAGGGGTGCCATGACGGAAATAGAGTCAGGGTTGAGAACGGGGTGTGTGGGCCGGCGCGAGTTGGACATGTCTCGAGAAGGAGAAATCAGGAGTATATTATCACAACGGTCGTTCGGGGTGGATCGAATTGTGATGGTTATGGTCAAGATGCTAGTGTGGCGGTGTTGACTTAACGATTATGCTGCTGACAATAACTTGAAACAATGGCTCGTATACACAAGAATCTGGCAGACGCTCAGATGAAAGGATCAGGACAGTCTCGCGGTGGCAGCTCATATAACATTCATTCCCACAGGATGTTCATCTTATATGCTCATAGAACAGGCTAGGATACTTTTAGTCACAACAAACAGTCGTACTTATCTGTGAGCAGTACACTTGATGGCCCTCAATAATGTCAACACAGCACAGCCGTAGTCACCTTTATCACATTGTACTCTGGCACTGTGGCGTGGGACAGATAGACATACACAAAGTAGATTTGTAACAGCATGCATCTTTCCCATGGCAACATACGTCTGTGAGACCTGGAAACTTTCTAAACAAGCTGAACAGCGCATAAATGCCTTTGAATATAAACATTGTAGACGAGTTCTAAGAATATCTCGGATACAGAAAAGAGCAAATGCATCCTTATGACAAGAGCCGAATATTGAAGAAGGATGGCTACTAAAGACGATAGAACAAAGAAAAGTTAAATGTGTTGGTCACTTGAAACATAAAAGTTTGGAGAAAACAATAATGGTGGTGTATTTGCCCGAGAAGAGAGAAAGAGGAAGGCCAAAGAGAAGATGAGTTCAGGATGTGGCAGATGATCTCCAGATGGGTGTACCGTCTCGGGACATCTTGCTTGTGACCGAGTTTTCCGGAAGGTTGTTATGGGAGCGAAGTTCTGAAAAGGACATGCTACTGAATGAATGAATGCACTCTGGCACTGTTACTACTTGGTACAGTGCAATAGATCAGCTTATTATTCTGTCTTCTACACGATGGAAGAGGACTAAATTCTTTCTTCCTGCTGCTCACACTTGACGATTAACAGTACCATAAACGCAGGTCAGCATGGTCGAATATTTAAGAACGCGCGGTCTTAAATATCCGGTGTGCTGATGCCGAGGTTAGGGGCTCAACCCCTACACAGGACAGCTGGACTAAAATGTTGACATGTCGTCCTTGACTTTGGGACGTAAATTACAAGTACCCCTGAAGTCGGAGTGGGTTCGCCTGTTGGCGAGGGACACTGTTAATAAGGAAAGCTAACCCACACGAAAAATTCAGTCCATCACTACTATAAATAGTGTGCATGGACTACACTTGAGTTCAAAGCGAGCGAGCGCAAAAATAAAAAACTACCATAAACTTCCGGGACTTTCCATCGCTCATTCTATAAGATAGTTTACAATTTCACACTCGCATCCTCCGAACATTAACACAATGCTGTCGGCGTCGGGTGTGTGTTGGATAAGGGTAGAGTCGCGGTACAAGGATGGTGCGGCGTTGGTGGTGGGGTCGGGTGCCAGGACAGATGAGGGTCATGTTGTGAACACCAGTACAAATCGGAGATGGCGTCTGGATACGATCACAAGGGGATATAATATATTCCGGGGTGAGATCGCAACACAACACGTTGTGGCCATCTCAGGGATGCAGTACGCTTATCTGTAGCAGGTTTCTTGACCGCTGAGCTGTTCGACTTGGAACCTACTGAATCTAAAGAATACATGCTAGCTTCTAGGATATGTTCACCACGTCATAATATGCACTCCTCTTCTTTGGTCTCTGCATGTGTGTCCATGTGCAAATGTTCAGGTCGTGTCCAACACTTCTCCTCATCTTCTTCCTTCTTTTTTCTTCTTTTGTCTTCTGCTCCCTCCTCTTCCTCCTCTTTCTTCTTCTTCTTCTTCTTCTTCTTCTTCTTCTTCTTCTTCTTCTTCTTCTTCTTCTTCTTCTTCTTCTTCTTCTTCTTCTTCTTCTTCTTGCTCATCCTCCCTCTTCTTCTTCTTCTTCTTCTTCTTCTTCTTCTTCTTCTTCTTCTTCTTCTTCTTCTTCTTCTTCTTCTTCTTCTTCTTCTTCTTCTTCATCTTCTTCTTCTTCTTCCTCATCCTCCCTCCTCTTCTTCTTCTTCTTCTTCTTCTTCTTCTTCTTCTTCTTCTTCTTCTTCTTCTTCTTCTTCTTCTTCTTCTTCTTCTTCTTCTTCTTCCTCATCCTCCCTCCTCCTCTTCTTCTTCTTCTTCTTCTTCTTCTTCTTCTTCTTCTTCTTCTTCTTCTTCTTCTTCTTCTTCTTCTTCTTCCTCCTCCTCCTCCTCATCCTCCCCTCCTCCTCATCCTCCCCTCCTCCTCATCCTTACCTCTCCTCCTCTTCTTCTTCTTCTTCTTCTTCTTCTTCTTCTTTTTCTTCTTCTTCTTCTTCTTCTTCTTCTTCTTCTTCTTCTTCTTCTTCTTCTTCTTCTTCTTCTTCTTCTTCTTCTTCTTCTTCTTCTTCTTCGTCGTCGTCGTCGTCGTCGTTTATGTCTACTTCTGTTCTTTGCCTGTTGGCCCTCAGGATGTTATGAATAGTTTTGGGGGAAGGTCTGGCATGTGGTTTATCCACCGTGATTGTCTCTTGGCTCAGTTATAGCATGTATCCTCTGTTTGCTTGTTCGCCTATTATATAACAGCGATATTGTTCGCTACGGGACGGGAAGACTGGCCACCCTGCCTCTGTCACATTGAGGCTAAAATGTGATAAGCGTGGACGGTCATGTTTCACGTCTCACATGATCACCAGAGTCGTGGATCAGCTCTGTGTTCTTGTCTCGACCATGTCGCTTGGCCAAGCCACCCAAGTGTTTACTTCTCGGCCTTCCCTTTTTCATTGTTAGTTAGTTAGTTAGTTAGTTAGTCGACAGATCATCCTCGTTGCACATCGAACCATTCAGTCCATAAGTGCTCGGATCCCCTCATCAGCAAATCCCGCCGCGTGTAGCGGGATTATTTTCATTGTGATTACCTCAATCTTGCTATCTGTCATCAGCTTCTCTAGTTTATTTCTTCTCATAACGTGCTCAACGAATTGTGATTTCTACGTCTAATTTCTATAATCGGTCTACGGATTTCATCTCCTTCTTGTAGAACTTGCTCATTGGTTTTTTCTGTCTGTTCATGGTATATAGGATCTCAACGTTGTGTATTTACAACGTTCACTTTTGCTTTGTTGATCTGGCAAAGATGATTACGTACATTTCTTAATCAAATAAAGATACTGAAATTACAGAGCACACGTTGCCATAGCAGATACTAATATTGGTGGTATTAACAAATGAACATTTACCATATCTGATTCAATGCCACAAAAAGTAGGTTAAGAACAAACATGGAACACAATCAAATGAACAAGTATTATCATGTACATTTCCGTACACTGAGCATTGAAATTGGAAAAATGTCACGAAATTAAACAAATAATACGATGGCAATAGTATGGCGGTATATCGTCCTTCTGTCCAAATAGGAGGTCGCATATGGCGATATACTATCCTTCGGCATTAAATCAGTTAATTTTCAGGTGTCAAGCATTGGATGACATGGGAGACAGGATACTGGACTCATACATCGTGGGGCCCGGGTTTAAATCATTGATAAATCCAGAGGTTTTTATCTTCCCGTCAAGATGATCTCTTTATGATGTGACTTAGTATATTGTACATACTAATACAATGGTTCTGCATTGGGATTACCATTGTTTATAATGGGATTACCATTGTTTGTATTGGGATTACTGTTTCACGATATCAACAGCGCCAAACATGGATCGAAATCTCACAAACTCAACGATCTCCGATCAAGTCTATTCATATCCCTTAGTATGCAATTCTACCAAGAAATCCAGTCATTTATCTCTGTCTTACCCTTGTTGTCTTTGCACCACGTTTTCAGTTAGCATTAAGTTTGGACATTTATTTCTCCAGATTTTATATTTTTATTGTAAGGAATGCTTTCTTTCGTTTTTTTCTGTTCGTCTAAGTTATTATTGCTTTTCCTCTAGAAAACACAAGTCCTATGATATTATATGTTTGTCGGCTTGTATGTTTGTGAAAGCTTCATCTGCAGTGTATGTTCAATATAGTAACTTAACACTGTTTGTCTTACTGCAATTTACATATTTGTCTTGGTGAGTATGTTTTCCATCTGGAAAAAGACTACTTTTGCTATGACGATTCTATGACGAGTCTCCACAAAGCATCTGTCGTCAGACGTTATGAAATTCTCAACATACTTGCACCTATTCATCTATTTACAACTGTTCCGATTTGTTTTCATGTTACATTGTGGTGTGTATTTTTTTTTCTAAAGATGACCATACTTCTTTTCTTAAAATGTAAGTCTACCCCCCCCCCCCCACCCCCTGCTCACTGGGTACAAAAACAGCAGCAGCTAAATGCTGCAGATCATTGTCCGTGCATTTTGTTGTATGCATTTAATACTGCATGACCTGCACATCATATATATTTGAATGTATTATTTGCACTCTAGAAGGGTTGAAAAACAGGATCGGGAACATTACTCACACCTGTCGCACACCTGTCTTGACTGGCTGATTTTAATCCACTTGGTTATGGCAGCATGATTTCCCCCAGTTTATAATCTTTACTAGCTGAAGGTCTTTCTGCACCTTTGGAGAAATGCAAGTATTTCTATCATATCATTGCGTCTTACTCTTTCGACGGCTGTTTGTGTAGTTAATAAAGTAAAAGTGTCGGTCTTTGTTTACTTCAATGGATAACTCTATTATTTTCTCAATAAACACACAGCGCTTTATTGTGCACTTGTTTTCTACAAACCCACATTAATGCCCCCCCTCCCCCCCCCAAAAAAAAACCCCCCTACTTCTTGTTATATTTTCTTCCTGAACTTTGCAAGAGGATTCTAAGCAACATCTTTATGATTTGACTCATTATACTAATTGTTACAATTTGATCCAATGCCAAGGCACTTGATCGCCTCGGGATGCAGTTACCGTAGATTTACAGAAGTCAGGGCTTATATCTCCTTTATCAAATATTGTGTTCAGCAGCCTGGTGATCTGGTCCACGGTATAATCTTCGAAGGCACTGATCATTTCACTTGCGATGTTGCCTGGACTCGGGGTCTTACCAGATTTCATATGGACAAGGGAATTCTGAACTTCCTTATTCAAAATTCGTGGTCAATATCAAACTGTTCCTCGTGTGAACTGTTGTCGTGATCTATCGCGTACGCTGACCGTGTACCTCTAACCTTTGATCATTCATTATTTTCCTTTTATGACATTTGAATTAAAACCTCTATCAATCTCTATTTCCTCTCCCGAAAAACACACACATATCTTTAGACTAAATCTAAATATTTATTGATGACTATGAGTTTCAAAGATTATCGCACATGGGGACCGAAAAGAATATGTTGTTGGCCAGAAGTGCAATGAACTTTAACAGGTTAAAATGCGCTAGCGGAGTCAAGCCATGTAAGCAAACTTGGAGAACAATCATCCCTGCACTGATGAGGAGACAAGAATACATACACGGTACCAACGTCTCACGCACAATAACATGGGCTTTATTTAAAACATTCATCAATGAAAAATAATCAACACATAGAGAAATAGTATGCTTAAAGCGTTTGTAAGCATTTGGTTTGTGATACCAATTCTGTGTTTGGTTTTCGTTAAATAAAGAAGAAAAAAAATATGGAACGCTTCACGAATTTGCGTGTCATCCTTGCGCAGGGGCCATGCTAATCTTCTCTGTATCGTTCCAATTTTAGTATATGTACTGCGTGAACAGTACAAACATATATAATCATGTGTCATATATATACCGAACATTTTCTAAAAAGTCGTAAATATGGTTATTTAATGTTGCATATTACACAGTTCTGTTTATGCTTTTTATTGTAGCTTCTTAAGATTTATTTCTTTTGTGATTACGTAGAAACGATATTTATGTAATTCATATATACTAGATCATACATGTGTAAATACTTCGAATCACATAGATACATTTCAATAAACATACACTTCTTAAATGACTATTTCAGAGTTGTTTAACCCCCTTTAGTTTTAAGGGAGGTAATCTCTCTAATCTCCGCGTCGGTAACTTACGGAGTATGTGAGCCGGTCGCTCAGTATCACTATCAGTAAGCAAACTACTGAGCGTAGTCTTGCCAAGAAATCAACAATCAGCTGAAAGATGCTGATGTTGACAGCGATGTCCTGTAAAGGATATGCCAAAAGAAAAATCTCTCTAATGTGTCACTATTTTACATCATATATTATCATGCGATGCGACATCTCTGAAGTCGGAGTGGGTTCGGGTTCGCTGAATGGTTGCGATGGAAATGTCAATAAATAGGGAAAGCTAATCCGCACGCAAATATTCACGAGCGAGCGTAAACAAAAAATAGTATTTCGACATGCCGATAAACGCGCCGATCATGGATCGAAATACTGCACCATTGAGTCTGTTTTGGGGTTTGTTTGTAATAATGGTACCATTGTAATGGGGTTACCATTGTTTGTCGTGGGATTACCATTGTTTGTTTGTTTGTCGTGGGATTACCCATCATTACCATTGACCATTGTTTGTCGCGGGGTTACCATTGTATATAATTATATAACGGGCTTACCATAGTTTGTAATGGGGTTACCATTGTTTGTAATGGAATTAGTAATTACTATTATTTGTAATGGGATTACCATTTTTTTTTGGTCCTGGAATTGCCATTGGTTGTCATGGGGTTACCATTTTTTGTCATGGGGTTACAATTTTTTGTCATGGGATTACCATTGTTTGTCATGGGTTTACCATTGTTTGTCATAGGATTACCATCATTACCATTGTTTGCAATGGGATTACCATTGTTTGTCATTGGATTACCATTGTTTGTCATGGGATTACCATTGTTTGTCCTGGGATTACCATTGTTAACGTGGTAAGTAAGAAAAGTAGCAGACCCTATTACATGCCTTGAAACATGTTGGGTATATGGTGCTAGCACCTTTGTTATCAACCAGCCAATATGATACCAACCGCCTTTAATTGCCAGAACATTTTCTGGTATCCCTTTATGGCTCTGTGGTGAAGGGGTTACAAATGCAATACGTAATCCCACATACCTCGTTCGAAACACAGCTGCAAGCGATTTGGCAGCAGATCGCCATGCGTTGGTTTTCATACAGTGATATGAGTGCCGATCATTCAGAAAGCAGTGGCAAACTGCTGAATGTAAAACTTGCCAAGAAACCACAAACAGTCAGAAATGCTGGGGTTGACTGGGACGTCCTATAAAGAATTACAACTAACTAACTTTATGGCTGGATCGACCAGGAAGCCCAGGTCACTGAACAAAACAATCCACCTCAATGGGGATTCAGAAACAACCTTTGGGTCAGTAGGCACGCATGTTAGCCATTGCACCATCATGACTTCCCGGAAAGACAGATCTTTTTCAGGTGTACATTTTCATTTACTGGATAATAAAAATTGCGGAAATTAAGGGAAATGAACCAAATAATGCACCATCAATATTGAGCCGATTAATCAACCCTTGGCAGTTTAGAGTAGTTCCATTGAGCAGATTAACCGGCTCTTGGCAGTGAATCTCAGTTAACGTTGTATTCATAAGAAAACATATCCATCCATCATGTGCCATGCCGGTAAGCGTGGGCGGTCATGTTCTGCCATCTCACCCGATCACCAGAGTCGTGGATCAGCTCCGTGTTTCTGTCTCGACCATGCCACAAGGCCAAGCCATCCAGGTACTTGCTTCTAGGTCTTCCCCTTGGTCTGTTCCCCTCGATCTTACCAGTTGTCACCAAATTCTCCAATCCATTTCTTCTCATAACATGTCCAAAAAATTTTGACTGTCTGCGTCTAATTTCTCTAATCAATTTACGATCTTCATTTGTTTCTTGAAGGACTTGTTCATTGGTCTTTCTGGCTGTCCATGGTATTCTTTGCATTTTCCTCAGAAACCACATCTCTACAGCCATCAGATGTTTTTCAGCCTGACTGCTCATTGTCCACGCTTCACATCCATATAAAAGTACAGGTTCAATGTAGCATCTCAACACTCTTTTTCTCGTTTCAATTGACATCTTTTTATATGTAGTGCCTAATCAGCTGTTGTCTCATGGACAGATTGAAGATAAGATCGGCATAGACACACTTGAGAGCCTGAAAAAAGCCTTTGCCGCCACTGACACCAACGGGTCTGGTAGTCTGGATTTGGTGCAGTTCAAACGGCTTCTGAAAGATAAACTTCAGATTAGTACCAGCAAGGTAAGATAACTCTGTCTTTCACCTTATCCTTCATCGGGGTGATCATGCCATTTGGATTTTGCAGTTTTAAATCTGGCATGACAATATTTCTGATGTCTAATGTGTTTTTTACAAGTGTCTGTTGCTTAGGGACAGTGAACACAGTTTCACAATACTGACATACTGGGTCAGAAATCAGCAGCATGTAATTTGGAAGCAGACTGTCTTGAGTTGATTTGCACTGTGGTATAAGTGTCTGTCATTCAGAAAGCAATGGCAACTTCTGAACATAATATTGCCTAAAAACTTGTTTTAAAAAACACTCAATAAATTCTGGGGTTGATTGAGATGTTCTGTAAACGACACATAAATCACTTTAATGTGATTCCTGGTGTCTGTTTATTTCCCCTTAATTCTAACTCATTGTCTTCGTTGATGACAGTGAGTAGGTGTGCATTTATAAACCTTTCTACTTTGGTGGCTCCAGGGTTTCCTCCTTTGTTTTCCATGTTATTATGTAATGTCATTAACCTCCTGACAACTATCAGATCAGACAGGCAGCCATCTTCACAACACTGATTGGCTGCAATAGATTTCCGTACTGTAACTCTTTCACTAAGATGATAGTCTAACATCCTCTTATGGTCTGCCCGCTCTCATCTGTCCAGTGCAGCATTTTGTGTGTTATTCACTGGCATAGGAACAGAGCATAATGGGGCGACCCTTTGCTGTGACGTAGAAACCTCGACTAACTAATGTTCTTAATATTGCTTAATCTCTGCATCGCCATGGCAAGCCTACATCTAACTTTATTTGAACATCCCCCATTGTTGTTGACCCTGTAGCAAAGACACTAGACTGTTGCTTACCTTATGTGTTTGTTGTCCTCTTATCTCTTTTCCCATTAATCCTACCATTATGAAACATAACATGCCATTTGTATCTCTTATCTTAACATTGTCTAAAATGTCCACTCATTTAAGACATCAAATGAATTAATGCTTGATGTGATCTAAATGGCATCCTTTGATGTATATATCACTTTGATCTCCAGGAATCACAGATAGATGCTCTGTTTATGAAGATTGACTGGTCTTCTGAAGGCACAATAACATGGGATGAGTTCTGCACTTACATGCAGCTGGAGTATGCAGAAAAGGAAGACTCTTATCTAAGGGAGAAAGAAGTTTCCTTCCATCTTCCTGCAAAAACTGAAAACATTCCACACAGAGATCCAGTGCTACGAATCACAGACACGGCGGATGGGGTTTTTGTTGCTTGCAGTCTTGAAGGCAACGTGACATTTTGGTCTCCAAATGCAGAGATAAAGAAGAGCAGATCTGTGGTGGTAAGTTATTTATGTTACTATCTGTATGTATAGACAATGCACAGGATCTGCAACAATTAGTAGACACGGTTGTTGTACACAGTGAGCAGCTGGGGTTGGAATTAAATTGTAAGAAGACACAGGTTATGGTCGTCACTAGGAAGAACCAAGTACCACAATGTAATATACAAGTAAATGGGAATAATCTTCAACAAGTGAATCGATACAATTATTTCGGAACAGTCATAACATCTGATGGGAGATGCCTTGAAGAGATTAGAACAAGAATCACCATGGTGAAAGTAGCCTTTAGCAAGATGAAAAACATTCTGACCAATAAAAAGATGTCAATTGAAACGAGAAAAAGAGTGTTAAGGGGGTACATAGAGCCTGTTCTTTTGTATGGATGTGAAACTTGGACAATGTGCAGTCAAGCTGAAAAACATTTTATGGCTACAGAAATGTGGTTTCTGAGGAAAATGCAAAGAGTACCATGGACAGATAGAAAAACCAATGACCAAGTACTACAGGAGACAAATGAAAATCGTAGACTTATTAGAGAAATTAGACGAAGACAGTCAAAATTTTTTGGACATGTTATGAGAAGAAATGGATTGGAGAACTTATTGACAACCAGCAAGATCGAGGGGAACAGACCAAGAGGAAGACCGAGAGGAAAATACCTGGATGGCTTGGCCACATGGCATGGATGAGACAGGAACACTGAGCTGATCCACGACTCTGGTGATCGAGTGAAATGGTGAGTCATGACCGCCCACGCTTTCCAGCATGGCACATGATTGATTGATTGATCTGTATGTACATCTTTGTAAAAAGTATCTTGAAGCCAGAGGAATGTGGTTTTACAGAAGAATGTTAACTTTTTGAAAATTATTTGAAGCAGCAGAAATGTGATTTTACAGAAGAATGTTAATTTTGTTTTAGAAAATCACTTGAGACAAAGAAATGTGATTTTACAGGAAAAGGTCAACTCACTGAATCCCAGAAGGTGACCACGGACACCCAAAAAAAGTTACTTGCATATCCTTTACAGGACGTCACAGTCAAACCCCAGCATGTTTTGGCTGTTTCTGATTTCTTGGCAAGTTTACGTTCAGTAGTTTGCCATTGCTTTCTTAACTGACTGGCACACATACCATTGTATGATAACCAACGCAAGGCAATCTGCTGCCAAATCTCCCACAGATGTGTTTCGACCGTGGTTACAGGATTACTAATTGCGCCTGTAACCCCTTACCACAGTGCTGGTTACAGATACCCAAAAGGGGGAAATAACAATTTTCAAAAAATACAAGTGCATTACTATCATCTTCTTGAAAGAGGTCCTTTGCAGAACATCGCTCTCATAAAGATTCCCACACACACACACATCTCTCTGAAGTTTAAAAAAAAATATTTTGCCAGTTCTCCTTTCTCATTCACACTCATGCCAAAGGTGTTGTAATGTCCAGTGTCCATCTTCATACTTTCTTTTTTAAAATTGCAAATCCTATATTGGACGTTGCAGTCAACATCAGCATTTTACTCCGTTGTTGATGTCTTGGCAAGTTTTACGTTCAGTAGTTTGTTATTGCTTTCTGAATTACCAGCTCCCATACCAACATGTTAAAACTAGAGTGACGCAGTCTGCTGCCAAATCGGTCACCGCTGTGTTTGAACCGTGTGTAAGCAGCATTACGAATCACGTTCACAGTGCCATTGCCACAGAGACTATTAATTGTTCTTGCAGAAACCATACCTTTCATCACTGTTCTTTCCAAATGAGTGGCATTCAATATGGCCAAAGTATTTCACTTGATGAGACAGGAAGCTGACTATTTCTTTCAAAGATGCTAAATACACATAGGAAGTGGCCATTGGAGAGGCCAGATGTCTTTGGCACACTCTGACCAAATCTCAAAAATAAGACAACATATCAGTGATAATTTGGATTCAAGAGAAAGAGTTAGTCACATATCATGCTTAGCTTGGAATTGAAAGAGATAGGTTAAGGTATTTGTGTGATGATGTGATATTTATTTTGGTTTATGTTTTCATAGAATCCTGAACTCAGCAATAGAACTAAGGCAAAATGGATCACAGACTTTTGTCTGATGCCCCATTTTAACAAGTTGATCATTGCAACTGGGTGAGTAGCTCTATTTGTTCTGTTCTGACTTAAATCTGGCACTGTCTGCATGTTTTCTGTGTTCTGTTCTGTATAAACATCTGGCACTGTCTGCATGTTTTCTTTGTTCTGTTCTGTCTTACATCTGGCACTGTCTGCATGTTTTCTTTGTTCTGTTCTGTATAAACATCTGGCACTGTCTGCATGTTTTCTTTGTTCTGTTCTGTATAAACATCTGGCACTGTCTGCATGTTTTCTGTGTTCTGTTCTGTTTTACATCTGGCACTGTCTGCATGTTTTCTGTGTTCTGTTCTGTTTTACATCTGGCACTGTCTGCATGTTTTCTTTGTTCTGTTCTGTATAAACATCTGGCACTGTCTGCATGTTTTCTTTGTTCTGTTCTGTTTTACATCTGGCACTGTCTGCATGTTTTCTGTGTTCTGTTCTAACTTAAATCTGGCACTGTCTGCATGTTTTCTTTGTTCTGTTCTGTTTTACATCTGGCACTGTCTGCATGTTTTCTTTGTTCTGTTCTAACTTAAATCTGGCACTGTCTGCATGTTTTCTTTGTTCTGTTCTAACTTAAATCTGGCACTATATCTTGAATCTGTATTGGGGTGGATTTTTACACTTGATCTGGGCTCTCAGGTTGATCCAGCCTAAAATGGGTACCAATGCAAGTCTTGGGAAGTAAAAGCAGCTAGCATAGTATTGACCATATCATACACAGAGTAGGAATTTAAAAAAAAATTGTATTAATAAATTAGACTTGTAAAAACATATATTGGAAACAACAAGCTGCCGTCAGAATTGATAACGATGTAGGTCAATATCAGCCTAATAGAGGTGTGAGACAGGGATGTGTAATGTCTCCAGATCTGTTTTCTCTGTACAGTGAAAATATTTTCAGAAATATAGAAGATATGGAAGGATTCAAATTGGGGGACGATACATCAATAACATTAGATATGCAGATGATACAGTCTTGATTGCAGACAATGAACAGGACCTGCAAAATTTAGTAGATGCGGTTGTTGCGCACAGTGAACAACTAGGGTTAGAACAGAATATTAAGAAGATACAGATTACAGTCATCACTGGGAAGAAGGAAATACCACAATATGATAAACGAGTAAATGGGCATATTCTTAAGCAAGTGAATCGATACAGTTATCTCAGCACAGTCATAACATCTGATGGGAGATGCCTTGAAGAGATTAGAACAAGAATTGCCATTGTGAAGGTAGCATACTGACCAAAAACATACTGACCAATAAAAAGATATCAGTTGAATCGAGAAAAAGAGTATTGAGGTGCTACATAGAATCTATACTTTTGTATGGATGTGAAGCGTGGACAATGAGCAGTCAAGCTGAAAAACAGCTGATGGCTGTGGAAATGTGGTTTCTGAGGAAAATGCAAAGAATATCACTGACAGACAGAAAAAACAATGAACAAGTCCTTCAGGAAACAAATGAAGATCGTACACTGATTAGAGTCATTAGATGTAAATTTTTTGGGCATGTTATGAGAAGAAATGACTTGGAGAACTTGGTGACGACTGGCAAGATCGAAGGGAAGAGACCAAAGGGAAGACCGAGAAGTAAATACCTGGATGGCTTGGCCATGTGGCATGGTCGGGACAAGAACACAGAGCTGATCCATGACTCTGGTGATCGAGTGAGATGGCAGAAAAAGACCGCCCACACTTATCGGCATGGCACATGATGGATGGATGGATGGTAATAATAAATGTGTCTTTAAGCAGTGTCCTGCCATGGGCCAGTAATGTGATAGGGCCATCACAAGCCTGAATGTACGGAGGAATAGTTGGCCAGTCTTTCCCTCACTTAACAAGATGATTAACACAGACAAAGAACCCTTGTCCTACCACGTTCATGACATTACCAGTGCAGTTCCTTATCACTTATGTTAACATGCTCTCTCCGAGTGCTGATTGGTCTATGAAAATATGGGTCCAGCACCATATGCCCAATGTGCCTAAGGTGTGTTAAAGCATAATTTTGCTTATTTATACCCTCATATGTAGGACAGAATTTTGCTTATTTATACCCTCATATGTAGGGTGGGGGACAGAATTTTGCTTATTTATACATTTATATATGGGGGGGGGGCAGAATCTTGATTATTTATACTCTCATATGTAGGATGGGGGACATAATTTTGCTTATTTATACTCTTATATATAGGGTGGGGGACAGAATTTTGCTTATTTATACTCTGATGTGTAGGATGGGGGACAGAATTTTGATTATTTATACTCTCATGTTTAGGGTGGGGGACAGAATTTTGCTTATTTATACTCTGATGTGTAGGGTGGGGGTCAGAATTTTGATTATTTATACTTTTATGCGTAGGGTGGGGGACAGAATATTGCTTATTTATACTCTCATATGTAGGGTGGGTGTCATCTAATGGCGGTGGAAATGTGACTTTTGATAAAAATGAAAATAATACCATTGAAAAACAGAAAATCAAATGAGACAGTCCTTCAAGAGACAAATTAAAAACTGAGATTGATTGGAAAAATTAGACGTAGATCGTCAAGATATTTTGGACATGTTATGAGGAGTAACTGACTTGAAAATTTAGTGACAACTGGCAAGCTTGTTGGGAAAAGAGCAAGCAGACAAAGGGATAAATACCTTGATGGTATGGCAGCATGGCATGGTCGGTACAAGAACACGGACCTGATTCAAGACTCTGGTGACCGTGTGATATGGCGAACCATGACCACTCACGCCTATTGTCATGGCACTTGATGATGATGTACATGGGGGACAGACTTTGAATATCATAATTGTTGAAAGTCAAACATGTAGATCAGCATGGCCGAATGGATATGAATGCGTGTTCTTAAACATCCGGTGTGCTGATGCCAAGGTAAGGGGTTCAATCCTTACACCAGACAGTTTGGACTAAAATGATGACCTATCGTCCTTGACTTGGGGACATAAATTACAAGTACCCCTGAAGTTGGAGTCAGTTTGCCTGATGGTGAGGGTAACTGTTAATAGGGAAAGCTAATCCACACGCAAAATTCAGTCCAGCACTACTAGAAGTAGTGTGAATGGACTACGCTTGAGTTCAAAGCCAGCGAGCACAAAAGAAAAAGTCAGAGATAAATCTACAGAAAAACTCATTAGTTTCAATAACAATAGATAGTGTGTGTATGTATATATATCACTGATGCAAATACACAGAACAAAATGTGTTTAATGCGCACTTTGTCACAGAAGACGTTCACAAAAATCACTGTACTGTTTCCATATTTAGTGACAGAGAAATCCAGTTCTTTGAGCTGTCGTCATTTGATCCATACTGCCAGATCAGTGGACTAGAAACAGTTCCTCTAAAACTAGACTACAGGTGAGTCTGTTTGTGTGTGTTCAGTACACATGCCATGGCTGGTGCGCCAGCAGAGATTATAGCAAATTTTACTGGTAATTTCATGAGCATGGTTGGGTGTGGGTTCAATGCCTGGGCTCATCACCTGGTGAAGTGAGGAAAAGACTGACCACCTATTCCTCCACCTATTCCTCCATGCTCTCAGGTCTACAAAATGTGATGGTGCTGCCACATCACTGACCCATGGCAGGAAACTGCTGAAGTACAATTTTGTTTAGATACATGCCATGCCTCTTTATACCTTTTAATTTCTTGAGCATATCACAATTTAGCAAAGGCATGGCTGGAGACACAAACCTTCAAATGAGGGGGCTTCAAATGAAAACTTTAATAGTGTAATAGAAATTATAAGAACCACGCCATTGTCTTTTAACCTGTCAATATTGTTATTAAGGATGTCAGGGGTGTTAAGCACATGACATCACGGTGCAGATGAACACGGTGACATCTTACGGACAGCTTACTGATGGCCACCCCACATTTGTCATGCACCAAAGAGAAGCAGCATTCTGATATCCATTTTTTTTTTCATCAGTAAAGGGGTGAAACCTATAGAAATTTATCAGCAAATGAAGGTCCAGTATGGCGATGCATGCCTGTCAGTCCAGCGAGTGTGTGAGTGGAGTATGAAGTTTCAAAACGCTGTGACGTCAGTGACAAAGCAGGTCAGACACACTATGTAGTGACACCAGAGTGGTTACATACACGATCAAGATAATTTTTTCCTACGGGAATCCAAGCACTTTATCGGCACTGGAAGACTTGCATTGAACACAACAGTCATTCATTCATTCATTCATTCATTCAGTAGCATGTCCTTTGCATAACCTCGCTCCCATAACAACCTTCCGGAAAACTTCTCGATCACAAGCAAGATGTCTCGCGTCCAATACACCCATCTGGAGATCATCCATCACATCCTGCACCCATCTTCTCTTTGGCCTTCCTCTTCCTATCTTCCCAGGCATATACCCCTCCATTATTGTTCTCTCCAAACTTTCGTGACGTTTCAAGTGACCAAAATATTTCAATTTTCTTTGTTTTATTGTCTTTAATAGCTAACCCTCTTCAGTATTCTGCTCTTGAAGTATGGATGTATTTGTTCTTTTCTTTACCCAAGATATTCTTAGAACCCGTCTATAACATTTATATTCAAAGGCATTTTTGAGCTGGCAAAAGACCTGGACAGTTAAAGTGATTACATCAAAAAATAATTTATTTTGTACTTTTTCAGAATATATTCACACCCAAAGTAAAAAACAAAACACTTAAGGTTTTCATTTGAAGCTCGCTCATACATGCAAGTTTTCTCAACGACTCCATGTGTATACTCAGGAAGATTGAGCTGGGCTGGGGTAGAAGGCAATGGCTGGAATCTCTGAGAAGGTCAAGACTTACTAATTTCTGTATCATCCTTATGCCAGGGCATGCGAGTGTTAGAGGAAATGAATGAAGCGATAGACCTGTAGGCTTGGCTGCTGTGGGGAATAGACAAGCCATGGAGCAGGCTGACATCCTGGATGCCCTCAGGGAGGCAGCACAAACCAATAGCTCAGGAGATGATGGATTAACTCTGCAATTTTGATTTTGCAACTTTACAAGAACATCAAGTCAAATGGGATGAAGCTCTCAATTCGGAGAGTCAGAGAAGAATAATCAGTCAACACGGAACTGGTGTTAATTAGTCGCTCCACACTGAGGGAGATAACTGAGGAGGGGATCTGAGCACTTATGGACTAATAATAGTTCGATGTGCAATAAGAGTGATCTGTTAACTAACTATTTAACCATTCACAATCTAACATTGTTTTTTTTTTTTTTTTCAAATACAAGGCATCGATTATCAGTCAGTCAGTCAATATATTGATCAGTCATTCAGCCAAGTGATTTTTTTCACACAAACAAAGGTTGGACTGTATTGAATCATTAACACTTTCTGTCTCCCATGTTGGTGGTACTCCCTGACAGACTTCTGTTTGTTCATGTCTTTTTCTGTTGCCCTCACTCGCTTTGAAATTATGCGTAGTCCATACACATTCGACTACTTCTAGTGCACTGTACTGATTTTTGCGTATAAATTAGCTTTCCATATTACCCTCACCATCAGGAAAAACCCACACTGAATTCTGAGGTACTAGTAATTTACGTCCCCAAGTCAAGGACAAGAAGTCAACATTTTAGTCCAACTGACCAGTGTAGGGGTTGAACCCGCTACCTCAGTATCAGCACACCGGATGTTTAAGAACGTTCATATCTTGATGTTTTCTTCTCGCTTGTAGCACTGTCTATCATTTGCCTCACAGCCTTTAACTTTGGGCCAATTGGATTTTATGAGACTGCCATATCTTTTAATGATCCCACACATTTGACTCACCTGTGTTACTGGGACTGATAAAGAAAGTAAAGAATAACAACACTGTAACCTCCCTTGCGTGTCATAGGATGCAATGACGGAGGGTTGGCGGGAGACTGGCTACCTCTTCCTGTACACAAATTTAGCTGCAGAATCAAACCGATCATAGCGATACTCATGTGCAGATTGACCTACTTATTCCTCTGAGCCGCATTTGCCACATTCTTGTGCATTGCCGATCCTCTACCACAAGGAGGAGTGGTTGGCAGCTTACTTCAGCAATCTGAGATAATAATAGCATTTCTCAGTCTCCAGTAGCTGAGATCTTGATGGTATCTCTCATACTCTCCAGTACTCTAGATCAGAGACCATGGTAGCATTTCTCACTCTCCAGTACTTCAGAGGATTATTACTCGTATTTATTAGAATTATTAAAATTATTGGTTCAGTAGGATTTTAGTAAAATATGTTAACTGCAGCAATAGTACTTCTTCTTCTTTCGTTCGCTTGAAAGCTAGAGTACTGAATGCATAAATGTTGATGAATGTTAATTAAAAAATACAACTTACTTTACAGTTCAACAGGACATGATGAATGCTTGATCTTGTTTGGAGACAGTCAGGGCTGTGTTAATATACTTGTTATGAAGTCTGCTGGTGAATGTTTGCGGTAAGCTTTTCATTTTGGAATTCAAATGTTGTAGAATAGTTCTATACCATTCTTTGAGATGTTCTATGAGATGCTTCAGAAGACCTGCAGGAGTAACTGCGAGAGATAGAATTCTAAGTCTGAAACCAGACCTGCACTTCATTAAAGAACAACAGATTATATGGCTTGGCCACCTCACAAGAATGTTCTGGTACCATCTGCTACAAGGAGACACACTGAAGAAATATAATGGATACAGAGCAAGGGGAAGACCCATAAAAGATGAAGTGAAGGTCTCTAGAACAACTTTAGAGAAATGAATACCAACTTACAAAGAGCATTAGAAAGAGTGCATACAAGATCTTTACATCTCCCCCCAACACTTCACTGAGGTAAATGGATGAAGAGAAGAAGAAGAAGATAGAATAGTTGTTATCATCTACTGTTGTCATCATCATCATCATCATCTCGTCATCATCATCATCATCATGTACCATGCTGGTAAACATGGGAAATCATGGTTTTCCATCTCACATGATCACCAGCTTCTTGTCTGCTTTATTCTAATTATGCCATTTGGAAAGCCATATTTATCTCGTTGTATACTTCATGCTCTTTTGTCATGAAGTTTTCTAGTCATCACAAAATTTGCTAGTTTATTTTTCTCCCTAACATGCATACAGATAAAACTAATATGAAGAAAGAAATATATGTTAATGAGGAAAAATTGGAGGTGGTGGACAATTTTGAATAGTTAGTTAGTTAGTTAGTCGACAGATCATCCTCATTGCACATCGAACCATTCAGTCCATAAGTGCTCGGATCCCCTCAGCAAATCCCGCAGCGTGTAGCGGCTAACGACGCCAGTTCTGTGTTGGTTTATCAATCTTGTTTGGCTTCCTGCGTAGTCTTCTTGTTTGGCCACCCCTCTTTTAATTTGCTGCTCTCGCAGTCTGGCCATTGTTGTAGATTCACAGTCATCACTTGGTTCTCGCAAAAGTCTCACTTCTCGTAGAGCATTCAGAATGTCAGCCTGGTCCATGGCGCGTCCGCCCACCACAGTAGCCTCACCTGCGAGCTTGTCAGCCCGCTCATTTCCTTGTACTCCCGCATGCCCTGGCACGAAGATGAAACTAATCTTTGCCAGCCGAGACCGCTCCAGAGGCAGCAACCATTCTCTTCGGATCGACCCCTCCTCTATCCTCTTGATCATGTTCATTGGGTCGCTAAGGAAACAAGCTCTAGTGAATGTCTGTGTCTCGAGCCATGTTATTGCTTTACTTACTGCCATGACTTCCATGGTCAGGCTACTTGTGGTTTTAGTGAAAGCACCAGAGTCCTCCTTCACAATTCTCCCTCCGGCCCGAGCTGTAAAGGCCCATGAGCTTCTCACATGTCGGACGACCGCCCCATCTGTGTAGATGACCGCGTCACCGTCTAGCGAATTCTCGAAAATCAACGCTTGTACTTCAGCCTCAACAGCAGCCGGATTTTCTTGTCTGCATTTTCTATCTAGTTGGATGCAAACTGAAAAGGATGTGCAGAAGTCTGTTGGCACTTGCACCCACTCCTCGCCAGGTTCTAAGTCCTCAAGTGAACACACCTGTTGAAGAATGTCTTCGGCTTGACCCATCCACGACCGTCCTCTTTTTAACCTGCTGCCCTTCACCTTCCTAATTTCACTATGCAGTGGATGTTGTGTGTTTGCGTTAATTCTGAGGTAGGCGCGTGCCCTGCAAACTTGTATTCTCTCTTCAATGGTTGGAAAACCAAGAAGGTAGCGCATCGCCATGCATGCTGTATCTCTTGTACATCCAAGAATAATGCGCATAGCTTCATTCTGTATCCTTTCCATCCTTTCTATCTGCTTATGGCTGAGAGTCAGGATTGCAATTGCATACTCCAAAACAGACATGACCAGCCCCTCGTACAGAAGACATAGATGGCGCTGCTCACAGTTTGATGCCGCCATCACCCGCATCGCTGCCAAACCCCACTTGGCCTTTGTTATCACCTGGTCTATGTGCACATTATAAGCAAGGCTTCGATCAAACCGTATCCCCAGGTAATTCATTGCCTGCGTTCTTTCCACCGTCTCTGAACACAGCATTACAGTTGGTGTTAGATTGTTGACAATATGATTATTCAACGAGAACCAAGTCATTGTTGCCTTTGTTGGGTTGACCATTGCCCCAGCTTCATCACACTAAGTATTTATGCGATTGAGTTCGGTTTGTAGTTCCACAGCAACCTCCTCTCTATCCTTACCCTGATGATACACTAAAACATCATCGGCATATGACAATGTCCTGCCAGGTCCAGTGATCTGCTCACTGGTGATTCTCACTGTGTAGGCGTTGAACAGTACCGGAGATAATGATGATCCCTGTGGTAGGCCAGGATATATTGTTGTTCGTTCCGAAGTCCAACTGCCACATCTAAAAACTACTTTCTGTTGGAAGAGGGCTGCAGTGATCTAACTAAGGAGTAATGGACTTACGTTTAGTTCAAGAAGCTGAAACATTAAAAAATCCAGTGGTACTCTGTTGTATGCGTCCTCAAGATCAATCGCTGCAGCAACGGTTTCAGTGCCTGAGTGGAAACCTTCATAGACATCATGGGCAAAGACTGCTGCATTGGTCCAGGTTTCTCTTTTTGGACGGTACCCACCCAGGGTAGGTGGGAAAACACCCTGCCTCTCTAGTTGGCTTGATATTTTCCTGGCAATTACCTTCTCCAGCAGCTTGCCTATTGTATTCTGCATGGTTATAATTCGATATCCCTGAATTTTTGTGTGGTCTTTGTCAGGCTTCGGCAAGGGAATCAGATAGCTGTGTAACCATTCCTCCTTGATGCCTAGCACTCCCTATACTGTTGTTGTACATGTCTGCTAATTTCTCTAGCTCATTGTCGGTACACCTATTTATGTCGTCGTATCTTATGCCATCAGGACCTGGAGCACTGTCTTTTGATCGTCGAAGCACAGCCTTGATTTCTTTCACTGTCACTGTGTCTTCATCCGAAGTGTTCTGGGCCTTGCATCTGTCTGAGGTGACCTCCTTGGCCAGATTTCGGCCTCCCATGTCTGTCTGGTTGCTCTGCTCAAGATAGCGTTCAAAGAGGGCTTTGCCCTTGTCCTCGTCAGTCCTCTGCCAGACAAGGTCAGCACCTTGGAAGTCAGAAATGCTCTTATTCTTGACTACACCACTCATGCTTTTATGTAGTCGCCAGAACAATTTCAGTGACTTCTCTGTGCTTACTCTTTGACACACCTCTGCCCATTTTTCGCTTTTAACCACCTTGACCAGTTTTTTGAAATAGCTTACTTTTGTGTGCATCTCTCTTTCTAAGTGCAAGCAGGGACTAGGATGACCAGCTCTGTTCTTCTTGGCATTTTGCCATCTCCTTACAGCACTAAGCTTATCCACCCAAGCCTTCTCCACCTCGAAACTCCACCACGGTGGCTGCTCCCAGCTTTTTTTCCTGCCCTGAAACGTTCTGTGCTTTATCACGTCTTATTTTACTCACCACATCTTGCCCTGTACTGTCATACTGGAACGTCTTTACCTTTAGCTTGTGCTGCCTGGTTCTGCCTTTCTCCACCAATATGCTACAAGGGTGGTGGTCGCTGCCATGGTGTCCTAGGACACCCCATCTACGCACTGTAGTGAGTGAAGGTGAAACTAGCGCCAGATCAATAGCACTGTCCTCATCGCCTGGATGGCTTGCTGTCCTGGTGACACAGCCACTGTTGATACAAACCAGGTCGATGGTTTCCAGTGCAGTCTCGAGCTCCTCCCCCTGTGTATTGGAGGAAGTGTTTCCCCATGATCTGCCTTTAGCGTTGAAGTCACCACAGAAAATAACATTTCTCTCGTGGCCTGATATGCCACTTAAGCACTGCCACTTCTAGGCGTCCACACTCGCATTGCGAGCATAAACATTAACCAACACGAATGGTATACTGGAATGAACTCTCAACGCCTGTATTTGTATATCGTCACTGTCCCAACTGGACATGTCTAGCTCTGACGCCACCATGCTGTCGCGAACGAGAATCGCCGTTCCCAGATGTCGTCTGTTGTAGAAACATTTGAAGCCGGCAATTCGGAGTAGCTGATCGCCCAGTCTCGTCTCCTGGAGTGCTACAATGTCGTTCCTGTAAACTAGGGTTTCTAAAATAGGGCCCCGTTTTACACTGGCACAGTTCCATTATAGAATACGGATGTTCCTGAGTCCTAGACGGTGACACTTGAGTCTAAAACGTCTCAAACTACCACGCTTACCTTGCTTCTTTCTCCCTGCGCGGCTACCACGCCGCTTCGTTATGTTTACTGCTGACCGCTCGGAGAACACACGTTGTTCCGCCATGTTGAAAAAACGTAAACACAGACTGAGAAACCACACACGCTGCTGAAAATTCACTCAAGGATGGCTTCGCTCGATGCACGAACTCTGTAGCACCCGCGCAGATCTTGAGTAGAAACTCCTGGTTTTACATCCTGGCACACCAATTACACGCAAGAGATGAATAAATCCATCCCCTACGCGAAAAAGTCAACGAACACAAAACAACACGACCGTCCGTCGCCATCTTCAAACCACCAATTTTGAATATCTTGGGTCATTAATTACAGCAATGGTGACACAATGAAAGAAATTAAAAGACGAGTATCTAATGCCCTTCAGAAACTAAAACAACTGAATAAATTGTGAAGAGGGACAAATTTAATTACAAAAATTAGATTTTTAAGAGCATGCATCATTCCTATTGTAACATATGCCTGTGAGACTAAACAAACTTAACAGCGCATAAATGCCTTTGAATAAAAATATTATAGACAGGTTCTAAAAATATCTTGGATACAGAAAAGAACAAATGCATCCATACGACAAGATTTGAATACTGAAAAAGGTTGGCTACTAAAGACGATAAAACAAAGAAAATTGAAATATTTTGGTCACTTGAAACGTCATGAAAGTTTGGAGAGAACAATATTGGAGGTGTGTATGCCCGGGAAGAGAGGAAAAGGAAAGCCAAAGGGAAGATGAGTGCAGGATGTAGCTGATGATCTCCAGATGGGTGTATCAGATGCTGGACATCTAGCTTATGACCGAGAAGTTTTCCAGAAGATTGTTGTGGGAGCGAGGTCCTGCAAAGGACATGCTACTGAATGAATGAATGAACATGCTGAAAAATCTTGACTGTCTTCATCTGATTTCTCTAGTGAATTTGCAATTCCATCTGCTTTTTCTAGTTTGTTTTTCTATTCATCCATGTTATTCCTTGCATTTTCCTCAGACATGCATTTCTGCTACCATCAGATGTTTCTCACCTGTCTGATTATTGCCTAGATCTCACATTCTAAAACAATATATCTTCTATATATAACTTTAACTCTCACTTTCTCACTGTAATCAACAGCTTGTTATGTTTTCCATATTGCAAACAACTTTTGCCAAGGCGATTCTTGTACTAATCTCAAGTATGTGATAGAAGTCACCTTCTACAGTCCTGCTTGACTTAAGTAATAAATTTGAAAATCACAGATACAAACAATAGATTGCACGATTTATTGCCTGGCATATTTTGCTGCATCCCATCAGGTACATACTGCAGAAATCACACAACATATTCACACAGCAAATAATCAATCAATCAATCATGTGCCATGCCGGAAAGCGTGGGCGGTCATGACTCGCCATTTCACTCGATCACCAGTGTCATGGATCAGCTCAGTGTTCCTGTCTCATCCATGCCATGTGGCCAAGCCATCCAGGTATTTTCCTCTCGGTCTTCCTCTTGGTCTGTTCCCCTCGATCTTGCCAGTTGTCACTAAGTTCTCCAATCCATTTCTTCTCATAACATGTCCAAAAAATTTTGACTGTCTACGTCTAATTTCTCTAATCAGTTTACGATGTTCATTTGTCTCCTGTAGTACTTGGTCATTGGTTTTTCTGTCTGTCCATGGTATTCTTTGCATTTTCCTCAGAAACCACATTTCTGCAGCCATCAGATGCTTTTCAGCTTGACTGCTCATTGTCCAAGTTTCACATCCATACAAAAGAACAGGCTCTATGTACCCCCTCAACACTCTTTTTCTCGTTTCAATTGACATCTTTTTATTGGTCAGAATGTTTTTCATCTTGCTAAAGGCTACTTTCGCCATGGCGATTCTTGTTCTAATCTCTTCAAGGCATCTCCCATCAGATGTTATGACTGTTCCAAGACAGCAAATAAGCAATAAGATAAATCCTTCAAGCTGAAATATACAACACATATATTCACACAGTAATTTTAATTGTCTGCCATTGTTATTTTAAACTGATTATCATATCTTTTTATGTGTTCAATGTTGGTTTTTGTCAATGAAAGGCAATTACCATATGTTTTAGGTTATCTTGTGTGATTTCTGCATTCACTGGTATGTGATGAGATGCAGCAAATTATGCCAGGCAATAAATCATGCAGTCTATTGTTTGTGTCTTTGTTATTAAAATTCACTGAGGGAAAACATTATTTTAATAAATGTCAATAAATATGGCATCCCAAGTGGGTATTGAGCGCAGACACTTCTCTCTTACAAGGACTTAAATGAAAGTACTGCCTAGTGCATGATGCAGTTTGAGGCAGTGAGTGAATGAATCTGTTGGCTTCAAGAGCACGAGTAGTTGCAATACTCATTGGCCCCGTTAACAAGTTAGTTGCATATCCTTTACAGGATCGTGCAGTCAGCCCCAGCATTTTTGATCTGTTTGTGATTTCTTACAAACTTTACGTTCAGTAGTTTGCCATTGCTTTCTGAACAGCCAGCACTCATACCATTTTATGAAAACCAATGCAAGACGGTATGCAGCTGTGTTCACTGGCACAGGCCAGTTTTAAAAATTTGCTGCAGTGTGAATTTGAATCCCTGACCAACGGGCCGGCAGGCAAGCATCTAATTACTATACCAAGTAGCTCTTACCACCACCGATTCCTTCTTCTTTTACCCTTTATCCCTTATTTTTATATTTTACCCTTACCAAAGGGGCATCGACCCTCAACTAACTCACTCCAAGCTGTCCAATCCTTATCTATCCCGTACAGCTCTGTCTGTGTCCTCCCCATATTAATTTATGTCTCTACTTCTCTTCTCAACGTGTTTCTTGGGTTGGCTTCTATTTCTTTTGCCTTCTGGATTCCAGACAAAGACCTTTCTAGTTGTACTATTCTCAGGTTTCTTAATGTATGTTCTATCCAACGACAGGACCTTTTCTTCACCTCTTGATTCACTGGTATTTTTCTAGTTCTCTCCATGAACTTCCACTGTCAACTGCTCATGTGGGGCTCTGAGTGGTCTCAAGGTATGGTGTCCACCTCGAGTGCTGGATGTCCCGGGTTCAACCCCCGGTGAGGACAGGGATTGTTTTCACGTGGACTTCTAGTAATAAAATTTCCTCTGGTCTCTGGGTAGTGAGATCGGACACCCATGTGTATTGTTGCGCACATAAAAAATCCCTTGGCAGTTGGAAATCGAAAAAGAGTAGCCTAACGGCACTGCCCGGGCAAAATTTCTAGTTAAAAATATACACAAAGTATTTCAGGATCCTCGCCGGTGCTACGGAATTCATGCACTGAGCTGAGTTTCTCCAGACTCAGGCTTGAGTTAGGAGAAGAACGAAGCACTTATGGGTTATACCCGTGTGCCATGATGTTGATCCGTTGACTAAACTAAACTAAACTAAACTGCTCATGTAAAATTCACTCAGACAAGATACATTCAGTTTAACTAATAACAAGGGTTCTCAAACTTTCACTAAACATGGCCCCTTTCCTCATAGACACACATGTCACATTCAAACAATATAATATATTTACTGTTTTTATTCCATCACAGTTGTGTAGAGTTACTCTAATATCAGAAATAATAATAGACACTAGTTAGTGGCTTATCCTTTGTATGGAAAACCTACGCAAGGCTGTCTGCTTCCAAGTCACCTGCAGCTGTGTTTTGAACATGGTATTGCGGAATTACAAATTGTTGCTGTAACTCCTTTGCCACAGAACCGGCTAATAGACACTACATATCCCAATTATATCCCAAAAGTAATTAACAGGATATTACCTTTAACATAATGTACAGATATAAATTAATTGTTGGCCCCTGTGGCTTAGGAGTTAGGGAAATGCAGTTTCACAATTCTCTGAATACCAAGTTGAGCAATCAAAATCAGCCACAGTTGATTTGGAAGCAGATTACTTTGCATTGATTTCAATTATTTGAGGGATCAGCTGTTCAGAAAGCAGTGGCAAACTACTGTGCATAAAATTGCCTGGTAAATCACAGTCAATTAATGCTGGTTTTTTTTTTATTTTGTATTTTTTTGCGCTCGTTTGCTTTGAATTCAAACGTAGACCATGCACACTACATCTAGTAGCACTGGACTGAATTTTGCATGTGGATTAGCTTTCCCTATTATCTGTGGAAAAGATCTTAGACTTGTAAAAAACATATATTGGAAACAACAAGCTGCCATAAGAGTTGATAATGAAGTAAGCCAATATCAGCCTATTAAGAGAGGTGTGAGACAAGGATGTGTAATGTCTCCAGATCTGTTTTCCCTGTACAGTGAAAGTATTTTCAGAAATATTGAAGATATGGAAGGAATCAACATTGGGGGACGATGCATCAATAACATTAGATATGCAGATGATACAGTCTTGATTGCAGACAATGAACAGGACCTGCAAAATTTAGTAGATGCGATTGTTACACACAGTGAACAACTAGGGTTAGAATTAAATTGTAAAAAGACACAGATTATGGTCGTCACTAGGAAGGACGAAATACCACAATGTAATATACAAGTAAATGGGAATATTCTTCAACAAGTGAGTAGGTACAATTATCTCGGAACAGTAATAACATCTGATGGGAGATGCCTTGAAGAGATTAGAACAAGAATCGCCATGGCAAAGGTAGCCTTTAGCAAGATGAAAAACATATTGACCAATAAAAAGATGTCAATTGAAACGAGAAAAAGAGTGTTGAGATGCTACATTGAACCTGTACTTTTGTATGGATGTGAAGCGTGGACAATGAGCAGTCAGGCTGAAAAACATCTGATGGCTGTAGAGATGTGGTTTCTGAGGAAAATGCAAAGAATACCATGGACAGCCAGAAAGACCAATGAACAAGTCCTTCAAGAAACAAATGAAGATCGTAAATTGATTAGAGAAATTAGACGTAGACAGTCAAAATTTTTTGGGCATGTTATGAGAAGAAATGGATTGGAGAATTTGGTGACAACTGGTAAGATCGAGGGGAACAGACCAAGGGGAAGACCTAGAAGCAAGTACCTGGATGGCTTGGCCTTGTGGCATGGTCGAGACAGAAACACGGAGCTGATCCACGACTCTGGTGATCGAGTGAGATGGCAGAACATGACCGCCCACGCTTACAGGCATGGCACATGATGGATGGATGGATTATCTGTGTCCCTCGCCATCATGCGAGCCCACTCTATCCTTCATAGGTACTTGTAATTTACATCCCCAAGTAAAGGATGAGAAGTCAACATTGTAATCCAGCTGTCCGGTGTAGGGGTGAACCCCTTAATTTGATATCAGCACACTGGATTTTTAGAATGTGTGTTCTTATCCATTCGGCCTTGCTGACCTCCATGCTGGAGTCAATTGTGATGTCCTGTAAAGGACATGCAATTAATTTGTATTAATTGATTATGAAAAAGTTAGCTGAGATCATGATGGTATTTTTCATACTCTCCGGTACTTTAGAGCTGAGACCATAATGGTATAGCCATACTCTCCAGTACTTTAGAGCTGAGACCATAATGGTAAAGCCATACTCTCCAGTACTTTAGAGCTGAGACCATAATGGTATAGCCATACTCTCCAGTACTTTAGAGTTGAGACCACAACGGTATTGCTCGTACTCTCAATTTGCCTATTAAATCACAGTCAGCAAATGCTGGGGTTGATTGTGATGTCCTGTAAACGATATACATACAGCTAACTTTTATTAAGTTTTGTGAAAAAGTGAAGCGACATCTACTTTCCTCCCACTTATGATGTTTTCTTGTTCTTTGTATATTCTTACCCTTATTGTTCATTATATCACAGTTTGTGAAAAGCAAACCATATGGAATTTTATTTAAATTAGTTATATAAACTTACTGAGTGACATCGTTGTAATGTCTCACTGTCTGATTGGCTGCAACAGAACATGGAAGAAAATGATTACCCCAGACGGTTTCATTGCCACGGTAACCCTTGATGCCGCAGTCAATAATGGTCATATCAAGTTTATCCGCTGGCAGGTCCACGATGACTGGGTTGGCCAGGTAAGATTCTTCAGAATGTAAAATAAAGTGTGTAAATAGGAGCAATATATATCGTTTTGAACTCTTGCATAGTTCACAGTGGACAGATTTTTTAGTGTAGATTAGTTTTCCCTATTATTAATATCCCTTGCGTATGTTAGCATGGCCGAATGGATAAGAATGTGTGATCTTAAACACTCGGTGTGCTGAGGCTGAGGTAAGGGGTTCAAACCCTACACTGGACATATGGAATAAAATGTTGACCTGTCTCCCTTGACTTGGGGACGTAAATTACAAGTACCTCTAAAATCAGAGTGGGTTTGCCTGATGACGAGGGTCACTGTTAATAGGTAAAGCAAATCCACACTCAAATTTCAGTCCAGCATTACTAGAAGTAGTGTATCTGAACTACACTTGAGTTCAAAGTGAGCCAGCTCAAAACAAAAAAAAACATTAAAAAAATATCCCTTGCCATCAGATGAACCCACTCTAATTTCTGAGGCACTTGTAATTTGCGTCCCCAAGTCCAGGATGAGAAATCAACATTTTAGTCTAACTGGCTGGTGTAGGGGTTGAACCCACTACGTCACCATCACCACATCGGAAGTTTAAGAGCAAGCATTCTTATCAATTCAGCCATGCTGACCTTCTTCCATCTCATGTAATCCAGGTGCCAGCATACTTTAATTTCTGTAAGTAAAAAGTACTCTTTGTCATTGCCTTGAGGCACATTTGGTATATGGTACAAGTCCCATATTTGTGTAGACAAATCAGTAGGCATATTTGGTATATGGTGCAAGTCTCATATTTGTGTAGACAAATCAGTAGACACATTTGGGATATGGTGTAAGTCTCATATTTGTGTAGACAAATCAGCAGGCACATTTGGTATATGATGCAAGTCTCATATTTGTGTAGACAACTCAGCACCCAATGGATCATGTGATCAGTGTCATGTGGATCTCCTTTACATTCCAGAACATTTTTTGGTACCCATTTTAGACTGGATCAACATGGAAGCTGAAGTACATTTGACAATCCCTAATTTGACAAGGAATCAAACATTAGCCCTTTGAGCCAGCAGTATCATTAGAACGATTAGCACCTACACCTTGTGGCATTTTCTGTGGATAACAGAGCATCTATGGGTTTTCCCTCTGAAGTTATTATGTCCATTATTAAATCAATCAGTCAGACAGTTTTCCATAGCATTTGTTATATTTTAAAAAAAATTCAGTTGCAAATCCTTTACAGGACGTTTCAGTCAACACCAGCATTATTTTCTGTTGTGATCTCTTGGCATGTTTATGTTCAATAGTTTGCTTTCTGAACGATCGGCACCCATACCATTTTGTAAAAAACCAACACATCGCAGTCTGCTACCAAATCATGCGCAGCTGTGTTTTGAACGCTCGTATACAGGATCATGATCTGCATCTGTAACCCCTTCGCCACAGAGCTGGCCACTGCACTTGACAGTTATTGTGGGGCACGTTTTCCATCTTGTAAAAGGCTACAATTGCATTGCAGGTCTTGTTCTAATCTCTAGACGGCATTTTCTTTCCAATATGATGGTTGGTCCAATATAGTCTACATGATTCATCTGTTGAAGAGATGTATCATTTACTTGGATGTTCATCATCATCATGTGCTCAGTGAGCTGTCATGGGTGTTCATGACTCTCCTGGGTATCTGGATCATCTCTGTTTATGGTATTTCTCCAGGCCACTGACTCACTCCAATTAGCATCATTTCTCTTGGTCTACTGCTGCTTCTTCTTCCACTGATATTTCCAGTCATCACAATGATTGTGTGACAATGCCGCTCTTCTCATTATGTGACCAAAGAACACTTTGTCTCTTTCGTAAATAATGTTCTACTTTTTCTTGGATGTTGCATTGGAGTACTTCTGTCTTCTTAGAGATGTCTATATTGTTCACTGTCAAAACAGAAGGAAAAAAGCTGTCATCTACTGCCTATGGTTCCTTGCAGTGTAGTGCGAGGGAGGGGGAGGGGGGGGGGGGGCTTGAGTCTGAGGAATTAAGGCCGCCTGGCTAGTGCAGTCACCGCGAACTGTGCAGGTTAGGATTTTCTTCTTTGCCCCCAACAGAAAAAAAATCACACCTTACCGAGGATTCTAACTCGGTTCCCCCGAAGGAGAACCCGGCATTCTTAGCCACTGGGCCAGCCGCTCCCCATATAATTGTTCATTACATACTTTAATATTAAATGTATGTCATGTGATGGGAGTCACGATAGCATAGAGGCTAGATGCTGGCTTGGTGGTCGTGGGTTGAAATCTGCATGGAGGCAGATTTTTAAACAAAATTGACCCAAACTAGAATGGGTACAAGAAATGTCTTGGGAAGTAAATGATACTGACCACATCATTCATCAATAGCTGACTGTCTATACAAATATAGGTCTAGCAACATATGTCCGAAACATCATAAGACATGTCAAAGGGTTGTTTGTTCCCTTACTTACATTTATGACATACAGTTATGTGTTTTTATTTTCAGTACTCTTATGATTTACTAAAATATTCATATAAAATGTGTTTCCAACTTTTACTTGAGCCAATCCAATGCCAGTGATTTACTAAAATATTAATGTTTAATGTGTTTTCAACATTTATTTGAGCCATTCCAATTTAAATATGTATTTTTGTGGACAGATCAAATACTACCCCGAGATTGACCAGGTCATCTCATGCTCCAACAGCTCAGAAACATCTCTTGTTATTGGTAAGGGATACATTTATAACAACCACTAATTTGCTAATATTTACACTTAATTATTATCTCAATTATGTAATTATAAAGCAATAACATGGCTCGAGACACAGACATTCACTAGGGCATGTGTCCTTAGGGACTCAATGAGCATGCTCAAGAGGATAGAGACGGGGTGGATCCGAAGAGAGTGGTTGCTGTCTCTGGAGCGGTCTCGACTGGCAAAGATTAGTTTCATCTTCGTGCCAGGGCACGCGGGAGTACAAGGAAATGAGCAACCATGGTCAGACTGCGAGAACAGCAAATTAAAAGAATACTATGCAGGAAACCAAAGAAGATTAATAAACCAGCACAGAACCAGTGTCGTTAGCAGCTACACGCTGCGGGATTTGCTGAGGAGGGGATCTGAGCACTTATGGACTGAATGGTTTGATGTGCATGAGGATGATCTGTCAACTAACTAACTAACTAACTAACTAACTAACCAACCAACTAACTAATTTGCTGATATTCACTCTTAAAGCTGCAGAGATGTGGTTTTATAGAAGTATGATGAGAACATCTGGCATCTGTGGCTTAGGGGATAGTCAAACACAGTCTCACAATCTCCCGACAATCTGCTTTGAGGGTTCGAAATCAGGCGATTTGGTAGCAGACTGCTTTGTGTTGATTTTGATAGTAGGCACTAGGTAAATGCAAAGAATACCATGGGCAGACAGAAAAACCAATGAGCAAGTCCTACAAGAAACAATTGAGAACTGTAAACTGATTATAGAGAAATTAGACGTAGATAGTCACAAGTTAATTTTTTTTGACACGTTATGAGAAGAAATAAATTGAAGAACTTGGTGATAACTGGCAAGATTGAGAAGGAAAGAGCAAGAGGAAGGCAGAGAAGAAAATACATGGATGGTTTGGCCGTGTAGTATGATCAAGGCAAGAACACAGAGCTGATCAACAACTCTGGTGATCGTGTGAGATGGCGAAACATGACCGCCCATGCTTATTGGCATGCACATGATGATGATAATCATTTGTTCAGAAAGCAAAGACAAACTGCTGTACTAAAATTGCCTAGTAAATCACAAACAGCCAGTAAATGCTGGGATTGATTACACCTTCATGAGATCATACCAGGAGAATCTCAGTACAGTGCATGGTGTAGCACAGATGAGGATTCAAGTGTGTGTATGGTAGAATCACTTGTGCTATACATGTTTTGTGGGTAGCTTTTCTTATTTTAGTAATGGCCTATTTGGCATGCTCTTTTTTAATTTCCAACTTCTGAGGGATTTTAATACATACAGCCTGCACTAGGGTTCTCCAATTTTGTTCACCGTTGTCCAAGAAGGTTAGACAATCGATCCACTACCGCAGCACCAAATTGGTGTACCATTCTTTTTTTGGGGTGAAAATCTGAACAGTCAACACCTGGAAACAAACCAGGGCCGTAACCTCTGATGTACTTCGCCCACTGTTGGAGGGGAGGTGAGACAGGGGGAGACCAAGAGAGATGATGGTACACAGGCTGGACTATAAAAAGAAGAACCCAACTGGTAAAGGCCGGGAGGCCAGTTTTTGGGATAGATTTGCAAGTGTTCATGATGGGATAACTTCTGCTGTGCTTTATTTTGTTTCAATGTACTGATTTTTTTTAAAAATTTGTTTGGGCTCGCTCACTTTGAACTCAAGCATAGTCCATTCACATTACTTCTAGTAGTAGTTGGACTGAATTTCGCACATGGTTTAGCTTTCCCTATTAACTATGTCCCTTGCCATCAGGCGAACCTACTCCATCTTCAGAGGCACTTGTAATTTACGTCCCCAAGTCAAGGACCATAGGTCAACATTTTAGTCCAACTGTCCAGTGTAGGGGTTGAACCCCTTACCTTGGCATTAGCACACCGGATGTTTAAGAACATGCATTCTTATCCATTCAGCCATGCTGATCTATGATTAAAAATTTTAATATCCCATCTTTTATAATTTTTTAATGTCAACATAGTTTATTAAACTATGGAAAACAGTTAACCCTTAATTCTCAACAGTCTGGATTATTTTAATTGACCTGGAAGTCCAAGTCAACCCAATTTGATTTAAGAAAAAGGAAAGTCATGAGAAGTAAAGGGGACTGGGATCATATTAACCACATCACCTCACTATGCCTCAAGCCACTTAAATGGCTCATATGTTTTGTTAACCTGTAAATTAAGACTTGGTGAGGAAAACCTACACTAAACCTTTAACAGCTGTAGGACAAGAAAGTTGACCCATGTTTGGTGTAGTACTCTTAATTCTCCTGTATTATAATTTAAAGTAGCAGGCGTAACAATTAGGAAGTTACACTGAGAGTGGCATGAGCGTGGTAGTGTCTGAACTCACCATTATCTACGGAAGGGAAAGACAGATCATCTATTCCTCTGTGACTCAGGCCTACAAAAATCTGGCGGCCCTAACACTTCACATATCCATGGCTGGATTCTGCTGTCGGATTAATTTTTTTTTTAATTTAAAGCGTTAGGATTAATTATTTCCACATTTGTTCTTGTTTGTAACTAATTTCTTGTAGCAAATGCTTTCAAAGGGAATATTTAAAAGTTGTAATAGGACAAAATAAAAACAAAATACCCTGAAACAGAAGTTACGGATGCTCAGTGCTTGTTTTTCGTGCTTCAAGAGAGATCTGATTACAGATTTGAAGAGAAGGAACCAGGCTTGAATTCACATGTTATAGAAGTATTCTGCATGTTTCTAATGTAAAGCATAAAATAAATGTGATTATAGATTTGAACTGCAGGAAGCTGCTGCTTTTCCTCGGGGAGGAGAGCTACTTTGCAGTAAAGGTGTTGTGATGAAGGCTGTTTGGAATCGCATTTATAGTGCAGCTGAACGGACGGAGCATCTATATCTGACATCTGGAAAGAATGATTCAGAAGGGAGTGAGAATGTCTGGATAAAACTCTTAGCGTATTAAAAAAAAACAAAGCCAGTGGGCTTCTAACGAAATATCTACTGGAGTAATCAGCATGAGAACTCTTTGGTGGCTTTTGAAGAGAGGGGTGGAGCTTCTGTGGGAATGTCCTGAGTGCAGTGATGGTGATTCTTACATTCAGTATTCATTATGTGAATACTTTGACTTTTATATACTTCAGGTAGACAATGAAAAGTATCTTATGCAATAAGTCACTATTATTGAATGAATTGAATGAAAGAAAGAAAGTGCTGAAATGATGAACAAATTAGGAAAAGCCTGGAGGCAGAAGAGATGTGGTTCCTCAGATGAATGTTCCGAATTCCTTGCACTGACAACAATTGCCTAAATGAGGTTTTTTTTTTTAGTTGCATGTCCTTCACAGGACGTAGCTGTCAACCCCAGCATTTTGGCTGTTCGTAATACCTGGGCAAGATTTACATTCAGTAGTTTGCCATTGCATTAAGTTAAAGTTAAGGTTAAGTTAAAGTTAAGTTAAAATTAAGTTAAGGTTAAGTTAAAGTTAAGTTAAAAATTAAGTTCATTTAAAGATAAGGTTAAGTTAAGTTACAGTTAAGGTAAAGTTATGTTAATGGTAAGTTAAGTTAACTTAATATAACTTTAACTGAACCTTAACTTTAACTCAACTGTATACTGTATTTGTGCTTTAACTTAGGGTCAACAATGGGCAGTACACATGTTGAACAGCAGCTGAAAGAAATCAAAGTCATGAGCACAAACCAGGACAAATCCAAGCAGAAATTTGCTTACAACCAGCCTAAACATAGACTGGAAGCAGACGAGACAGTGTTTAAAATACACAAGGGGGTCAAAGTGTTTGACTTTTCCAAGGCCAAGAACATTCTGGTAACTGGCGGTAAGATGTTCATGTCGTTGTCTTCATGAATAGTTACAGCTGAAGAAATTCTGGGGTAGAACAATAGTAGTGCCTGATTCTCAATCCATTTTCCATAGTTCACAATGGACAGATGTCTTCTCCTTCTTCTTTTACTTCTCCTCCCTCCTCTACCACCACCTCAACCAGCTTCTACTTTTTCTTCTTCTCCACTTCCTCCTCTGCCTCCACTTTCTCCTCCTCCTCCACCTCCATCACCACCACCGTCACCACCACCAGCTTCTTCTTCTTCTTTTCTGTCTCTTCTTCTTCTTCTTCCACCTCCTCCTCTTCCTCCTCTTGTTGTTGTTAAATATAGGCCCATGCATGCCAAACCCTCTTTTTCGCCAGTTCATGTTTGGCTGAATTTTTCGACAGTATGAAAATGCCACTCTCATACACACCTTTTAGCCACCTTTAACGACCTGCCCAGGAGGTTGCAGTGTCACTATTCTTTACTTTTCCTTTGGGGTTCCGGTAACATATGGGCAGGGCATATGTGGCATGAGGGAATATCAAGCATAGACACTTCTCTCTTACAAGACTTACATGGTTATACTGTCTGGGTTTATGCTGGAATGTGGGGTCATCAGCAAGCAGATCTGTTGGCTTCAGGAGTGCCAGTTGTTGGAAAACTCATGATGGACAAGGCAGATATTCCGAAGTATTTTCTTTAAAGGACATCATCATCAGCCTCAGCATTTGTTGGCTGTTTGATATTTCTTGGCAAGTTTATGTTCAGTAGTTTGCCATTGCTTTCTGCACTCATACCATTTTATAAAAACCAACACAAGGTGGTCTGCTGCCAAATCGCTTGCAGCTGTGTTTCGAACGTGGTAAGTGGGATTACGAATTGCGTCCATAACCCCTTCGCCATAGAGCTGGCTAGTTGAAGATACAGTAATAGAGTAAACAACAACAATTAAAACACATAGTCACAGGTATTGTTCGAATGTGGAACATCTGTTATCCTTGTAGTTATTTCACATTTATCATGAACTCTTTCTATTTGTATACAACTGGCTGAAACCGCCTAATTGCTAAGGTCTAATTATATTTGAGGAATTATTTATTGTTTGTCAAATACAGTATATGAAACGCTTTTTTCTTGTTCACGGTGTAGCCATATTTTATGAGAAATCAACGAGGAGAGCTTGTTATAGCCCTTTGACTATACAGGGATTACTGAAGACTGATTAACTCTCTTGTCCACCCACATTGGTATATTTTCAACTACTCAGTTTGCTAATTGTCTTTTGTTCTGTATTTGATGATACTTGAATTTGGATTTAATGGTAGTCCCCACAGGGATGGATGTTTTAGAGGACAGATCCGATGTGTTTACAACCAGTGTGTTGCTGAAACAATCAGGAAATACACCTTACATTTCCTGCGTAGGAGATGAAACATCTGTAGGTTTGCCAAGAATGCTGTGTTGTCACTTCTTAGAGACCAAGACCAACCTGCCACCTCAGAACTTCTACCTGCTACTTTGAAAGTTATGGGTGGAGTTCACAGTCAGGCATCCTGTTGACCCTGGCTCACGATAAAAGCTAGTACCAGCCCTTCCTAAAAATGAAGGAGCTGTATTTTAATATTATTAATTTTTTTATAATTTAATGTTTTAACTTTAAATCTGTTTGTATTGTTCAATTCCTGATGAAGATTTGTATAATCGAAACGTCATTTGCTGTGTCGTAGTATACTTATTTTTATTTTATTATTATATATTTTGGGGGATTTTTTTTCTTATTTTGGGGGATTTTTCCCCCCTGTAATTTACATTCATCATTGTGGAGTTTGTTATAACGTATGTACACTGTCCGTGTTTAGTATATCTCACCTGTCTGCAGGAGCAACACATACCTAAATGTGTTTATTTCCTAGTACAAGTGTGTGTGTTGAATTTGTGGGTTGAGTGTGTCTGTTGGGTTTGTGTGTGTGATAGTGAGTGAACAAGTGAGAGTGTGGAATAGAGAGGAAGGGAGTAAGAAAAACACATCATTCTAAAACAAAAATAAAAGCAAGAAGTAACGATAACTGATCTCTATGCTGAAATGCAGACAAGCCGGGAAGCATCTAATGGCAGCGGATATGTGGTTTCTGAGGAAACTGCAAAGAATACCAGAAACAGACAGAAAAATTAAAGGCAGTCCTTTCTGAAATAGGTGAAATCTGAAATTGATTACTTCTTCTTCTTCTTCGTTCATCCGGAGTTTTTTTTTCGGATGTGATTGCGTTGTGCCTGTTTACAGCAGAGCTGCGTTCTTGCGCCGTTAGGCCGACACATCCGACTTCTGCGGGCATTTGTTGACCGGGTTAACCTTCCCGGGGGTTTCTTAGGACGTTTGACTCTCACTGTTGTGGTGTTATCCCCCATCCCAGCTGGTCCATATAGAACAGCCAAAGATCCTGGTCAGCCCTCAAGGGAAGGCAGGGGCAGACCATGGGCATTCCCCGCCATCCAAGGAGGCTTCCATACTTGCAGAGCCGATACATAGCGCTCTGGTACTGGGCTCACCCAAGGAATCGTCACGTCCTGCACATGGCTGCTTAGCCTCACTTCCGTATATTGGGCTTTCCGTTCACCATTGGCTGTTCTTCCGGAAACCAGAAGTATGCAGTCTGCAGATGACATCCACACAGTGAGCTTTCGATTCGGACTTTCCATGTAATGGATTTGCTATCCAAGCAATATTCCATTTCGTGCCACTAGGACACTTTTCCACCTTTTATGAAGTCCACACAGTGGGCTTTAGATACGGACTTTCCACGTAATGGATTTGCTATCCAAGCAATATTCCATTTCGTGCCACTAGGACACTTTTCCACCTTTTATGAAGCCCACACAGCGAGCTTTCGATTTGGACTTTCCACATAATGGATTTGCTATCCAAGCAATATTCCATTTCATGCCTCTGGGTCTTCATGCACCTTTAAATGTCAACCTGTATGTAGTTAAAGTAAGCTGCGGTCAACTTGAGCTTGTTGATATCTCCATAGAGCTTGTCCTCAAATGAAGCAGGTGTGGGCCAAAATATCTTTCTCTGTTCTGCATATGTTGGGCAATCCTGCAGCAAATGTTTTGCTGTCATTTTTCCAGTTCTACAATTACATTCATCGGTATCTCCTATCTTTAGTTTATTGAACAAGTGGTATTTCAGCCTGTTATGTCCTGTGCGGAGTCTGAAGATTGCTACTTGTTCTCTTCGGTCGAGTTTGTAATATGCATCATCCTTCTGATGGCCTGGATGCTCTGATTCCCATTTGGTTCTATAAGTGCTTTTTATCGACCTCTTTGCCTCATTATAGGTTATGTCTATGTCAGGCTGTGGTAGTCGTCCGCCCTCTTTTGCCAGTCTGTCAGCCTCTTCGTTTCCAGGTATACTGCAATGTGATGGGATCCACTGTATTACAACTTTTTTGGATTTCTGGCATAGACCATGGAGTGCTGCTCTTAGGTCAGTTAGTTCTGTGCTGTTATTGCTCTTCAGTATTGAGACAACTGACTTTGCATCTGTGAAGATAGCTATTTGCTTCTCTTTATTTTCCTCCATCAGGAGCATTTCTGCTGCAGTTTTCAAAGCCTCTACCTCCGCTTTGAAGTTACTTGAAAATTTTCCAGTTGCCATTGAATGTGTTTTTTTCACTCCATTTTTTAAATTTAGGAGAATTCCTCCTCCTCCATTCTCTATTGAATTTTTGGCTGATCCATCTGTATATGCATGGGTCCAATTCCTGCTTGGGTAATGTTCTTTTATGTAGTTTAGGGTTATTTCTCTTCTTTCGGTTTCATGCTGAGTGTTCTTTTTCTCAATACCAGGAATGTTTTCTATCATCTCAGGCAGTTGCTGCTGTCTCCAAGCTGGGAACTTGTGTGCATTGTAAATGGGTTTGACTGTTGATATGTTAAGTATGGGATCTGCCCTAATCTTTCGTTTTGCAGTTTCTACAAAGTTGCTACGCTTCAGTCGTCCCTTTCCAAAACCATTAAATCTGTTGTACATAGGGTGGTCTGTCAATCTTCTAAATTTTTCTGCTTGTTGCTGGGCTCTGCTATCTCTTCTATCCTGCATTGATTGTAAACAAGTGATCTTTTCTAATTCATTAATAGGCGTTGTCTTCAGGCTTCCAGTTATGATTCGCATTCCTTGATTTTGGACTCTACTTATTTTGTTAAAGTTTGACTTAGCTGCTGTTGCCCAAGCTGCAATGCCATATTCCAGTACTGGCCTCACCCGCCCAGTATATAACTTCTTGAGAACTTTCTCATCTGCTCCCCACGTTGTACCAGCAAGCTTTTTCATGATTGCCATTCTTTGCCTTGCTCTTGTTCGATTTTTCTCAACCTGTGTCTTCCATGTCAGGCGACGATCAAAGGTGACTCCTAGATAGTTTGGATTTTCTTCATGGCGCAATATTTTTCCATTCAATACCAGCTTAGGTTGCTGAGTTTTAGTTGAGAGGGAGAACACTGTGCATGTTGTTTTCTCCTCACTTATCTTCACTAGCCATGATTTTGACCAGTCCTCTAGCGCTAATAGGGCTTGCTGTATTCTGCTGTTAGCTGTACTAATATATTCTTCAGATGTCCATATGGCTAGGTCATCTGCAAAGGATGATGTGTGTACTCTGGCTGGAAAATTTTCCGTGATGTCGTTTATATATGCTAGGAATAATGTTGGTGAAAGAACTCCTCCTTGGGGGACACCTTGCTCCAACAGCATCATTTTGCTGGTTTGTCCTTGTACTTTTGTCCTGGCAGTTCTGTTCTCAAGGTAGTGGCTGATCCATTTGTACATTTTCCCGCAAACATGCATTTTTTGCAGTTTTACTTTCAGTCCTTCCTTCCATACTTTATCAAATGCTTTTTCTAAATCTATCCAGACTGCTAGTGTGTGCTTTTTCTCTTGGAAGGCATCCTCTATTTCCTGAGCTATATAGGTTATTTGATCTTCAGTGGATCTGTACTTTCTGAATCCTGCTTGGTGTGGTGTTAAGAGTTTGTTTTCTTCCAGATGCCATGTTAGCCTGCCATTGATAATGCGTTCCATTAATTTTCCTACACAGCTAAGTAGACTGATAGGTCGATAGCCATTTGGTTCTTCCAGGTCTTTTCCTTTCTTTGGGACTGGTATTAGTATAGCTTCCTTCCATGCCTGTGGGACTATTCCTCTCTTCCAGCTGTTATTTAGGACTGCTAGTAGTTTCTTCTTTGCCTTGGTGCCTAGTCCTATTAGCATTTCATTTGTGATTCCATCCTTTCCTGGTGATTTCTTCTTTTTTAGGGTATTCATTGCCTGTTCCATTTCTTCCATTGTTAGATTTGCCATCATATATTCTGCTGCTGTCTCTGTATTTCTATGATGTATCTGTTTGTCTTTGATTGCTTTCTTCTGTTCGGTTGTAATATCAATGTGGTTTGCATTTGCATAGTGTTCCATTAGTGCATTTGCAGCCTTTTTTCCTGTAAGCAAGGCATTTCCTTGTTTAATTGTTATTTGTTTGTTTCTAGGTCCTTCATTGTTCATGGCTTTCACTAGTTTCCATAGTTTGTTTCCATCCCTGTCAAAATTCAGGTTTTCTGTTTTTTCCCTCCAACAATCTCTTGTTGTTTGATTTACTGTTCTTTTATATTTTGCTGAGATGGCTTTGAGAGAGATGTTCGCTTCAATTGTTTGTTCTCTCTCTGCTGTCTTCCTGGCATCTTCAACTTTGTCCTCCAAACTTTGTAGTTCTTCAGTCCAGTATGGTTTGTAATTTTTCCTCGCTCCTCTAGGAATGGACTCAGTGGCTGCCTGTATTATCGCTCTGTTTAGACTTTCCACCATTTGCTTTATGTTGCCATATCGTGTATTTATGTTTTCACAATATTTGTCTGTTAGTATGGCAAATCTGTCCCAATCTGCTCGTTTGTAATTCCAGCGGGGCAAGGGCTTTTGCTCCTGTGGAACATACTCCATATTCATTTCAAGCTTGATTGGTCTGTGGTCACTACCTGCTAATTGGTCCAGCACATGGCGATCGATTTTGTGGAGGATGTCTCCTGTGCAGAAAGCTAAGTCTGGAGTAGAAGTGGTAAGCCATCTTCTGGAGTAGAAGCTCGGTGTGTCATCCGCTTTGTTGAGTAGATGGAGATTTGAGTCTATTTCCCAGTCCTCCAATTCATCTCCTCTTTTGTCAGTATCTGGGTATCCCCATCTTTCTGAATGGCTATTAAAGTCTCCGACAATAATGCAGTTTGTGTCAGTTATTTTCATGTTTGAGAGTGTAAGGTCCTTATCTGCTGGGCTATACAGATTGTAGATTCTTATTTTCACGTCCTTTATCATTATATCAACACCTATAATTTCCGTTTGGTTGTCAGAGATCACAGATACTTCGCTGCAAGGTATTGTATTTCGTGTAAGTATTAGAACTCCTCCTTTGTGTCCTTCGCGGTCGAAACGTGTGGCCTGATATCCTCTGACTGAGAATTTGTGATTGGCGTTGAGGTGTGTCTCTTGAATGCATGCCACATCTATTCTATCTTTATGAAGACGCTGTGTTAGGGAGTCTTTCTTCTTGTAAACTCCTTCGGCATTCCACTGTAGTATGTTGAGTGTCCGGGGTATTTGGTCAATAGCTCTTAACCTACTCCTCTGTGCCTTGACTCCACAGCACAGGGGAAGGTGACCACCAGTAGTCATGGGTGGACCCCCTCGAGGCAGGGGGCCCGGCACTATCGCCGCCTGATGGGACTTCACGGGATTAGCACCATATCGATTAATTTTGATTTGTGACATCATGAATTAAGTTACGTTGCACTGCTTTGTCAAGCCTGTGGCTCAGTACATCCGATTTCGACAAGCATTTATTCGGGATGCTTTCCCTAGCCTTTGACTGTCCCCAGTCTACCTACAAGGCAGCAGGTTTTACGTTGCACTGCTTTGTCAAGCCTGTGGCTCAGTACATCCGATTTCGACAAGCATTTATTCGGGATGCTTTCCCTAGCCTTTGACTGTCCCCAGTCTACCTACAAGGCAGCAGGTTTTACGTTGCACTGCTTTGTCAAGCCTGTGGCTCAGTACATCCGATTTCGACAAGCATTTATTCGGGATGCTTTCCCTAGCCTTTGACTGTCCCCAGTCTACCTACAAGGCAGCAGGTTTGTGTGTCTCTTCGTCTGGTCCCTCTCCCTTGACCTGTCCGACATGGGTGGCCCTACCAGTAGCTGTGCTACCGTCGGCATAGCTCTTGGGGTCATTGGGACGCACAAGCCCCTCTACCTCGTCACGGTGGACACACAGCAGAGGGGTGAAATTGATTAGAGAAGTTAGATGACATTCAACATTTTTTGGGCTTGTTATAAAGATCCCAGCAACAGCTGGCAAGCTTGATGGGGAAAGAGTAAAGGGAATCAAAAATGTAAATACATGAATTTCTTTGCAACGTGATGAGAAGAGAGGCATTGGAGAACATCGTGACAACTGGAAAGATCAAGGGGAAGAGAGGGAGAGGCAGACCAAGAGAAATGATGCTGGATGGATTGAGACGGTGGCATATCAGGATATATCGTCAGCAGAGTTGATCCAGATAACCAAAGACCAAAATCTGTGGAAAGTCATGAATGCCTACGCCAGCCAGCATGGCACTTGATGATGATGATGATGATGATGATGATGATGATGATGATGATGATGACATAGCATAACTAGGACAAGAACACAGACCTGATCTGAGAGACTGGTGATCATGAGAGATGGTGAACCATGACCTCTCATGCTTATTGCCATGGCACATTACGTTGGTGACCTTTGCACTCTATTGTGAAAGAGGAAATACTATGAATGCTTGAATAGTTGCATTCATCACACACAATCATTCTTACTTTTTAACTATCGTCTTCAGTCAACGAACATTTCTACCTTAATTTGTTTTTGTTGAATCTACTACCTTGGCATCAGCACACCAGAAGTTTAAGAGCACTTGTATCCATTCGGCCATGCTGACCTCCATTAACATTTATGTTTTCTATCTCCATAGTTGAAATGTTCCATGTACCTTTGAGAACCAGTACTTATTCTAGTGCTGATCGTGGGTTTTGTTCCTTATGTAGCCAGTTGGTGTGTAAAATATGGGGCTAGCACAATAAACCCAGTACACCTTATAATGTGTAAAAAGGAATCTGACATGATTCTGTCCCACGACCACATCACTCTTCTGTCCCACCACCACATCACTGTTCTGTCCCACCACCACATCACTGTTCTGTCCCACCACCATATCACTCTTCTGTCCCACAACCACATTACTCTTCTGTCCCACCACATCACTGTTCTGTCCCACCACCATATCACTCTTCTGTCCCACCACCACATCACTGTTCTGCCCCACCACCACATCACTGTTCTGTCCCACCACCACATCACTCTTCTGTCCCACAACCACATCACTGTTCTGTCCCACCACCACATCACTCTTCTGTCCCACCACCACATCACTGTTCTGTCCCACCACCACATCACTGCTCTGTCCCACCACCACATCACTCTTCTGTCCCACCACCACATCACTCTTCTGTCCCACCACCACATCACTGTTCTGTCCCACCACCACATCACTCTTCTGTCCCACCACCACATCACTCTTCTGTCCCACCACCACATCACTCTTCTGTCCCACCACCACATCACTCTTCTGTCCCACCACCACATCACTCTTCTGTCCCACCACCACATCACTCTTCTGTCCCACCACCACATCACTGTTCTGTCCCACCACCACATCACTGTTCTGTCCCACCACCACATCACTCTTCTGTCTCACCACCACATCACTCTTCTGTCCCACCACCACATCACTGTTCTGTCCCACCACCACATCACTGTTCTGTCCCACGACCACATCACTCTTCTGTCCCACGACCACATCACTCTTCTGTCCCACCACATCACTCTTCTGTCCCACCACCACATCACTGTTCTGTCCCATCACATCACTCTTCTGTCCCACCACCACATCACTCTTCTGTCCCACCACCATATCACTGTTCTGTCCCACCACCACATCACTGTTCTGTCCCACCACATCACTCTTCTGTCCCACCACCATATCACTCTTCTGTCCCACCACCACATCACTCTTCTGTCCCACCACCACATCACTGTTCTGTCCCACCACCACATCACTGTTTTGTCCCACCACCACATCACTCTTCTGTCCCACCACCACATCACTCTTCTGTCCCACCACCACATCACTCTTCTGTCCCACCACCACATCACTCTTCTGTCCCACCACCATATCACTCTTCTGTCCCACCACCACATCACTCTTCTGTCTCACCACCACATCACTGTTCTGTTCATGCAGTCATAAATGATAGTGTACATTCTTAGAAATCATGTTAGCAGCTGATTATGTTAACAGCAGAATTGCAGAGTTCTGCTAATTTTATCAAAAACATTTTAAAGTGGGAACATAAAAATATAACCATGATACAAATATAATTTTTTTATTGCAGGAATGGATAGAATTATTCGGCTGTGGAATCCATATGTCTCAGCGTAAGCTTTATGTTTATGGAACACATCATTTCCACACATTCAGTCCTGTCTTTCCACATAGTAATCATTTGTTATTTTTCAAGGGGTCATAAGTTCAAGGAAACAATTTCGACTAGTGTTTATTACTAGATCTCTTAAAAAGTAATAACTTTGAAGCACTGGTAGAGACAGTGATTCGGTGCAGAATATCTTATTACACAAACACTGATCGCATCACATAATTAAATAACAGCTTCACAACTCACATTAAACAAACCACAACATTGATTCATCTACTTTGAGTGGTGGGCTCTCATCAGCATACACATATGACATATGGGGTCAGTTCAGGTGATCACCATCACACTCCAGATTTGTCTGTAGGTACTCCAGTCTGAGTAGTAAATTGATCAATATGATGCAACTAACTGCCAGTCCAGTGTTGGCTGACAAATGTCCTCACACATTTCATACACATCCACACCTGTATACACACATCCACACATGTATACTCATACCCATACCTATATTCACACATACATTATGTACAACAATAAGAAAGAGGCAGACAGCTATCTTTGGTCATGTGATGTGAAGAGAGGCATTGGAGAACATCATGACAATGGGAAACATCGAGGGGAAGAGAGGGAGAGGCAGACCAAGAGAAATTATGCTGGATGGATTGAGATGGTGGCATGGAGGAATATCATCAGCAGAGTTCATTCAGAAAACCAAAGACCCAGATTTGTGGAAAGTCATGAACGCTTACACCAGCAGGCATGGCACTTGATGATGATGATATTCACACATCCCTACCTTATAGACTCATCCCTATTTGTCTACACACACCCATACCTATATATACACATCATACCTGATTATGACAAAGACAATAGAAATGTAGATAAGGTTGAACTAAAAATGTTTGAATTGATGAAAATGCACTGTCCAAGCATAAAACAAATATATGTTCCAATCATATGCTATTAGACATTATATTGAAAGAATCATAAAATCTCTCCTTCATTTCAACAGGAAGCCAACAGCCATGTTGCGGGCTCACGCTTCTCCTATTTTCTACCTGTTTATTGCTGATGATGATGACAGAATCTTCAGCTTATCAACAGACCGATGCATAAAGGTTGTGTGCTTGCTATATTTTTATTCTGTTTTATTTACGTGCTAGCTGTTAGTTGCGGTTCCAATTTCACGGCAAAGGATCACCCCAATCACACAAAATGCTCCTCACTGTCTCATGTGAAAAGTGGAACAGACAGCAGTCCCAACAAACCAACAGCATGCACAGGCATTCTTGCATAATGCCACTGCCAGAATGCCAACACAACAGTCCACCACTAATATTACAGTTCATCACTGATGGAAGCGGCAGTCACTAGAAAACAAGCAGTTACACACACATTACTGTATAAGGCAAAACCAGACAATTCATCAACTGGCCATCTGCTGTTTTTCTGAACATTTGGTTCACAATACAAAAACCGCACACAGATGCAAAAGCATTCCACATAAAATTCACAGCACACAGTATCGCTCCACGCACTTTTTCGGTAGCTAGATGACGGAACCATGTAGTACCAGACCAACATATGGAACATGCATAAGCAAATTGTAGTCAGAAGCAAAAACACTCCATATGCCTTAACAACTCAACAGCCTATCTGCCATATTTAGGCATTTAATAGGAGCCATTATAGTGGCTAGGTGCATTTCCAAAGGACAAACTATGTCTGTGTATCTTTTTGGAATTTATTTGATCTCTGTGCAAACTGATTTATGGTCTTCAAAAAAGCAATTTTCACTGACTGTTAAACAATTTCCATTAATTCTCATAATATAAGCAATTTTCACTGATTGTTAAAACAATAAACAATTTTCATAACTTTTTGGAAACTGTTTCCAATGTATGATTCCCTTCAGCTAACTGTATATTATAATCCTTCAACAAGCTTGTATCAAGACTTCCTGATTACATCAATCATTAAAGCTGTGTTCTATCATCCATCTGTTTTTGATTCTCAAAACAGTTGTCAGATTTTTTTAACATGAGATTAATCAGACAATTTATTCCGTTTCTTTATTCCACAACACTGCCAGGTTTTTAAATAAGTCAGTCAAAACAAACAAAATATGAAAACTATTGACAGCTATGAGAGATGACATTTATCATAAACTTGAACAAATAATTATACATTTTCTTTCAGGTATGGGATGTTCAGGATCACGCTTGCCTGCTAACCATTCGGCCAAAAAGTCACAAGATTCATGCAGATCTCCAAACTGTGTATTACTCATCTATATCTAAATCCTTGGCTGTGGCGACTGACCAGATGTCTGTTCTGAACATCAAGTACAGGTAATCTCTTGGAATTACCACCATCATTTGGTGATTTGGAGGTCAGCATGGCTGAATGGATAAGAAGTGTTCTTAAACATCCAGTGTGCTGATGCTGTGGTAAGGGGTTCAGTCCTACACTGGACAGTTGGGCTAAAATGTTGACTTATCATCCTTGACTTAGGGAAGTAAATTACAAGTACCTCTGAATTCAGAGTTGGTTCGTATTATGGCGAGGGACACTGATAATAGGGAAAACTAATCCACATGCAAAATTCAGTCCAGTGCTACTAGAAGTAGTGTGTATGCACTAAGCTTGAGTTCAAATCAAGCGAGCACAAACCCAAACAACAATTAGTGATTGACTCAAGATAAGAATTAAAGTTAGACAAAAGACACTTTCTTAGAAAAATTAAGTCTGCTTGAAAAGAAATAAGTAGGTCACTTTTCGGACCCTTTTTGCACGCCTTGAGGCATATTGTACATATGGTGCTGTCCTCATGTTTATATAGAGCAGTCAACACTAAAGGGGTGATTTAGTCAGTATCAGGCTGGCCGTTTTTACTTCCAGAGACATTTCCTGGTGCCCATTTTAGGCTGGGTCGATCGGCGAGCTGAGGTCAGTTTTAAAAATCTGCCTCGTGAATTCAAACTCTTGACTAGAAGAGTGACTGGCCAGCGTGCTAGTTACTGCACCACCGTTACTCCCAAGTAGGTCATTAATTCAAGATAAAAAATAATTAATAAAACGTTTTTTTTTAAACCTCTCATCACGTCTGCTTGAAAAGAAATAAAAGCTGAAAAATCAAGACAAAAGCTAAAATAAATTTTCTAAAAATTAAATAAATGTCAGCATTCATTCTAACAAACGAAAATTGTCTTTCATCACTCAAATGTCTTAGCAAGAAGATCCCAAATATTTTTGAATTAATGCTCAGTGCTAAAGGTAGGTGTAGCTAAAGGGGTATAAAGTGTTCAGATCTTATTTAATGTGGAAGGCAAAATCTAGGGGAAGAAAAGGATGTATAAGCAACATCCACATCAGCCAGGCATACAAGGAAACGTCTTCGGATAAGTTGAGCTGACGAGAACTACTGGGAATAGGGAACTGTAGAGTGACATGAGTGTGAGGTTGATAGCGAACAGTCCTGTTCAACGCCTGGGTTTGTGGGATCTTCCCACTAATTGATGATATCATGGAAGTATGAGGTCAGGCAACCAGCTCTTTTCTTCATCATCTTCCTGTCTTTTATATTATTTGATTCCTCCGAAGTCGGAGAGTGTCTGCCTGTACGGCGAGGAACCACACCAATAAGCCAGACATGGGACAACAGATACTCACGCAAACCTCAGGTCCTGTATGACATCACACTGATGTTGGACAACAGGATGCCTTCATCCGACATACAGGACTTCACGTTGGAGCTCAAGCCAACGAACACAAGCAAGCAAGCATATAATTTGATTGGACTTTGTTGTTCTCAAATCAGGATATTCATCTTGCCAGAGCACTGGGAATTGAACCCCAGAATAATGTGTGAGTAGGCCAGTGACTTGCCACTATGGTCATTCATTTATAACAATATATGTCTTCCCCACATCTAACAACTTTTTCTCCAATACTTTTTTTTTTTTTTTTTTTTTTCAATTAGCTTTCCCTATTACAGTGTCCCTCGCCATCAGGTGAACCCACTCCAACTTCAGAGATGATTATAATTTATGTCCCAAAATCAAGTATGAGGAGTCAATGTTTCAGTCCAACTGACCGGTGTAAGGGGTTGAACCTGCTACCTCGGCATCAGCACACCACATGTTTAAGAATAAATGCTCTTATCCATTCAGCCATGCTGACCTCCTTCAACACTTCTGATACTTGTCAGGAAGTTGGTGGTTTAAGAGTTAAACTTGTCTGCTGCAGTAAAGAAAACCAAATGTAGCTGTAATCACAAATTGCCTGACTGGAAGTTTGTATACAAGTATGGGTGAGCTGTGCATCCATCGTGGGTATTTACGGGCAAACCAATGGAATCCCCAGTCTAGTCATTGTGGTTCAGTATCAGACGAGGGACATCTTGCTTATGGCAGAGAGGTTTTCCGGAAGGTTGTTATGGGAGCGAAGTTCTGCAAGGGACATGCTACTGAATGAATGAATAATAGAAGTTGCTATAGTGCAATGGCTAGCATGCGTGGTGCAAGCCCAGTGGACATTTGTTCGAATCCCCATTAAGGCAGATGTTTTTTTTACACGACCTGGCTCCCAGGTCAATTATCCTAAACATTGGTACCAGGAAATGTCCTGGGAAGTAGAGACAGCTGGTGATATTGACCACATCAGGCACTGAATGTTGATCGGTTTGTAAAGATGTGTAGCTAGACCCATATGCCCTTAACCACCCACACAACACCCACACTTCAGATGAAAACAATAATACGTTTTGTGTACATCTTACACACATACACAACACCCACACTCAATATGAAAACAATAAGAAGTTTTGTGTACATCTTACACACATACACAACACCCACACTCCATCCTTGACAATAAGAAGTTTCGTATTTGTACACACATACACAAATCTCTTGACAGCTGGAAATTGTGATAGAGTAGACTAAGAAGGCTACTTCCCAAGCTCAGTTTCAAGAATAGAAAAACCTGCCCACAACAAATTACTTATAGTATGTGTGATTTCTAATATTCACACAGGCTGGTGTCATGGCGTTCATTCACTGTGTTGAAATCTTCCGTGTAGGGAATGCCCATATGCAAAGAAGATGGCCCTTCACAAACTTCACACCTCAACCTTCAAGTTTCACTTGAATATCTCCTTATGATTGCATCCCTTCTGATGTCCTGTGTTTGGATATTTGTCTGCAGGTCCATGATGAATGAGGACATTGTGGTGACCCACAAAGACGCTGTCACTTGCTGCAAGTATAATCCGGAGTTCAATCAGATTATTACGTGCTGCAGTGGATCTGTAAGTTGTCTCATTTGGCAGTTATTTCTGTCTGATTTCTTTGACTTTAGGACATTCATTGCTGGTGTTCCCAACAGCTGCCAGCTCTGGCCCTACATCAAAGAAAATCTGCTACGAGAGCAAGAGGACGCCCGAGAAAATAATGTATTGATGACATCAAAGACATTGTACAATTACACAGAATGACACTATCCAGTGACACCCATCGGGCACTTACGTGCCAGTTAGTACTTACTCCCTATGACATTTGATGGCAAAAGTGGAAGATGAGGATGGTGATGATTGCTGTTGTTCATGATTTTGCGTTGATAAGCATAAAATAAAATGATCATTTTTCCAATCATTAGCTTTTTCCAATCATTAGCTTTTTCCAATCATTAGCCTTTCCCAATATTTAGCTTTTCCCAATCATTAGCTTTTCCCAATCATTGGCTTTTCCCAATCATTGGCTTTTCCCAGTCATTGGCTTTTCCCAATCATTAGCTTTTCCCAATCATAAGCTTTTCCCAGGCACTACTAGTTAGTCACTCTGACAGTCCAAGATATATGCAACATACTTCTCAGAAACCACACCTCCGCTGCTTCCAAGCTCTTCCTAATTTGTTGTTCACATTCCATGATTCACTACCATCATTATTATATGGTTACAAACATGAAGTGGACTGAGTTGGATCAAGAGTAAAATTATGTGGTTACAAACATGAAGTGGGCTGAGTTGGATAGAGCTGTAAATTATGTGGTTACAAAAATAAGTGGGCTGGTTTGGCTAAAGCGGTAAATTATGTGGTTACAAAAATGAAGTGGGCTGGTTTGGCTAAATTGGTAAATTATATGATTACAAAAATGAAGTGGGTTGGGTTGGATAAAGCGGTAAATTATGTGGTTACAAAAATAAGTGGGCTGGTTTGGCTGAAGTGGTAAATTATGTGGTTACAAAAATGAAGTGGGCTGGTTTGGCTAAAGTGGTAAATTATATGGTTACAAAAATGAAGTGGGTTGGGTTGGATAAAGTGGTAAATTATGTGGTTACAAGAATAAGTGGGCTGGTTTGGCTGAAGCGGTAAATTATGTGGTTACAAAAATGAAGTGGGCTGGTTTGGCTAAAGTGGTAAATTATATGGTTACAAAAATGAAGTGGGCTGGTGCTATATTGCTGCTGACAGGGCTGTTCCATCCTAATATACTTATATGAACTCTAACAAAAGTATATCTCGGCTTGCTTCGATAAATCAACAACAGCAATATGAACAGAGATGATGAGAAAGACTTCTTTTACGTAAGTTCAACAAACTGTCGTTTAATACGTTTTACAGCATGCAAGGACTAACGTGTCCAATCGTTATTATGTAGCCCTTGCAGGGTCTGTTACACCAGATCCGCAGCAGTCTTATTTGCACAATAATAAACAAAAGGTTCACAAACCTTGTCGTTTTCACTGTTGACCAATTTGGGTTATACGTCCTCTAAGATTCTTCACTCACTCCATCTTTCCGCTCTGGGAAATACAGCTATTTCCTTTCGCCGTCGATTCATCTCTTCGTGGCAATATTATGCATCATGTTGCTATGTCTTTTCCTTGTCAACTAGTAATATTCCGCCACTGATTCAATGCCAAGTAATCATCAGTCCAGTTCGTTTTTAAAGCCTTCTAGAATTGCACTGCCTTCTTGTATTGATGTCCCCATAAGTCTGCCGTTTTTGGGCTAATCGCTCAGTGACGTTTGTCGTGTTTCTAATGCATCTCTTAGTTTTCTCTCGAATTTGGCGTCGAGGATTTTCTCTAATTTATATGACGTCAGTATTGTTTGCACTGACTCTATGGCAGCTGGGTTGGATAATGCTGTAAATTATGTGGTTAAAAAAATAAGTGAGCTGGTTTCGCTAAAGCGGTAAATTATGTGGTTACAAAAATGAAGTGAGCTGGTTAGGCTAAAGCGGTAAATTATGTGGTTACAAGAATGAAGTGGGCTGGGTTGAATAAAGTGGTAAATTATGTGGTTACAAAAATGAAGTGGGCTGGGTTGGATAAAGCGTTAAATATGCAATGAGTTCATGAATAAACTGAAAGTGGAAAAGGTTAGCATTACAAAACCAAAAGCACACATTTCAGAGTGGATATTATGGCTTCAGAGCCTACATCAGCAAACTAAAACTAAACAAACCAAGAAGATACTAAAACAGCCTCATAAACATGTACATTTGTTAGTTCTGTCACTATATCAGAGTCAACCTTTGTGTGCTTAAACAAAGATTTTCAATATTTTAATCAACTTTGAAGGTTAGAATGCAAATGTGCAGAGGAGTGGCCAGAAAGTAGCAACTCACCAAGCTCACAAGTAATGCCAAACTGGCACAGTTAGTCACTGGTGTTGGATTTATTATAGAAGAGATTGGAGCATCTGTGAACATGAACGGTCTTCATGATTGGTCAAACCATCTGCTTTGCAGTCTGAAGGTTGTGGGTTTGTTTTCGGACTGTGTCGTTCAGGCCACACATGCATTTTCCCCCGGAGACCCCTGAGTGGTCATGACTGGAGCTACAGAGTGGTTGCTTTGTGCGATACTTACTTTCGGCAAATGGTTCTGCAGAGAGAGAGAGAGCGGGTCAGATAGGGTCAAATCCAGGGCAATCAAGTTGATCCTTTCACCTTTAACCTTTTTAACCTTTATGCCCCAAGTGCAGTAATGATAACCCACACTGAATAGAATTCAGGAATGGTTTCTTCAATCCCACCCAGTTTTTTAAAATACTTTTTAATTCAGTAAATTTTTGTTCAATCCCATCTTATTATAATACTTTTTCATTCCGTAAATTTTTTTTTTAAATCCCACCTTTTTGTAATACTTTTTTCATTCAGTAATGGTTCCTTCAATCCCAATTTTTAAAATATTTTTTCCCTCAATAATAGTTTTTACAATCCCAATTTTTATAAAACTTTTTCATTCAGTAACCGTTTCTTCAATACCAGATTGTATAATACTTCTTTGTTATCTTTCCTCCTCAAATAGTATTCGCATTTGCTATATAACTAAAAAAAAAGCTATCAGAGGTAAAATTTACAAAATATACCTTGGCCTGTACAGTGAATGACTCACAGAGCATAAACAGAAAGGTGAAGATATGTAGCATCTGTTGAATCTTTTCCCCAGGGCATGCTGGTGTGGTGGGAAATGAGCAGGCAGACAGATTGGCTGAGTCTGCACAGTTGGTTGTGTATTGGTGCATGAAAAAGCAGATGTGATCAGGGCCTTTTGTGATCATGTATAGTGTGTAACAGATAAATCATTACAGAATTGAAAGAATGGAGCTACAGGGATAACCAGAGGATCTGGCCAACAATTAGTACTTCAAGGAAAGGCCAGACAGACACATAATCAGACTACAACTGGTACCATTAGTAATGAAACTATGCTGACTTGAAGAGGCGGAGCATGTATGGGAATGTCCCAAATGCTGTAATGTCAGTTCTTGACTCAACTCAGCTTTACTATACAGTGAATTACAACTGCTAGAGCTTCATCTTATAGTCTAAGCCATAAAACATTTTGTTGTTTTCAATACCATGGCAAGTCTTACTATCACTGTGTGTTAATATTCTTTATAAAACTCTAGTTAGTCAAAGTATGGGACTTCGAAACAGGAGCAGCTGTATTTGAGTTTGGCAGTGCACATGGAGAGGAGGCGATCACCTGTATGACTTTTGATAACACAGGAAGAAGGTACAAATATTTGTTAACTGTACACACAGGCATGTGTTTTTCTGGAATAAATATCATTGTGAAACTATTATAAGGACCATTAATTCATTCAGTAGCATGTCCCTTGCAGAACTTCGCTCCCATAACAACCGTCCAGAAAACTCGGTCATAAGCAAGATGTCCCGCATCTGATACACCCATCTGGAGATCATCTGCCACATCCTGCACCCATCAGCTCTTTGGTCTTCCTCTTTTTATCTTCCCAGGCATACACCCCTCCATGATTGTTCTCTCCAGACTTTCATGACGTTTCAAGTGACTAAAATATTTCTGTTTTCTTTGTTTTATCCAACCTTCTTTAATGTTCAGCTCTTGTCATATGGATTGTCAGAAGTCGGGGTGCCCCACCGGCTAGATGAAAGTATTATTCACTGGCGAGCAACCCTAAATAGTCAGAAACTGACTAGGGACAAAATCTATATGGCTGAACTACAGATTAAGCCCTGAATATCCAACATACAGCTCCAAGTGGCTCGTTACAAAATTGAAATGAACTGTGCTGAATATTCGCCAAGCACTAGGAAAGAGAAGGTTAGCTAGGATAGATTTTTAAGTCTGAATTAAAGTTTAAAGACAACTATCCTAGTACAGGTTTTTCTCCCTGACTGCTCCTTTCCTTGGTGTGTAAGTGAACCCCCACCAATGTACACAACAACACGTATGCACAATTGGAAAAAATATAATGACAGAACTATGAGTTACAATACTACAACATTTATTTGCTAATCATAACAATAGACATAGGATGATTGTCAATATGAGGATGATGAAATCATATACATATTGATATTGATGACAAACATTACGTAACTTTACTTGTTACTCGATCTATCTGGATCTGTGGTCCAGATCCCCACTCTCCAGTAGACTCAACAAAGAAAACAGCTTGCCGGTATTCTGACGTCTGCCAGTCCTGGCTCTACCTAGTCAGTAGTCTCTAGTCTTGAGATCTATAACATAGGTGCTCCTTGTGAGAGCTTGAAAGAAAGTCAAGAATGTGTTATATCAGTTCTACATCAGCGCAATCCTAATTAAAACATATAACACAAACATATACAATGACCAGTCTGGCCAAGTTTATCTTCCAGCTCTACTGTGTTCACCATCCTCCTTCTCCCTACTGTCTTTAGTCTGGGACGGGCTTTTCAATTGTCTCACACGCCTGTAATGATTACATTTCTGCCACCCCATGTCCATGTCGCTAATACAGAAATTCTGTGTCGTACAGCCGCTCCGTCCAATGTTAGTTTAGCAGCTCACAGGGTCGGTAAGGGTATTATAACAATGCCTGATCATCCGGGCTTGCAAGCTGTGACCAGTAGCTGTGCCAGGTTTCCATGCATTACCGTGGACGCACGCCCACAATACACTGAGAAAGTTTAGCACCATATACCCTATACTACCAATTGTGGGTAATGTCTGTACCATTACACCTCTGCTTCCAACACAATCATTGGCCAATGTGCCAATGCGCAGACAATAGCATAACACTTCAAATTGGTAGGTTTGCATATGACAAATCAATATATCAACCATCCAATACACATAAACATATTGATTAAACTAGACATATGATACTTTAACATCATAGCATAATGCCTTAGTGAGTTTGTACGTATACGAAATGGGACATATATACACAAAAAGAATATGTACGAAGCCTATTCCTAGCATCGTATATTCATATGAAATTACACATACCTACATCCAACATATCCGTAAACATTATATTACTTCAAGATGGACATCTAATGATACTCAACATAATAGCATCAGGCATTATTAATGGGTACTAATATTGTATAGCTACAAAATGAGATATACAACAAGTCTAATTGAAGTGACCACACAGACCAGCTATATTTGCTGAGCTGCCCGGTTTAATCACCTGCTGTTGTAAGAATTAAATAAATAGTCAGTTGACTATATTCTGTACAACAAATGCACACACCAAAAAGAGACTAGTCTAGTTTACAAAGAAATGACCAGCATCTACCAAGACACCTAAAAGTATACTTAGACAATGATATTTATTGAAATAACCTATGTCCGATATAGACTGACTAGTTACTAAGAAATAATTCTCCTAGTTAGATCTAGCAACATAAGAATCATACATATGACTACCAAACATTGAGCTGGCTGCCTACCTGTTCTGAAGTCAGACTTAATCTAACATAAAACAGGCTAGGGACCCTTATTTAAGCTGAGTCAAGCAGACCGTATTATCTCCTTGGCATTCCCAGCATAAATTCTTCTTATCTCCACCGGACGGTAATTGCACTTATCACTGCATTTGGCCATCACACCTGTGGGTCTGACAATTATTAGCCCACTGAGTCTTATCAGTGATTTCACACCTTGCGCCTCTAGTCTCTACCCGATGGGGTCATCCATCGCGGTTGGGCGATTTCCTAGCTATTCTTATCAGGTGTCATGTCAAGGGAACAATTAGGTTCTCATGGTCAACAGCCAGTTTACAACTCTGTTGGTAAACCAGGTTTGCTTGCGTCATTCCTGGTTGGTTTTAATTACTATTCAGTCCCCTGAGTCTGCCCTCCCGTCTGGCTGGATTGATAAGACTGTGAAACTGATCTGGGGGTGACCGGTACTGGTGTCAAATTAACTTCCCAAATAGAAAGCCATTCCTGGTGGTTGTTTACTTGCAGGTTTTGCAACCTTACGTCAAGACAGTATAGCCTTGAATATAGAGAAAACAGTTTTGTTCGTCTGTTGATCCTCTACATGGCCCATCAAAAGTGAACCGAAAATTGTTCTGGGAAGTAAAGGCTGCCAATTCGTGACATGGATGCATTTGTTCTTTTCTGTATCCAAGATGTTCTTAGAACCTGTCTATAACGTTTATATTCAAAGGCATTTATGTGCTGTTTTAAGGACTGACTAGGACTAATATCATTGTGAAACTATTGTAAGGACCAACTAGGGCTAATATCATCATGAAACTATTGTAAGGACCAACTAGAACTAATATCATCATGAAACTATTGTAAGGACCGAGTAGGACTAATGTCATCATGAAACTATTGTAAGGACCAACTAGAACTAATATCATCATGAAACTATTGTAAGGACCGAGTAGGACTAGTATCATCATGAAACTATTGTAAGGGCCGACTAGGACTAGGTGAAGATCCAGTACCAGTGTTGAATAATTAAAAAATGAGAAGTAGAATCTGCAAGCTTTACTAGAACATGATCACATGTAACAAAATGGACGTTGGGGCCAAAACTTTCCTCAGCACAAAAGCAACAAACACACACAGGTACAACTACATGGATAACACTACATGAAGATAAATATATAAATAGGGTGTATTTTTAATGACTGAAAATGTTGCTGGTCCAAATTTTGTATTCACCCTCTGTAAAGTTCATGCAACATAATAAGTAAATACAAAACTTTGATCGGCATCATTTTCAAACACTGCACATTAAAAATACACCCTGTATATAAAAGTTGCTGTATATAAAAGTATATAAAACCCGGACCCTGGTTGTGCTCAATCTTTAAATCTCAAATCCCGAAACAACCAAATAAATCAATTTGATTATTGCTCGCTGGACTTAAGGCGGCCTGGTGTGCCTTGCCAGCCGAGAAGACCTGATCATTTGGGGCCACATTGAATGACGGATGTCAATCGCGGCGATCGGGCAAATTTTGAGCTATAACCTACGATGGGTGACATTTTTATATTCTAGTGTGAGAATTTGGTTGCGTCTAGCTTGTACCGCGTGGTCTAGTGGTTACACATCCACGTCACATTTTTTAAATCTCAAATCCCAAAATAACCAAATAAATCAATATGACAAGAATGTATATGAAATACAAGGAAAGGAAAAACATTAATAAACAAGACTTAAATACTTCTTCTTCTTCTTCTTTCGTTCGCCTGAAATATGTTTATAACTGCAATGTTGTCTCTTGTATGAATCTAACAGGTTTTTTTTAGTTGATCCTCTGTTTGTTTGTTTGTTTGTTATTTTGTATTTTTGCATGAAAGTAAATTTAAGATAAAATTCAAACATTACATTATCACATAACTCATAATTTAGTGTAATTAATTATTAACAAACAAATTTATTATTTATTTCCGTTGTTTTTATACCCTGTTATTTATCAATTCCATTCTTCTTTTCAAGTGTGTTATTCATTTCTTCATGTTTGCAAGTTAATAATAGAAAATGTGTGTTGTTTGCGAAGAAAAGCAGAATGTACAGACACATTTCACTATACATAAATAATGTCTTTGTTAGGTTGATCACTGGAGGTAGAGATGGTATTCTCAGAATCTGGAACTATAACAATGGACACTGTCTTCGTGTACTCAAGAAAAGGTCAAAGAAATGTACAGGTATAAATGTCTTTCTTTGGAGGGATAATTTAACAATATAATCTGTATTCACTTTTATTAACTGATTCAGTGCCAAACAACAAAAATAGGTTTGGACCTAACATGGTGTGCAATCAAATGAGCAAGTATTATAGTGTAAATGTCCATTCACTGAACATTAAAACTGAGGAAGTTAATGCAAAATGAAACAAATAACATGATGACCCTAGTATAGCAATATATTATCTTTCTAGCGTAATGGGAGGTCACATGTGATGATAATCTAACCTTCGGCGTCAGTTAATATTATTATTATTGTGAAATATTGTGGTGCTTTATGCCCTCTTTCTTTTCTTTATGTCTCATTTTGTGAAATGTGTGGAGTTTTTTGTTTTCTTTCTCTTCTTTATGTCTCATTTTGTGAAATGTGTGGAGCTTTCTGTCTTCTTTCTCTTCTTTATGCCTCATATTGTTCCAATTTTGATATGTAGATATTTGTATTCAGGAATCTATGACACAGGAAGCTATGATAATGCATTGGCTAACATGCTATCTGGAGGTTTTGTGTTTGAATCTTCACTGAGGCTGGGGAGTTTTTTAATTGACTGGTTCCCAGGTTGACCCAGCCTAAAATGAGTACCAGGAAATGTTCTGGAAAATAAAGGCAACTGGTGTATTATTCATTAGTCACGGTTCCAATTTCACGGCAATGGGTTGTCCCCTTTATGCTCCATTCCTGTGCTAGTGAATATCACACGAAATGCTCCTCACTGCCCTATTTGAACAATAGAATAGACAGGGGTCTTGACAGGCCAACCGCGATAGTTCCGAACATGCAGTTCGCACTACAACAAACGCGGACAGATGTAAATACATACCAAATGAAATTCACAGCTCACAGTGTCGTGCCACGCACTCAATTTAGTAGCAGCATGACAGAACCATGCACTACCAGTCCAACATGAGGAAAATGTGAATGCAAACCGTAGCCACAAGCATAAACACTCCAGAGGCTTAATGGTTCAAATGCCTATCCGCTATGTTGGGGACCGGAAGTCCTAAGCTGGTGTGTTATCAACAACAAGTGCTATTGGTCTTTAAAAAGCACCATATGCACAATATGTGTCGAGGTGTAGAAACAGGTCTATTGCTTACTTATGTTTGTTACAATATATTTATACTTATCAGTTGTAAAGGAGACAATAAAGTAAACTACATTTATTTAAGCCTTATAGGGTGGGGTAAATGGTGCTAGCCCCATATTTTTAAAGACTCGTCAGCACTCGATGGGTGTTGTGAATGATGTCACATTGGCTGCCTTCAGTTTCCAGGAACCATTTTAGCCTGGGTTGACCTGGGAGTTCAGTTCAATCCAAAAATAAATATGCCTCAATTGAGATTTGAATACATGACCACCAGGCAAGCGGGCTTGCCACTGCACTACCACAGCTCCACAAAGAGCTGTGGTATCAAGTAATAGATTATAGTCACAACCCAGTAATGACTACCACACTTGACCGGCAAAGATAGACCAGCACTCTTTGCCATAGACAGACCAGGACATAACAGACTGAATAAACATGAGCATAGGCTTCTGTTTTGCAGGACCAGACAAACTGCTGGGACAGACATATAAATATATACTGTAAAAAACGGGTTATGCAGGATTTTTCTTTGTACAACAAGCTAAGAAAGATAAACTGACCCACTGAATCAACATTAAATTTAAAAAAACAATGTATTCCTTAGTGAATTTAAACACAGAAACTACAAACAATATGTTGCACTATTTATTGCCTGGCATATTTCACTGTATCTTGTCAAGTACATGCTGCAGAGTAATTAGGTGGTTTCAGCCAGTTTTGTGCAAACAGAAAGAGTTTGTGTTAAATTTGAAATTACCATAGGGGTAATAGAAGCTGCACATTCATGTTTTAATTGTTTCAGCTAAAGTATTATTCATCTATTCACTTCATATTTTAAATAACTCTACAGTATGCACCTGATGAGATGCAGCAAAATATTCCAGGCAATAAATCATGTAACATATTATTTGTGGCTTCTGTGTTTTAATTAAACTTTAAATTGTATAGAACTAAAGAGGAACTTCACACACTGGTTGAGTTCATTGTTCATAAGGACAACTCAGCTGATTGTGTAATCATTAAAACTGCAATTACAAGAAGAAAATGTTGTTAAGTGTTTGTATCGAAGGAATTAAGGCAAGTCAAGAAAGGGAACTGACTTCAAGGCATTCAATTTTATCCCGTTTAGCTTGATGGCTCTCCGCAGAGCAGGTAAGTGCCTGCTGAAAGCATCGCAGAGTGCACAAGCTCTGTAGCTCTGGTGATGCCAGCCAGCCTAGGGGTCTCCAAACAAAACTGTGCTTGGGAATTGAATGCAGTTTGAGTATGAACCTATAATCTTCTGAACATGAGGCCCATGGCTTGACCCATTACCCACGGAGACCCCCTGCTGAAGGAATTGCAAGAATAATTATACATAGTATATTATGGGATAATAAGTTGCAGTGACGTAGTGGTTAGTGCATTTGTCCACCATTATAGGGGTCTGGGTTCAATCTCCAGCAAAGGCAGGATTATTTTTTTCTGTCCAATGGGATCGACCCATCCTCATAAAAAGGGGTATCAGACAATTCTCAGGCAGTTGTCTTGGAAGGAAAAGCAGTGATGAAAGGAACTTGCCACCCTACTTGATATCTCATGGCCTTGAATGGGGAACCTTTAAATTTGACTGTAATTGTAATGGTAACAATACAAATAGAGTGAGTTCATGTATAACCTGCCGGTGACAGAAGGTGTTATGAAAAGTATATCATGTATAGAGGAACCAACAATCAAATCAAATCAAATCAAATCAAATCAAATCAACTTTATTAGGGTCACAAATTGGGCGCGCAGGCCCGTCTTACATTCGGCCCTTCCAATCACTCGTCTTTCGTTCATCAAGAGCATTATACATTTACATAGGAAGAAAAATAAACATTGTGAAATGAATGTTGTAAACAATTATATAAACATATATTAAACAATTATATAAACATATATTAAACAATTATATGGAGAGTTATGAGTTAAGCAAGGGACTCTTTTCAAAGTCTTGAGAGATATTGGGTAAGTGGTGCAAGCTCCATATTTTTATAGACCAATCGACACTGGATGAATGAAGTGGTCAGTATCACATTGGCTGCCTTTACTTCCCTGAATGTTTCATGGTACATATCCTAGGCTGGGTAGATCTGTGAGACCAGGTTAATGTTTTAAATCTTTTCCTTGATGCGTATTCAAACACATATCCACTGGATTTTCAGGCAAGTGATATATGGAGTTATTTGGTAAAAATTCATTTTGTATACTGTATTCGACGAACAGTAATCTGTTGCTCAAATATATCAAGGCATTATCGATTAGGCGATTCTAGCCATTGCAATGCAAACTGAAAGAGTTTCCTTTTAAATCCTAGACTGCTGTGGGGATAACTTACTCCACATTTGTACTATATCCGTGGCTATGTATTTAGTATTTCAGCCAAAATGTTATTCATTAATTCACATCATATAATATATAACTCTGCAGTATGCACCTGATGAGATGCAGCGAAAAGAGTCAGGCAAGACATTGTGCAACACATTGTTTGTGGCTTGTATGTTTAAATGTTAGATCTTTGTTATTCAAAAGAATAGTCATAATTAATATTTTGATTTCTCTTTCAGAAATTAAGAGTGATGAAATCTGTGATGTAACTTACATTGAAATGAGTAAAAACAGGTAATAATTGTTGTTTTAGCAATGCATTTATTAGAAAGATATCAGAAACAGATAATCTAAAAGAACACATTCTTGTTAAGTAAGTGCCTGGTCTGTAGCATACATCGGTGACCATGACTCTCCACACCTCTCTGTCATCTTATATTTCAGTGAAGTTGTTGTTGCTTATATAATTATTTGTTGCCCAATTGTTGAGTTAAGTTGAGCTAAGAACATCACTGCACTCAGGACATTCCCATATGCGCTCATCCCCTTGTTCAACAGACAGTGAAGAGTCACACTACTAATCGTTCCCAAAGCTATCTGATTGAAAATTCTTCTGGTCTTCCCTCTAAGTTTAAGCTTCCACATACATCTTTCTTTCTTTACTTGCAAAATGTTAAAACAGTTTCTCCTTTTACAAGGCATAGAAGAGTTCCTTTCTCTTGTGTGTATGTGTGTGTGTGTGTGCATGCGGGCAGAGGGTAGGGTGTGGGAGTGAGTGGTTTGGGGTTTTTGTGTGTGTTGGGGGTCACTGATCCACTTCTCTTTCCCATCTTTGGATTTCTTTCACACACAAAACTCAGAGGGAAGGCAAGATGGACACATAATCAGACAGTTACTGGTACCATTAGTATTGGGACTTTTCGGTGGCTGTTGCAGATGAGGACACAGCACTTATGGGAATCTCCTGAGTGCTGTGATATCGGTTCTTGACTCAACTTGCACAAAAACATAAGTAATTAAATATTTCATAACCCAAGAAAGTGAATTTGGAGAAAGCAATACTGACTAGGAGATTTGATGGTCAGACCTGATGTCTTTAGAATGTTTAAAAACAGATCTAAGAGATTACAAGTGGATTTGTGTCTAGTACATTTATGGCATTTAGATATCTAAAATCAGTGCACAGTCGAAAGGAGTTGTGCATTGTCTTTGCCACCATTAGAGAGAAGTATTAATTGTATGTGCTTTCTTCTGTAATGTTTAGTTTTAATAGTTCTTCAATTTTGTTTCTGTTTTCTTTTCTCTCATTGTTCAGTAAAACCCTGTTCAACCATTCTGGGTTATAATTAGGATATATAATATCTTTCATATACAAGGGGGCTTTAAAATTAAAATCTTAAATGATTTGTTTAGTGAATATATTCTGAAAAAGTAAGGAACAAATGTATAATTTTTCAATGTGGTCACCATGGCGTTCAATGCAAGTTCTCCAGGACTGCTAAAGTGCTTGGATTCCTGTAGAAAAATCGACTCTGGGGTCAATTCTCGATGTGCCTAACGGGTCATAAACAGTATGTCACTGAAGTCACGCCGTTTTGAAACTTCATACTCCACTCATACACTCGCTAGACTGACAGACATGCATCACCATACTGGACCTTCATTCGCCGATGATTTTCTATAGATTTACCCCTTCACTATCACAAAACGAATGACAGAACATTGCTCCTCTTTGGTGAATGTCAAAAATGGGGAGACCATCTTTAAACTGTCCTTATGATGTCACCTTCTGCACTGTGATACCACATGCTTAACATTCTGCTCTTGATATCCTTAACAATGACATTGACAAGTTACAAGACAATGGCATGGTTATTGTAATTTCTATCACACTTTTAAAGTTGTCGTGTGAAGCCCCCTCACTTGTATATATATATTATATAGATGGCTTGGCCACATGGTATAATCGAGAAAAGAACACAGAGCTGATCCATGACTCTGGTGATCATGTGAGCTGGCAAAACATGACCTTCCATGTGTATCGACATGGCACATGATGATGATGATATCTTGTTCCAAGGTGATTATTTATTGCCTATATAGCATCATGCTTCAGAAACCCAAATACAGTGGCCATATTAACATCAATATTAACATCAATATTAACATCACTGTAACTTGGAAATCTGTAATGGTAAGTATGGTTTCTAGAAGAAGAAATAGAGGTTGACCACCACAAAGATAGATCAGGGACATTAAAGATACCTTGGCCATGAAAATTCATGAGGCAGATGAACTGGCAAAAAATCAAGAGTCTGTCTGAGGGCTGTGATGAGAGCGAGGTTTTATAAAGGACCTGCTACATGAAGATAAATTATCTTGTTATTGATAACATGTGCTTTCCTGTGCTCCACAGATACGTGATCTCTGTGGGCTGGGACAGACATGTCAACATATACTATGATAACCATAGTGATAGCACCATATTTCACATCCAGCATCCCACACTATATTGGCATGATGATATTGTGAGCATTGTTTTGATTATCAGTGTGTTATGAAAGCTGGTCACGGATTAACAATTGTAAATATAAGTTGATAAAATCTAAAGAAACTGCCAGATCTGAGTCAAATATGACTCAGCTACTGTATGACAGAAGACGGTACTGCCTGCTTTCTGTTAACGCCGAATGTTGGTCGTTGCTCACCAAACCCGACACCCCACATTATGCCAGCAGCTTCAGGTGGAGGAGTGCATTTGGGAAGGTACAAGCCATATCCTAGTACGAGGAAATGGAACCTGAAGACAGATCATTGCAGGACACACTAGACCCAAAGCCTTGGTCAGCAACTGATCTAAGATCAAAGCCCGACAGACAGGCAGACAGAACTTTGCTTTGCTGCAGCTTGTCTTGTTCCAGATATATTGGTATTACCTTTCCTCTGGAGTAAACTAGTCACAAAGAGAGAGGGATCAACCATCAATAGTACTACAGGGAGTCTAGTAGTAGTAGGCCTCTTTCAGTCCTGAAGGACTATAGAGTTGTGCCGCTTGGGAGGTGCCTGGCAGCACCGCTGGTTACTGTATAGTCCAATGCGAGAGTGACAATCCCTGTCACAGTTTCCGCATCTGTAAGACGAGGCAAGTCCCGCAGTAAGTGATGTGCGCTTTGAGCCTGGGCCGCCTATCCTCAGTTTGTTGGATCAGATTGCGCTCAAAGAGCACCAGTCCATTTTGTACATCTCTTCTCCAGGAGCATCTGTCTGTTGCAACTCTCTCCCACGTGTCTGGATCTATTCCAATGGTTTTCATATCTTGTTTACACACATCCCTATATTGCATTTGGGGTCTTCCGGTTGGCCTCTTTCCTGTGGCTAGTTCTCCGTAAAGGACATCTTTGGGAATACGTTCGTCCTCCATTCGAGATACGTGGCCCAACCACCGGAGGCGTCTCTGCTTGAGGAGGGTGTGCACTGTGGTAATATCTGCTCTTTCAAGCACCTGTTTGTTTGTTATGTGGTCTTTCCATGTAATGCCCAGGACACGTCTCAGACATCTCATGTGGAAGGAATTCAACTTCCTTTCCTGTCTTGAGTACAGGGTCCAGGATTCAGACCCATAGAGTAGTGTGCTAACAACACAAGCTTTATATACTTTAGCTTTTGTACGCTCTGTTAGTCTATTATTCTCCCAAACTCTTTTAGCTAGCCTGGAAAATGTTGTGGCTGCCTTTCCAATGCGTCTGTCGATTTCTGTCTCTAATGAAAGATTATCTGATATTGTCGACCCCAAATACACAAAATCGTGGACGACCTTCAATTCGTAATTAGAAATTTTGATTGACGCAGGGGCACCAGCATCTTGTTCCATCACCTGTGTTTTATTTAGGCTAATGGTGAGCTCAAAGTCTTTGCAGGCGGCTGCAAAACGATCTATGAGCCTTTGGAGATCTTCTGCTGTTTGAGTAGTCAGTGCTGTATCATCTGCAAAAAGTAGTTCTCTTACGCATCTTGATCTTATTTTGGTCTTTGCCTTGAGTCTTGATGGGTTAAAAAGTTTGCCGTCAGATCTTGTGTGGAGGTATATGCCTTCAGTGGCAGTCCCAAATGCCTGCCTTAAGAGAACAGCGAAGAAGATACCAAAGAGTGTAGGAGCAAGCACGCAGCCCTGCTTTACTCTGCTGCTGATGCTGAATGACTGGGATGTTGAGCCGTCAAATGAAATGGTCCCCTGCATGTTTTCGTGGAATGATTTCACGAGACTAAGAAGGGTGAGTGGACATCCAACCTTTTCAAGGACCTTAAAAAGGCCGCTTCTGCTCACAAGGTCAAATGCCTTTGTGAGGCCGATGAAGGCAATATATAATGGCTTCCTCTGTTCTCTGCACTTCTCTTGGAGCTGCCGGAGTGAGAAAATCATATCGATGGTGGACCTGTTGGATCTAAATCCGCACTGCGATTCGGGGTAGATTCTTTCAGCAAGAATGTGTAATCTTTTAAGGATTACTCTGGCAAAAATCTTGCCTGTAATGCTGAGTAGGGAAATGCCGCGATAGTTGTTGCAGTCGCTTCTGTCGCCTTTGTTTTTATAAAGGGTAACGATGTTTGCGTCTTTCATATCTTGTGGTATTGATTTTTCTCTCCAGCAGAGCTTAAATATTGCATACAGTTCTGGGATTATTGTTTCTTTGCTACATTTTAAAATTTCAGGTGGAATACTATCTTTTCCAGGTGCCTTGCCGGATTTGAGAGAGTCTAGTGCTTCGCTGATTTCTGTGAGGCAAGGTTCATTATCCAAGGCATGCATGGCGGACTGTTGATCGATGGCTTCCAGAGCTTCTTCGCTGACAGTGTTATCCACTGAGTATAGCTCTGAGTAGTGTTCTACCCAGCGATCCATTTGTTTCGCTCGATCTTTTATGATTACCCCCTCAGTTGATCGTAAAGGGGCCATCTTATTTTTTGATGGACCAACAGCTTGCTTGATGCCCTCGTACATTCCTCTTATATTTCCAGTGTCTGCACAAGTTTGAATTTGAGCAGAGAGCTGTAGCCAGTACCTGTTCGCACATCTTCTTGCCATCTGTTGTACTCTATTTCTGGCCGTTCGCAATGCCTGCAGTGTTTTCTCTGAAGGTGATGTTTTATACATTGAGAATGCATGTCTCTTTATCTCCAGGACTGGGAGCATCTCTTCAGATTGTGCTTCAAGCCAGTCGGTTGACTTAGTTTGCTTCTTGCCAAATGTTAATGGTGCTGTATTGTAGATAGTGTCGCGAAAATGACTCCATCTCTCGGTGGAATTTCCGTTTGTGGGGCCAGGCAGAGTATCCGCTACAGCCTGCATGAATTTGTTGACCTTCTCTTTATTCTGGGTGCCGCTGGTGTCAATGCGTGGTCTTCCTTCTGTTCTACTTCTGTAGATTCTCTTGGGCTTTATCTTCACCTTGCTGGAGACGAGTGAATGGTCGGTGTTGCAGTCAGCACTATGATAGCTGCGAGTCAGCCGTACATTGTGGAGGTTGCTGTGTTTAGTGAGCACCAGGTCGAGATGGTGCCAGTTCTTTGATCTGGGGTGCCTCCATGACACCTTGTGTTGAGGTTTCGTGTCAAAGAAGGTGTTGGTCACGCACAGATTATGGTGGCTGCAGAATTCCAAGAGACGTTGTCCATTGTCATTGATCTTCCCAACGCCAAACTGTCCTAGACATGAAGGCCAAGATTTGTGGTCGGAGCCAACCCTGGCTTTGAAATCCCCCAGGATAAAAAGATGTTGTTTCTCTGGTGTTTCACTGACTTCTTTGCTAAGGTCGTCATAGAACTTGTCTTTAGATTCTGATGCTGCAGTTAGTGTTGGGGCGTAAACGCTTATAATACTAACTGGGCCTACCTCTGTCTGGAGTTGGAGCTTCAGTATTCTTTCAGTGCCATCACTTGGTGGTAGGATGGAATTAAGCAGCTTGTTTCTGATAGCGAAGCCAACTCCATGCTCCCTGGTCTCTCCGCACGGCTTGCCATGCCAGTAGAAAGTGAAATCCCTCTCCTTGATGCTTCCAGATTCTTGGAGTCTGGTCTCTTGCAGGGCGACAATGTCTATTCCCAGTCTTAGTAGTTCGTTGTTTATCACGGCAGTTTTGCGGGCATCCACAATCTCGTTTAGATCGTCTGAGATGCCAAGGGTCATGGTTCTTACGTTCCATGTTCCCAGCCTTAGGGCCGGTTGTTTTGTTTTTTTCTTGTTGCTAGGTGTATTGATTGCGGTCCATGTGTCAGGATTTTCCCCTAAGCTCCACACACCCTCAGGAGCAGATGAACCGTGGCGAGACAACACCTTATTGACTGGGGGCTGCCCAGCTTAGGCGGGCGGTAGCTGTCTAGTGATATACGATGATCTCTCCCACCGTCGGAAGTAGCCCCTGGCGCCTTGCTCTACGCCAATCGAGCATTAAGACTTATAACCGACAAATGCTGCTTCCCGTGTTGTGTCACCGCTTTACGCGGTGCTGAAGTGACCTCTTCAGGGCACAAGCCTGGGCAATGGAAATCGGAGAACCAGCTGTTGCCCAGTAGCAGGTTCCCCCTCTCCATGTCGCCGATTTTGACCAAGGGAAAGGCAGTAGCCAATGCAACTTGGCATCGGTGCCGTCGCAGGAGTTGCCAGAACTATGTTGTTTACAGCATGGAACTGCCTTAGGGACTCCATCTCCGGATTTGTCCTCAGGGTTTATTCCCGAAGCCTTTCCCATATGGGTATACCCGCAAGGCAGCGGAGGTTTGAGATTTAGAGTTCCCTCTCTTAGAAGAGATACCAACCAAGGCTGACGAGCCTCCTCTGCCCGGGAATCAATAAGGAGGGAAGTCTACCATTCTTCCTTCCTGGCAGTGACCATACTGATCGGATGACCGTAGCCATTGTCTCTACTGAGAGATCCTCTGCCCACCGTCACTGACTTGAAACCATAACCAACAACTATCTGTCGGCTGCTCCCAAGTCCAATCCACCACCTGCTCCCATGGCTTCACGTTACCCTGTTGGGGGGGGGGGGGGGCTAAACGGGTACTCTACCTTGCCCAAGGGTGTCCCGTAGGCTAGCGGAGGGAAGGAGGCACCTTACTTCTCCTTTGTTAGGGTGTACCCCTACCCCGCTACACACACAGGGAGTCTAACATAGTTGGTATTTAGTAATTTTTCTGTTGCTAAATTAATTGCCTGGATTTCTGCATCATAGTTATGGCAGTACTTTCCTGTTAGTACTCTGGCCGTGTCCCTAAAAGTATTTTAGTATTACAGTGTTGAATGATATGAGGTGGATATGCAGGGAGCTACAGGAGATAGCAAAAGATAGGATGGCTTGGCATGAGTTGGTTGGAGAACAAAGTATAGAAGAGGAAGATGTCTTCTAATGTACTAGACAGTATGAGGCATGCCTTTATTGTCTCAACTAAATGAGAGAAAACTTCCACCCTGCACCTCCAAGTGGTAGCAGAGTGTGGAAAATGCAGTTCAGGAGAGCAAATATGCAACAGATTAAGAGAACCAGTTGTTCTATGCACCTGAGCAGCATCAGGCACTCATTCATCCTGAGAGCCAGAAATTGCTGACTTAGGTGGTCACAAGCCACTATTATCACTGTGGTAGTCAGGGGAAAATAACCACATTATATTCCCAAGATTACGTCTAAGATGCAGTCAGATCTGAAGTGAAGGCATGACATGTTTAAAAACTTCATACCAGACTTGGGACATAGTAATTTCTCAATGCAAGAAAGAGAGTGCTAAAATGCTATATAGAATCTGTATTGCTGTATGGCAGTAAATCTTGGAATGTAAATGAACAAATTAGGAAGAACTTGGAAGCAATGAGATGTGATTCCTAAGACGAATGTTGTGAATTCCTTGGACTGCCAAAGTAACTAACTACGACTGCCTGAAAGAGGTTAATGAAACTAGAACATTATATACAACAATAAGAAAGAGACAAACAGCTTTCTTTGGTCATGTGATGAGAAGCGTCGCATTGGAGAACATCGTGACAACTGGAAAGATCAAGGGGAAGAGAGGGAGAGGTAGACCAAGAGAAATGATGCTTGATGGATTGAGACAGTAGCTTAGAGGAATATCACCAGCGGAGTTGATCCAGAAAACCAAAGACCGAAATCTGTTGAAAGTCATAAATGCCTACAACAACCGGCATGGCACTTGATGATGATGATATCTACAGATAACTCTTTGCACATTACTGAAATGGGACATAATACACATTTGTTATTCTAGTCAACTGTTTCATCTGATGTATTTCACAATTATAATCCTTAGCATGATGGGCACAAAGAGGATGTTCTAGCCATAGCTCAGTGCTTGCCCAATCTCTTGGCTACTGCCAGCTATGATGGAGAGGTGATTGTGTGGAACTTAGTTTCAGGGCATATATTCTGTCACCTCAATCCTCCTGCACCTCCAGGCTACAAGGATGAGTCATGTAAGTTGTACATTTCATTTTTTTTTATTTCAAGAATTAGATAAACATACAGCATTGATACACTAATAGATATGGCTTCTTTTTCTTCTCATAGTTCATGCTGTATGACATTGGTCATCAATGTTTTTTTTTTGCATTTGTTCACTTTAAACTCAAGCATGGTCCATACACTTCCTACTATATCTAGTGCATTGGATTGATTTGTGTGTGTGTGTATTAGCTTTCCCTTTTACCAGTGTCTCTTGCCATCAGGCGAACCCACTCCGACTTCTGAGGTACTTGTAATTTACGTCCCCAAGTCAAGGATGAGAAGTCAACATTTTAGTCCAACTGACCAGTGTTGGGATTGAACCTGTAACCTGTTACAGGTCATCAGTGTGTCCAAAGCCTCCTGTTATGTTGCAAATAGTGTCAGGTGTAGATTATTCTTCCCGCCAAAATGTCAAATCGTCTACTATCTTTTATCTAGGTCTCCCTCTAGCTCCTGGACAGGATTTCAAGTTGAGGCATAAGGGCTGCTTGCCCATACAGTCGCCATGCAATGTACATGTTGGAATTATTATTTTACGTTGTATGATATAAATGATGTGTAAAAAGGTAAGCAGTAAAGGACACCTTGAGGCATATTGATATTATCACCATAGCTTCTTATCAACTACACTAATACATTAGTCAAAATTCAAATGGGGAGATCAAAATGCTGTTAATGTTTTAAGTTCAATCAGACTTGGGTTCAACACTGGGCTCATCACCTGCTAAGTGAGGGAAAGTTTGACCACCTATTCTTCTTGCATTCAGGCCTACAGAATGTAATGGCCCTATCACATCACAAACTCATAGCGGGAAATTTCTTTCGAACAATTTTTATTTAACAAGCAATAACAGTTCGTAATCCCGCATACCCACGTTTGAAACACAGCTGCGGGAGATTTGGCAGCAGATCACCTTACTAAAATTAGTGACAGTTATTAATGATGTGTGAAAAACCCTACAGTAAAGTGCAAAAGATGGGAAGACTCAGCATTATATAGTCACTGTCATTACTCCATCCATTGAGGATAAGAGGTAAGAAAAAGTAGAGTAAGGTCCTTATTTATAGTTGGGTCAAGAAAAGAATTGAGCAGATTCGACCAGATATGAAAATCAGCAACAAAGAATCAATCGACACCAAGCCAGAAACATTTTGAATTCAGGAAGCAAACATGCAGCTCTATTTCCACAAACAGACAAGAACCACCCAAGGGCCCCAATTATAACACATGACAGACCGACAGTTAAACAGGGCCTGAACATATTTCTCTTCATACCAGCGGCAGCAAGAGCAGTTGGGGCATTCCCATTTCTGTATCCCCCATCTTCAACAACCAGTGAAGAGTCCCAATAGTAATGGTACCAGTTGTGGTTGATTATGTGTCTGTCTTAATGTATTTATAGTAAAACGTTGCATTGACTTATATTTTCATTGATACAGTGGATGGTGACATGGGCATTGACAAACTGATTTTCTTACATACAAGAGCACATAAAAAAGATGCAGGAACATTAGTAGCCAGTGGACCTCGAGGGCATTTTCACTTCTGGAATGTGTTTCAGGGTGGCACTCTTCTGGCACAATTTCCAGGTGTAAGTTACATTTGTGTTAAGAACATGTGGTCATTTTTCACAAACAGCCAATTTGAGTATTTCATTGATTAAAAAATGCTGTGACTGAGAGTTTGTTAAGAAGATGTGTTCATTTTTCACAAACAGACAATTGAGTATTTCATTGATTAAACAAGCTGTGAATATGAGTTTATTAAGAAGATGTGTTTATGTTTAAGAGACAGGTAGTTTGAGTATTTCATGTATCACAAAAGTTGTGACTGACAGATGACAGTGTCTGAATCAGGTTCAAAATGTCCTGGGTTTGGGCCCTGTATAGGTCTGGCAATGTTTACAAGAACTGTATATTTTGTCTAATTTGTGTCTATTTTTATTTTTATTTGCACTTCTGTGTGAATTATTTTTTATTCTAATTCTATGATATTAAACCACCCAGTCAACAAATGCCTGAAGAAGTGTCGACCGAAAAGTGCAAATATTGCAACTCTGCTGTAAACAGGCACAGCACCTTCACGTCCAAAACAACATTCCTGATGAATTCTGAAGATAATAAGAAACAACTTTTTTATATTGTTATATATTTGTGCAGAAAATCCCATTTAGAATGATTACACTGAATGCACAGTGTGAAAGTTCAGATTGTGTAAATACTGTGTGATGTCAAATTGTTGTAGAAGGAAGAAATTGTTAAACAAATGAAGCTGTAGGGCTGGAAAGCCAAGTCTGCCTTGTGGCAGGAAGAACTGTCTAAAAGCAAATAGTTGTAAAGTGACTCTCAATTGAACATTTCAAAAGGTAAAATGATGACCCCATATAGAGGATACTTTTTAAGGCTTGCAAACGCCAAAATTTCACATGGTGTGTTTTGGTGCCATCGTTATTAACAGAATTGTTCACAAACAATAAACCTGGCTAAGACTTTGGTCATTTGGTGTTACTTGTAACATTAGCAGACGTAATCACAAGCAGATCTGACATTTAGACACATTCATAATCAATGCATTACCAGAACAATCAGCTTATCTACATTAGTGCTAAGGGCAGTATCATTGATTCTCATTAGTCAGTCATTTCTCTCTAAAGGACTCATTGGTTAATTTGAGAATCAACATCATAGTGCACTAGGCAAACCTACAGATGCTCAGTTCCTGCAGAAAATGTCATTAGGTATACAATCTAATTGTTCCAATTGTATGGTGGTTGTAAATATATTATATTCTTCCTCTCATACATCCCACCTTGGCAGATCCACACTTAAATTTCTAAAATCACACATCCTTAAATATGTTGTTTCATCTGCCATTGTTTCTTAAGAGTAATCCCGTCAGCAGTTTGACTCTGCCTTGGCTGTTGAACAAGGGGACGGAGCACGTATAGGAATGTCCTGAGTAAAATGATGTTGTTTCTTAGCTCAACTCAACTCAGCTTTTAGTCGACATTTGGTGCAGGAGAGCCTGGCATATGATACCAGAACATCTAGCTTAAGAATGGAGGTGGAGGCAGTCAGTGCAGCTTTCCGCTGGATGGAGAACACGATACATACACACATCGTAATTGTAACTGACTCAGAAAGCATGCTGAGGAGGGTGAGGACAGGCAGGTTTTGTGCAGAGTGGCTTGCTTCGCTTCGGAGGTCACGGGTGGCAGGAATCACCTGGATCTTTTCTCTGGGGCATGCCGGTGTGCTGGGGAATGAACAGGCGGTCAGATTGGCTGGCTCGGCAAAACGTGGAGTATTGATGCATGACAAGGCAGACGTGGTTACGGCCTTGTGGGAGCACGTGTACACCTCAGAGGAGCAAATGGATCACCATAGTCTGGCAAGAATGAGGCAGCTAGGAGTGACGAGGGGATCTGGCCAACGATCGATGCTCAGAGGAAAGGCGAGACGGACATATAATCAGATTGCTACTGGAATTATTGGTGTTGGAACTCTTCGCTGGCTGCTGAGGATGGGGACGGAGCACTTATGGGAATGCCCCAAATGCTGTGATGTCGGTTCCTACATCAATCAATCAATCAACTCAGCTTTTAATAGTTGCTAATCCTTTTACAGGATGTCAGTCAACCCCAGCATTTTTTGGCTGTTTGTGAATTAATGGTAAGTTATGTTCAGTAGTTTGCCATTTCTTTCAGAATGACTGGCACTCATACCGTTTTATAAAAAACAGCGCAATGCGCTGCTGCCAAATCACCCGCAGCTGTGTTTCAAATGCGGGATAACAAACCGGCGTATCTTAATCTAGCATTCATTCATAGGTAGTCTTTAAAATGTTTGCATTATCCATTGTGAGTGTTCCATCTACTGGCACTCATTCCCTCACCCTCCAGCATTACCCCGACAGTACATGTGTATAACTCCCTGTAGGAGAGAAGTAACATCCACTCATGCCATATCTATCCATCTTGAACTTGATATCCGGGAAGGTTAACCCGGTCAACAAATGCCCACAGAAGTCGGATGTGTCGGCCTAACGGCACAAGAACGCAGCTCTGCTGTAAACAGGCACAACGCAATCACGTCCGGAAAAAAACTCCGGATGAACGAAGAAGAAGAAGAAGAACTTGATATAATGCAGACTGAGAATCAGAAATAATGACTATTCTGGTCATTATTACCAGCTTACCACTTGAAAGTGCCGGCTCCATGGCGAAGGGGTTATGGATGCAGTTCGTAAACCCGCATACCCATGTACGAAACACAGCTGTGGGTGATGTGGCAGCAGATTGCCTTGCGTTGGTCTTTTACTAAATGGTATGGGTGCCAGTCGTTCAGAAAGCAATGGCAAACTACTGAACGTAAACTTGCCAAGAGATCACATCAGCAAATAATGCTGGTGTTGACTGCAACATCCTGTAAAGGATATGCAACTAACTTTTTTAACCACTTCAAAGCTGTTGTGATCATCTAGTGTACATAACATATGCACCACATGGCAAATTCACATATGATTTGTTGTAAGGGTAAATATGCATCCGTTCGTAATGCTGCCTTTAGTGTACACACATCTTTCATCTTTCCGTAGTCCAAAGTGAAAGGTGCCATGATTACGTGTGCTCTGAGCAACACCAACAACAGCCTGCTGTATTCCAGTGACAGTTTAGGCTTCATCTGTGTCTGGGACATCAGCACTTACTGCCTCACTGGGCCAGAAATATACTCTCCCAAATGTAAGACTTGCCTGTTTGAATTTATGCTTGAAAAAACATTGCATGTGATTGCTTATAAGAAAATTAAAATTAAATGTGTAAATGAAGTTGAAATAAGGCTGTGTACTTAAAATATACGCTGCACATTTACATCATCAGTTTAGTTTAGTGTAGGCGATGGATCAACATCACGGCACACAGGTGTAACCCAAAAGTGCTCCGTTCTTCTCCTAACTCAAACCTGAGTCCGGAGAAACTCAGCTCAGTGCACGAACTCCATAGCACCGGCGAGGATCCTGAAATACTTTGGGTAG
>OY992876.1:292601195-292893695 GCA_963921405.1 Cepaea hortensis
TGATATTACTTCTGTCATATTTCTGATCTCATCATTTTGCATCCTATCTCTCCTGAAAACCTCAGTAACCTCTCTTCAAGCGCTCATTAAACAAACAGCGAAAAAAGTCTACCAACTGGCAAAAATAAAAAATCTCCTTGATGAAGACACAAGGATGATCATCTATACTTCTCACATACAGACACATTTTGTCTACTGCTCTACAATCTGGGATGATTATTCCAATTCAATTACAAAGCGACTTTACTCACTCCAGAAACGGGCTATGAGATTAATTTACAGTAAACACGTAACTGATAATCCTAGCCTACATAAATGCCTTCAGTTACTACCACTCCACAAATGCCTACTTTTCATCAAGGCCAAACTAATTCACAAAATCCTACATCTGAATGGCCCAAATTACCATTGGCCATTGTTTAAATATAATGCAAGACATAGTAAATTACTAAATATATTACACATTCCAAAGCCTAGGATAGACTTATACAAAGCAAGCCTTGCATATTCCGCAGCTCAGCTGTGGAACAATCTTCCACAAGAAATCTAAGACATCACCAGTCCCTACACATATAATCGCAAATTATTCTAACACTATCTCAGTACACATTACCTTCCTGTCAAGGTCTCACAATTATGAGACAAGGGATACAATACAGGAAAAGACACAACGCACAAAGAAGGGAGACAAGAACAACGACCCGAACGTTCAAGATCTCGAACATTCAAGAACAGAGGGGTCGAATTGCCTACTGCGCAATAGACCCAGGCGAAACCCGCCTAAAGCATGAAAGAGCAACACCCACGGGGTGCCCAAGATAGCCAGCACTCCGTGTCCACCCGATGCAAGTCGAGAGAGCAGATGGCTACTGGACACTGGACTGGAAGGAGGGTCTAGCTCTAAGGGGGACAGACATATAGAGATTAGTTTAGAATCTATAGATTGTTTATGATAGACAGATGCTGTGATGTATAACTTGTATGATGCTTTGTCGATGTGTATGTAATATGTTATGAAAGAAGTGCGAGATGACTGTTCGCCAGATCGACATTATATTAAAGTAGATTGATAATGTTTGAACTTGGAGTTACGTTAGATCTGTGATCGCCTGTCTGAATCCGAGTCTTCTATCCCTAGTTCTGAGACGCTGACACTTCCCCCTTAATAATAATAAAAATAAGAATAATAATAATAAAACCCTATTATAACAGTCCCTTTTAGTAGACAGTATATTCCCCATAGCTAATAACAACTGCCACATCATTTGTTAATTTTAGTTAGTCATTTAGTAGTGATAATTGCATTTTTTCCATGCCTTTATAATGCATATCATTTATATTGTTGTTCTCAGTTAGCCTCGAAGAATGTATGAATGAAATAATGTATGAAAGAGAGTGATAGACAGGCAGAATGTTAGACGGGTCTGCATACCCAGTTCTTAACCCTTTGAACCCATTGATTTGTTTGTTCATTCATTCCGAAACATTTCATCTGATCATTTCTCTTCATCTTCCTCTGCTTCTTTTCCCTTTGATCTTTCCTGTTGCACAATTTTCTCTAATGCCTTTCTTCTCATCCCATGATCAAAGAATGCTGTTGTCTCTTTCATATAGTCATATATAATGTTCAAATTTCATTAGACTCTTTCAGGCAATAGTTATTTACTCTGACAGTCGTCTCAGGAACCACATCTCTGTTGCTTCTAAGTTCTTCCTAATTTGTTCATTTACATTTAAAGATTCACTGCCATTCAGTAAAACGGGTTCTATAATGGGTATCAGACAATTTTCAGAATGTTCTCTGTATTGTCTGTGAAGGAAAGGTGGTGGGGAAAGGAACTGACCCTATATGCCATGACCAAGAACATGGCTTCATGTGCCATGACCTAGAATATGTCTAAGGGGTTAATGACTTTCTCCATAATCCTGTATATCCACATAGCATAATGCAGCTGTGCAAGAATCGGTAGCGGATCGCGTCACGTTGGTGTGTGAGCCAGTCGCTCAGAAAGCAGTAGCAAGCTACTGAGTGTATTCTTGCCAAGAAATCAACAGTGGTAAAATGCTGGTGTTGACAGCGATGTCCTGTCAATAGGATATGCGGGGAAAAAAAGAATATGGCTTCATATGCCATGACCTAGAATATGTGAAGCCCTAACACTTCACACCCCAATGGCGGTATCTGAAGTAGGATTACTTTTGCCTTTTTTGTGTGTGAGTGTCGTGTCTGCCTGCCTGCCTACTTATCTGTCTCTTTGTCTGTCTCTAATATCTATCTGTCCATCTATCCGTCCATCCATCTTCCCTATTTGCCTGCCTGTCTGCCTGCCTACCTACCTATCTACTTGTCTGTCTGCCTGCCTGCCCACCTATCTGTCTCTCCATCTGTTTCTCTGTTTGACTGCCTTTCCATCCATCCATCCATCCACTCATCCAGCCAATTATCCATCTATCTACCTGTCCGTCCGTCAGTCCATCCATCCGTCCGACTGTCTTCCTGCCTGCCTGCCTGCCTGTCTGTTTGTCTGTCTGTCTGTCTTTATATGTATCTATATATTTATTGTGTGTATGTTTGAAAGACCTTTAGTTGATCTAAGGAATAATTATTAAGGAATAATTACTAAAGAATGGTCTTAGATAATGCCTCCATTAACAACGCAGGAACTCTAGGCCAACTAGAACAATGGGACATCTACAACCCAACAACCTTCCAGCATCCCATGGTGCCTTATGATGTCCTTGTTCACCCAATGAGTCTCCCTTCGCATCCCTTGCTGCTTGAGCGAGAATCAACTCATGATATTATCCACCAGGATTCTGCTAGAGATGAAAAGGAAAAGGTATTTGCCCATCATTAGCTTTCAATAGATAATATGCAGTTATCTTTATACATATGAACAGACATTGCAAAACACAATCCTAGTGATAAAGAATATATATATATATATATATATATATATATATATATATATATATATATATATATATATATATATATATATATATATATATATATATATTTGGCATTTTATGAGGAGAAATTAACTTGAAAACATAATTACAACTGGCATACTTGATGAGAAAAGCAAGGGGAAGACAAAGGGATAAATATCTGGATATCTTGGCGAAAGCATAATCAGGACAAGAACACAGACCTGATTCGAGACTGTCGATTGTGTGAGATGGCAAACCATGATCACTCATGCGTATTGGCTGGCACAGGATGACATGATATTCATTACATCACCTCTTGAATGCTATCTGATCTATAAAATTATGCCAGATGCACCTAATGGTGTATAAAAAGGGTCCTAAACATGTTAATAAGTGATTAAAAACACAAATTAGGAAAATATTAAGATATTGCAGCAGAACTGATCAATAGAGAAAATAAAGTATAAAAGAATGCAATTATTCAAGATATTAGATGTAAAGCAATGTATGCTTTTTTTCTGAAAACCTGGCCGAAAAGTGAAGATAGATTTTACACAATTAGTTTGCTACTAAATGACTTCTCAATGTTATATTGTTACAGATCTCTTAGTTAATTGCTTACACAAACTTCCAACAGATAGATTTTACTCACTGAGTTTGCTATTAAATGACTTATTATTGTTACAGATATCTTAGTTATTTGCTTACGCAAACTTCCAACAGATAGTTTGCTGCTAAATTACTTCTGATTGTTGTATTCAATGTTACAGATACCTTAGTTAATTGTTTACACTAATTTCCTGTGCTGTCATTTTGATGGCTAGAATCTACTGCTTGAATCATTGTCATGCTTTGTCTCTTCCATGGCATAACAAGGAGACTTTTGCTGGCATTGTAATGGTAGTGACAAGAAATACATGTAGCAGTTAAACTGAGCAACTATTTTAAAGGAGAAAAAGATAGAAGTAACAATGAGAAGGACATTTTTTGTACAAAAATTAGTTTTTGTTTTAGCATATTATAAATATTTTCATTGTCTTGTTAATGCTTTCTGCCCAAAGCAATACATAATTTATGATTGGGTATTCTTCATATGTTTTTCATATGAAAGAATATGAGCACTATTATATCACAGGCGGATCTGATAATCAAATAAGTGAGCGGTATTGATTATTATGAAGTGATTATGGGGGTCACTGGATGGTGAATAGCATTGACCTCTTAAGTTTTGCATGAGGGTCCTTTGAGAAGCACAGCTGGTTTCAGGAAAGAACGTAAACAGTGAACAAGAAGTTAATAGCTCATATAAAATCTGTATAAAAAGTATGTTTTGCAGGACTGCATTTGCATGAGTGTGTGCAATCAACAAAGAAATCTATAGGTTTTTCACATGGAAATCTATAGGTAATATGGAAGTTGTTGATTACCGAGAATTTGAGGCTGCTATATTTTCACAACAGACACATTAGTGTAATGGCCAGGACTTTACGCTAACAATGACAAGAGTGTGGTTGAACGAGGGTATGATACTTACACTCGTCGTTCGCTCTGAAATGAAAGACAGGCCACCTATTCCTCTGCACACTCAGGTCTAAAAGATGTGATGTTCCTAGCATTCCACAAAATGATACCAAGTTCCTATTATGGGACTTTACATATATACATACATATACATATCAGCCTACCATGTTCCAGACGTACTGGTTATCCTTTCCTCTGGAGTAAACAAGGCAACCGAGAGAGGGAACATGCTGCATGGGCAACACATGTTCTCTGAATCCATGCCCAGGCATTGTGCGTTGAGATTTTGGCCAAATTCCAATCCACATACTTTCGTCTGTCAAGACGACAAGGTGCCACTCACATGCACATAATGGAGGAAAATGAGACACATACCTACAGGGAACTCAGAATAGCAGAATACTTAAAGACACATAAATTAGAGACAGACATTAATAATATGGGGTGGAAATGTATGGAGATGCAAGAGATAGCAAAAGGTAGGATGGCTTGGACTGAGTTGGTCCAAAGAGGGATAAAGGGCAGAAAAAAAGAGAGAGAAACCAGACTCATGTTACTTTTAAATTAAACTGAACAATTAACTCGATATTTCAAAAACCACTATTGGCAAATGTTCTTTCTAGAAAAACGTTTGTTACATATCCTTTACAGGAAATAGCAGTCAACTCCAGCATTTTTTTGCTGTTTGTGATTCCTGGGCAAGTTTACGTCCAGTAGTTTACCATTGCTTTATGAACGACCAGCACTCATACCATTGTAAGGAAACCAACGCAAGGAGGTCTGCTTCCAAATTGCCCACAGCTGTGTTTCGCACGGTGTGCGGGGTTATGGATTGCATTAGTAACCCCTTCGCCACAGAGCTGGTGTATCACAGAGGTTTGTCTGTTTGAGTTTTAAACACTTGAGTGCATCATACAATACGATATCAAAGACATTGTACAATCATACAGAATGAAACTACCAATCAGATGCTAGAACCCCATTATGCTTGACAACAAAAGTAAAAGGTGATGATAATACATTCTGAGTCTAGTTTGTCCAATCTGTCATCAGTCATGTATTCATGCATGGAAACCTGTCTACTATCATATCCCTTGTGAAGCAAGCACAATGCAGAGCTCCTGATGTTGATGATGGCACTATTAAAGCCATGCTTCTAGAAAGACCATTTGACAATAGTGGTTTATGAAATATCCATTTAATGTTAAAGTAACATGAGTCTCATTTCTCTCTCTTTTTTTCTGCCCTTTATCCTTCATTAGAGCATAGGCTGTCAACCACCTCAGTCCCAGCTGTCCTATCATTTGCTTGTTCATGCATCTCCATCCATGTCCTCCCCATATTACTCATGTCTGTCTTTAATCCATGTGTCTTTAAGTCTTCCTCTGTTTTGATTTCCCTAAGGGTATGTGTCTCAGTTTCCTCCATTTTGTTTCTTTGACAGAATATGCTCACAGTTTCACCACAAGTGGACTTGACAACCAAACCAACCAGCATTACTGATGATGACATGATTAAAGCCATGCTTCGAGAAAGATCATTTGACAGTGGTACTGGAAAGAGGTTGGAAAATTGTGTTTTTATTGTTGTTTTCAATTTAGTCTACTTTTTTGTTGTTTTATGGAAGGTTAGGGTAAACCACCACATTAGCTTCCAAGGAATACATTCAAGCAGAGTGGCGGGCTTCCATTCAACAATCAAAAATAGAGAGCATCTGTTGGATAGTTTCCCTAGGGCTTGCTGGTGTGATGGGAAACGAGTAGGTGCACAGATTGGCTGGGTCTGCACTGCTCGGTGGGATACTGGTGTATGATAACCTAGAGCCTTTTCATTTCCTGTATACACAGTGAGATAAGATCCATTGCAGTATGGTGACAGTAGATCTTGTACATCTGGATGCTTACTTGATGTGAATACTTGGAAGAGAACCTCATGAGACCTTGCATCAGCAAGAATTACTATTGGATATTTAACTGATTTTACAAGCTCTTCAGCCGCAGCTAACATTGCTCCGAATGCATTTATGCCGAAGTAGTTTCCGGTTACCATTCTAATAGTTGCACAGGAGTTGTCTGGGTATTCCACATATACACCAGTCCCTTACTTATTGCATTTATTATACTGAAGTCAACATAAAAAAAAAGATGCCTTCAATAACATTCTGAGAGTAGTGCAGCAGAAACTTCGGCACATGCGGGACTCCTGGCTGAGCAACAAAGCTGATGAAATTCAAGGCTTTGCTGACAGACATGATATGAAAAACTTCTACGACTCACTGAAAGCGGTCTATGGTCCTACATCACCAGGCATAGTTCCCCTCCTCAGTGCAAATGGGGGTACATTGGTCACCAATAAGAAAGAAATCCTTCGACCCTGGGCAGAGCATTTCAGGAACATCTTAAATGCAACTTCCTTCTTCGATGATGAAACCATCAACTGCCTTCCTCAATTTCCCGCCAATGATACACTTGAAGACCTGCCAACCATAGTGGAACTAAACAAAGCCATCTAGCAACTTTCCAGTGGAAAGGCACCTGGTCCTGACTCCATCCCAGCAGAGATATACAAGGCAGGTGGGCCGGTCCTAATAGAGCAGCTTCACCAAGAGTTTACAAACATATGGATGAACGAGACCATGCCACAAGATTTCAAGAACGCGTCAGTAGTCCACCTTTACAAACGTAAAGGAAACCTCCAATCCTGTGACAACCACCGAGGCATCTCCTTGCTCTCAATCGCAGGGAAGATACTCGCCAGAATTCTTCTCAATCGCCTCACAGCCCATCTCGATCAAGGTCTTCTTCATGAGAGTCAGTATGGCTTCAGAAAAGAACGAGGAACTGTTGACATGATTTCGCTGCAAGGCAGCTGCAAGAGAAATGTCAGGAACAGCACTCTGAAATGTTCTCCACTTTCATTGATCTTGACCAGACTTTTGATACAGTCAGCAGAGAAGGACTGTGAAAGATTATGGCGAAATATGGCTGTCCACAAAAGTTTGTCCAAATGGTGCGGCTATTTCATGATGGTATGCAGGCAAGAGTACAGGAAAATGGTGAACTGTCTGAGCCCTTTCCTGTCACTAATGGAGTGAAGCAAGGATGTGTCCTGGCACCAACACTGTTCAGCCTCATGTTTTCAGCTATGCTGACGAATGCCTTTGAGAACAATGACATTGGAATAGACATCAACTACCGCATGGATGGAAAGTTGTTCAATATTCAGAAGGCTGAAAGCCAAAACCAAAACAAACAGCAACACTGTCAAAGAACTACTGTTTGTTGATGATTGCGCTCTCTACGCCAACTCAGAGGCAGACATGCAACCCAATGTTTCAGCTTTCTCATATGCCTGTGCCAGCTTTGGGCTCAATATTAACTTGGAGAAGACTGTAGTTATGTACTGGCCAGCTCCAGGGAATAATCACATTGTGCCGAATATCAAGGTGAAAGGTCATAGACCAAGTGTTGTGGACAAATTCACCTATCTTGGCAGCACTGAGTGACAAGCTGCCACAATTGATGATGAAGTGAATGCAAGAATCTCCAAGGCCAGCGCGGCCTTTGGCAGACTGTACAAGAATGTATGGGACAGAAATGGAATAAGCCTGCAAACAAAGCTGAAAGACTATAAAGCAGTTGTATTATCCACACTGCTATATGCTTGTGAAACATGGACTGTTTATCCGCGACATGCTAGGAGATTAAACCACTTCCATACAGTCTGCCTTAGGAAGATATTGAAGATTAAATGGCAAGACAGATCCCAGACACTGAAGTTCTAGAAAGAGCGTCCATGCCCAGTATCCACACTCTACTAATGAAAAATCAGATTCGCTGGGCTGGTCACTTAACTCGTATGCCAGATCACAGGCTCCCTAAACAAATTTTTTACGGCGAGCTGCATTGTGGTAAATGCTCCTAAGGTGGCTAGAGGAAACACTTTAAAGAAGACACTCTGAAAATCTCACTGAAAGCCTTTGGAATTCATCTTGACACCTGGGAGACTGCTGCTAAAGACCCTAATTCGTGGCGTACATCATTACATAAGGGTGCAGTCACTTGTGAAGCAACCAGGATTGCAAGAGCTGTGAAGAAAAGGCTGGACAGAAAAACCACTGCAGGAGATCCTCCTCCTGGAACGTCAAGCATTCTTTGCCCACATTGTCAAAGAATATTTCGAGCCAAAATAGGTCTTATCAGCCATCTTAGAACTCACGGCTCCATACTTTCAACCCCACTGGATGAAATTAATGGTCATCATCATTCTTGATGGACTTCTTCTTCTTTCTTCTTCTGCATTCATCCAGAGTTTTTTTTTCGGATGTGATTGCGTTGTGCCTGTTTACAGCAGAGCTGCGTTCTTGCACCGTTAGGCCGACACATCCGACTTCTGCGGGCATTTGTTGACGGGGGTTTCTTAGGACGTTTGATTCTCACTGTTGTGGTGTTATCCCCCATCCCAACTGGCCCATACAGAACAGCCAAAGACATCCTGGTCAGCCCTCAAGGGAAGGCAGGGGCAGACCATGGGCATTCCCCGCCATCCAAGGAGGCTTCCATAATTGCAGAGCCGACACACAGCGCTCTGGTACTGGGCTCACCCAAGGAATCGTCACATCTTGCACATGGCTGCTTAGCCTCACTTCCGTATATTGGGCCTTCCATTCACCATAGGCTGTTCTTCCGGAAACCAGAAGAATGCAGTCTGCAGATGACATCCACACAGTGAGCTTTCGATTCGGACTTTCCACGTAAATGGATTTGCTATCCAAGCAATATTCCATTTCATGCCACTAGGACACTTTTTCCACCTTTTATGAAGCCCACACAGTGAGCTTTTGATTCGGACTTTCCACGTAATGGATTTGCTATCCAAGCAATATTCCATTTCATACCTCTGGGACGCTTTTGTAACCGACATACCTGTGGTATGAAGTGCGGCAGTCTAAATACTTCTTCATGCACCTTTAGATGTCAACCTGAATGTAGTTAAAGTAAGCTGCAGTCAACTTGAGCTTGTTGATATCTCCATAGAGCTTGTCCTCAAATGAAGCAGGTGTGGGCCAAAATATCTTTCTCTGTTCTGCATATATTGGGCACTCCTGCAGCATTCTTTATGGACAAACAACAACATTTATTATATTATTTTGTGCTGACTGAACTGTGTAATCTAGTCTCATTACAAAGCATATTAGTAATGTATACCCCATCAAACTGGCATTGCTGCGGCACTTATGGGAAGCAGAAGAATAGTAACTCTATAACCTACCATGCATATCATGAAGAGGTGACTAAGACTGGCTACCTCATGACTAAGACTGGCTACCTCATGACTAAGACTGGCTACCTCATCGCATAGAAAACTTGCTGCAAAATACGGCCAATCATTAATAAGTCTACAAAGGGTTTGGCATGAGTTGGTTGAAGGCCTATGATCTAATGGGGGATGAAAGGAAGCAGCTGAAGAATATGATATCCTGTCAGACACTTTTGTTACGTTCTACACTGTGAATCAGATCTTTCAGTTTTACATGATGGTTACGTTCTTTCTGTTACTTCCTTATAAAGGTTGCGGCATGAGAAGAACAAGGTAGTCAAAACCGATGCAGCGGTGCCCCATGTGTGGCAGATGCTGGACTGTCATGCACTGGAGGATATTCCACAGACAAAACCACCACAGCAGAAAATCAACAAAACTGTCTCCTTGATTACTTCATAGACTGAATCATTACATCCTTGATTATAATCCCTTAATTATCTCTTAGACTGAATCATTTCACTCTTTTACATCTGTAATTATCCCTTAGACTAAATAATTATACTCCATTACATCTGTTATTACCTCAGAGACTGAACTACAGTGTTGAATAATAATCATTATTATGAAGTGCCTTGAGAACTACAGTGATCCATCATGCTTCTCCAAACTTTTCAATCTACAGCGGCATCTATCAATGTATGTGTTGACCCCCTGCCATACCAAAAGGCTGTCAAGAACCTGCTCTTGCTGCTTCCTCTTTTTTCTCCTACCACAGATCTTTCAAGTTATCACAACATGTTTAGGTTTTTCTCTTCTCACAATGTCCCCCCATAAAATTTGTTGCCTCTTTCTGAATGATTGTGATAAGTTGTCTTTGTGTCTTCTTCTTTCAAACATTTAGATTACTCATTTTGACTGTCCAAGGAGTTTTCAGCATTCTTTTGTAAAATCACACCCTAGATGCCTCAATGGATTTTTTTTCTTGTTTTCTTATTATACAGGATTCATAGCCATATGTTTTTTTGTTTTTTTTGGCACTCGCTTGGTTTGAACTCAAGCGTAGACCATACACACTATTTATAGTAGTGATGGACTGAATTTTGCGTATGGATTAGCTTTCCCTGTTAACAGTGTCCCTCACCATCAGGCGAACCCACTCTGACTTCAGAGGTACTTGTAATTTACGTCCCCAAGTCAAGGATGACAGGTCAACATTTTAGTCCAGCTGTCCAGTGTAGGGGTTGAACCGCTTACCTCGGCATCAGCACATTCTTACCCATTCGGTCATGCGGACCTGCACAGTTAAAATTGGTTCCATGTAACATGCAAGAATTCTTTTCTTTAACCTCCAATGACAGGGATTTATTTTAGAAAGTGCAGTTTTTGTTTTGTCCTAGTCTGTTCTCTTTATCTCTTTATGTATCTCCCATTTTACGTTACCTGTGTATTGAGATACTCCAATTTCTGTGTTTGCCCCAATAAAATAACATTTTACTTTAATTATATATCGAATGTCTCAGATGTTATCAACCCGAGAGAATTAACCTGTCAACAAATGCCCTCAGAAGTCGGATGTGTCGGCCGAAAGGTGCAAGTATCACAGCTCTGCTGTAAACAGGCACAACACAATTATGTCCGGGAAAAAAAACACACAGGATGAACGCAGAAGAAGAAGATGTTATCAGTCCATCTTCATCTAGGTCTTCCTTGTGCTTTAAAACCAAACTGTTGCAGGCAAACAGCAGCAGTTAGGCTTCATTAACGGTGTAAAAAGAATGAGAAATGGTCACATGGAGTTTTAGTATACAGGCATAGCTAGAGAGGGAGGGGTGGGGTGGTGTCGGGGGGAAGCAAGCACTTCCCATGTACCCTATTTTTGAAAAGTTGCAGCTAGTTCACAAGTGCAGTAAAAGTTAATCATGGACGCCATTTTATAGTCTTGCTCTCACCAACATTAGAATCTGGCTACACCACTGGAGGGTATCTGCAGCGGTTGAGCTACTATGGTGAAAGGGTTACGAATGCAAATCGCAATTCAACATACTGTAGTCGAAACACAGCTGTGGGTGGTTTGGAAGTAGACCGCCTGTCACTGTTCTTCACACGTGAAATGACTGCTCAGAAAGCAGTGGCAAACTACTGAACATAAACTTGCCATGAAATCACAAATAGCAAAATAATACTGGGGTTGACTGCAACATCCTGTGAAGGTTTAACAAATGCAGCCTATTAGAAATAGGTTATTTTGCTTATAAAGAGATCTGTTTTGCTGTCTTTTTTACTTTTTTTCCAGTAGATGTTTTTATGTGTTTCTCTCATTTTACACCTGTGTATTTATTAAACCTTGCAATATTATACTCTCATCTGTTTATGCATGCATTTTTATGTTCATATCTTTTGTGTATTTCTTCTAACGAGTCCTGTGATAGTATTCTAATTTATCAAGTTTCTCATTATGTTACAAAGACATTTGTACATTACAGTTATAACTCCTGCATGTGAATTCAATGCTTGATTTGGTGATGTGATCAACAGCTTGTCAACATATATCATTTGATAAAAGTGAAATTTTTAAAAATAAATAATTTTGTTAACTCTAAAATGATGTAATAAGTTGCTTCAAGATTTTTCTCTCTAAATGTTAATTTACTGTTAAAGATTAAGGATTAATTATTTCATGGTTTTCATAACTAGATTGAAATTCTAAGGCAATATTTAAAATGTATAACCGGGACAAAAAGTTAATATGAAGTTTTCTCACCTAAAATGCTTGGAAATTTAGCCCCAAATACAGACCTCCTGGCTTTCTGGCTTTTAAGATTTAAAAACATTTATTCTGAAGTGTTTTGTAAAATGTGTACTGTTGTCTACAAAATTATGTACTATTATATTTTTTTTATTTGTACGTTCACTTGCTTTGAACTTAAGCATAGTCTATATACATGCTACCACTTCTAGTGCACTGGAACGATTTTTGCGTATGGATTAGCTTTCCCTATTACCAGTGTCCATCACCATCAGGTGAACCCACTTGACTTCTGATGTACTTGTAATTTACGTCCCCAAGTCAAGGACGAGAAGTCAACATTTTAGTCCAACTGACCAGTGTAGGGGTTGAACCTGCTACCTTGATATCAAGTCTTGGAAGTTTAAGAGCAAGCGCTTATCCATTCAGCCATGCTGAACTTTATTTTTATAATATATATATAATATTATATAATTTGTTAATGCATTTGAATGCAGCAACATTAAAATATTACACAAGATGTATATGTATTTAAAGTCTTCAGAGTATTTCAAATGTATAATGTTAAATAACAAAATTACAGTGTGTGCTACTAATATATTTTACTGAAGAGATCTCTAAAGATGTTTTTGTTACATCTGTTTCATACTGCAACACCTTATTCTTCTGCTTCTTAAACCTGCAGCATTATCACTCTTTGAGTGCCAGAAAATTATCCAACAGATGCCAAAGTGGGACCAGAATCAGTGAAATATAGAACCCTTCTGAACACCTTGAGGTATATTGCTCTTACAGCACTAGCAAATGTGTGAAAGTCAACAGAAAATAAGCTCAGCGTGAAACTTAGAATATTTAATTGTAACGTTAAATTAGTACTACTCTATGGACCATAAACATGAAGTCAACTAAAAGGATTACATATAAACTACAAACTTTCATTAAATGGTGTCTGCACAAAGTTACTGGCACCTTTTTGTCTTGAAAGATGATAGTTTGTTGTACTATGCTTAAAAATTAACTACAACCCATGGTGGTAGCGAATGTGACTGAACAGATCAATTTGTGCGGTAAATGTTTGACCACGATCGATGCATGTGAACGCATGGTCATTTCCACTATCATGCACCATATGATGTCTAAAATGCTCGCTGTGTGACCTGTCAGCAATCATTTTCTCCTTTTCCATTTCTGATCTTTGCTCTCCATGCAACATAATCAGCGGTGACTTGCTCTCAAGGTGCAATATCAATGCCTGCAGCAATCATGTGCCGCTAACACACATCTTTGTACTGTAATAGACGCTGACCCCAAGATCTTTTACCCATCTGTAATTCACCAAAAAAAATGCTCTTTGGTACCGTTTTACTTTTTGCACAAAATAGGACTAAATTGGTATATCAGAATCATCCATGAGGAGCTCATGGACAGAATTAAACAGCTACTAGTGAAGAAAAGACGCTGGTGCTGAATAGGGCATAGACTGAAAAACCTGAGAATAGTATAACTGGAAAGGCGTTTGTTTGAAATCCACAGGGTAGAGAAAATAGACGAAGACCTAAAAACACACTGAGAAGAGAAGCAGATACAGAAATGAATATTATGGGGCGCACATGGACTGAGCTGTGTGGGGTATTTAAGGATAGCACAGCTTGAAGTGAGTTGGTTGAGTGTCTGTGCCCACTGAGAGATAAAGGGTGAAAGAAGAAGAAAAATGCATACGGTGTATATAGTGTTATCCACATACAGGATGTATTTTTAATGACTATGTTGTATTGTGATGCATGAACTCCACAATAGCTAAATACAAAACTTGGAGCAGCAATATTTTCAAAAACTGCACAGTCATTAAAACTACACCCTATATTTAGACCAGTCGGCACTGGGTGGTTGCTGTGGTCAATATCACTTGGTTGTCTTTACTTCCCAGGATATTTCCAGGTGCACCATTTAGGCTGGGTTGACCTGGGAGCTCAAGTCATTTTAAAGATTCCACCTTGGTGGGGATTTAAACACATGACCACTGGCTTGGCAGGCAAGCATGCTGGTCACAGTGTTACCACTGCTCTCTATGGGTGAAATTAAAAAGCATGATTGTATTACTTTGACAGAGGCAACATATAAAAAGCATGATTGTATTACTCTGAAAGAAGCAACATATAAAAAGCATGGTTGTATTACTTTGAACGAGGCAACATATGCACACCTTGTAAAACAAAATATAGTATTCTGTTTAGTTGGCGGATCAACATCACGGCACATGGGTGTAACCCATAAGCGCTCCGTTCTACTCCAAACTCAAGCCTGAGTCTGGAGAATCCCAGCTCAGTGTATGAACTCTGTAGCACCGGCGAGGATCCTGAAATACTTTGGGTAGATTTTTAACTAACAAGTTTGCCCGGGCAGCGCCGTTAGGCTACTCTTTTATCGATTTCCAACTGCCAAGGGATTTTTTTTAATGTGCGCAACAATACACACGGGCGTCCGATCTCTGTTGTTTTACACTACCCAGAGATCAGGGGAAATTTTGGTACAAGAAGTCCACGTGAAAAAATCCCGGCCCTCCTGCACTCGAAGCGAGGAAAATATTCTATTTTGCAAGTTAAAATATCTGGCCAGATTTCTGTAATATGCTCAGACCAAATGTAAAAGATATAAACACATTGCGCGTTGTCTTTTACACACTGATAACAGTGAATCAAAATTACAATATCACATAAATAGTCTGAACAAAGTGTGTATGAAACATAACATGAAAATAAGCATAAGTAAAATAGTAGTAATGACTATAACCAAAGAAGAAAGATCAATAAGGATTCATCTAGAGGAGCATCCCCTGAATCAACTGGAGAGCTTCAAGTATCTAGGAAGTATAATAAAATTAATATCATCAAATGGCAAATCAGTAGACAAGATCGAAAATAGATGCAATAAGGCAAAACAACTCATTCGAAAAATGGCACCAATACTAAATAACAAACATATATCAATAATTACTAAGAAAGCACTCTACAATACAATCTTCCTACCAACTCTATGTTACCATTGCCAAACCTAGACAATGACAGAAAAAGAAAAAAGAAAAATCACAACAACGGAAATGAGGTTCCAGAGAAGAATACTCAATGTATCAAGAAGAGATAAAATCAGAAATGAAGAAATCAGGACTAAAGTGTGGGTTATTGCAGCGCTAGATTTCATCAGAAAACAGCAAGTTAAATTGTTTGGCCATATTTCTAGATTTCTAACTAAGAGTATACCACAACAAGCAGTGATGTACAGACAAAATGGAAGCAAGGGTAGTGGCCGGTCGTAGAAACGATGGACAAAGGGAATTAAAGAGACTATAGGAATCTCGATACATGAAGCCCATGAATGGGCACTCTCCCTCTGTTTATGCATCACCTCGACACCGCAAGGTACAAGAGGAATTGAGATGAGATTAGGTAACAATAGATAACACCTACAGATTTATTTGGGATAGAAAGCAGAGATGAAGTCCCTGTGGCGAAGTGGTCAAACCATCTGCCTCGTGCTCTGAAGGTTGTCGGTTCGATTCCGGGCTACATCTTTCAGTTCACGCGTGCATTTTCTCGGAGACTCCTGAGGGTCGTCGCCAGAGCTACGGAGTTTGTGCTTTGTGCGATGATTTCTGCAGGCCGCCCTGCGGAAAGAGACTGAGCCATATGAGATAAAACCTGGGGCAATGAAGTCGATCCTTTCGACTTTTAAGATTTTTTTTTTTAAAGAAAGTAGAGAAAAAGCGTGTGGTTTGTTATATCTTCAAAGAGGTTAACTTAATTACTTAATTGGAGCCTAGAAGGCCAAAAGTTCTGTCTTTGTTCTCCACATTAAAAACTCTGCCAGACTGTATTCTCGATTGACTGGATTAGATTCAAGGGCCATCTTCATCAAAGTGCAGGCTTACTGATTAGTACCTGATCTCCTTTAAATCACACTTGGTTGCAGAAAACGACTTCACCAGTTCCACCGGAATGTTCTGCTCAAACTGCTCTATCTAAAGAACTACAGGCATTGTTGCAGAAATAATAAATAACAAGCCACTGCCAGCAGGTTTCATTTCTTATTGATGCATTATCATTGCCAAAAGCTCTCAACTGTGACAGATTGTCAGATCTATCTTCTTCTTCTTGGGTGATTGACATTTGCTATTTGTCTGTTCCGATATGCGTCACAAATAGGACAGACTGGTTTAGATTCTCACCTGAGCTATCAAGAACCCCCCCCCCCCCCCCTTATCATGATGTGCCTTGCAATGTAGCTTGGTGTGCATGTCTCTCCGCAGATCTCAATCCTTGGTGTTCTGGATCAATTCTATTGATGGTATTCATCCGTGTCATCGCCCTAAACCACCAAGCATCATTTCTCTCCTGCCTCCTGCATGGCCGAATAGACGAGCATTTGCTCTTAAATATCTGGTGTGCTGATGCCGAGGTGGCGGGTTCAACCCCTACACTGGTCAGTTGGGCTAAAATGTTGACTTCTCATCCTTGACGCGGGGACGTAAATTCCAAGTACCTCAGAAGTCAGAGTGGGTTCTTCTGGTGGTGAGGGACACAGGTAATAGGGAAAGCTAATCCACAAGCAAAAATTATCCCAGTTCATTACAAATATAGGGTGTATTTTTAATGATTGTGGGTTTTTTGAAAATATTGCCGTTCCAGTTTTTGTATTCACCCTCTTTGGAGTTCATGCAACATAAAACATAGATACAAAACTTGGAGCGGCAAAATTTTCAAAAACCCCACAGTCATTAAAAATACACCCTTTAGTAGCACATGTATGGACTACACTTGAGTTCAAAATGAGCGAACACAAAAGCAAATAAAAAACAAATCTCCTGCCTCTTCAACTACTGGTCTTTCCAGTCATCACGATTTATTCCAACGCTTCTCTTCTCATTATATGACCAAAGAAGGTTGTCTCTGTCTTAAAGTTGTGTATGCTTTCCTTTGATTAACCTCTTGCAGGTAATCTTTGTTAGTTAGTCTGGCTATCCAACGTATTCACAACACGTCTCAGAAACCGAATCTCCGCTGCCTTCAAAATCTTCCTAGTTTCTTCATTCAAATTTCAAGATTTCCTGCCATACAGCAGGGTTCAATATAGCTCTCTTCCTGACCAAAAAGAACCCTAGTGAAGTGCAAAGAAATGACTACATCAATATCAAGAAAACTGTAACGGTGGTGATATCAAAGAAAAGGGTGACATCAAAGTGTGAAAGGGAAATAGAAGGGACAATTTTTTTTAACTAAATGGATAATTTTAAATACGGGCACTTTCAACATCATGTGGAAGATGCACTAAGATTAAGAACAGAATAGAGCAAACAAAAGCTGCCTTTCAGAAAATTAAAAGTATCTTATGCAATAAGTCACTATCATTGGATATAAGAAAGAGAGTGTTTAAATGCTATATAGAACCTGGTTTTCTGTATGGCAGTGAATCATGGAATGTAAATGAACAAATTAGGAAGAACTAGGAAGCAACAGAGATGTGGTTCCTCAGGTGAATGTTGCGAATTCATTGGACTGCCAGAGTAAATAACAACGGTTGCCTGAAATAGACTATTGAAACTTTTAAGAAACTCAACCATCGTGTCTGTTAGGAAACTCAACCATCAAGTCTGTTAGGAAACTCAACCATCACGTCTGGTAGGTAATTCAACCATCGTGTCTGTTAGGAAACTCAACCATCAAGTCTGTTAGGAAATTCAACCATCAAGTCTGTTAGGAAACTCAACCATCAAGTCTGTTAGGAAATTCAACCATCAAGTCTGTTAGGAAACTCAACCATCAAGTCTGTTAGGAAATTCAACCATCAAGTCTGTTAGGAAACTCAACCATCAAGTCTGTTAGGAAACTCAACCATCAAGTCTGTTAGGAAATTTAACCATCAAGTCTGTTAGGAAACTCAACCATCAAGTCTGTTGGGAAACTCAACTATAAAGTCTGTTAGGATACTCAACCATTAAGTCTGTTAGGATACTCAACCATCACGTCTGTTAGGAAACTATCACTATCTGAATGGCTAAACAAGTGATCCTCTTCTTTATCAGAACAGGTACAATAAATATGAAGAAACGTAAATTAGTTACATCATCCTTGTGCATATAGACAGCAGAATAGACAGCTGAACATATTCTGCAACTTTGTCAGTTGTGGGGTGAGCATTGAGAGCACATGCAGAGTTTCGTGCTTCAATTAAAAAACTCAAAGATAGGGAGCATCCGTTGCATCTTTTGAGCAGGCGGACAAATTGGCCGGATCTGTATTTCTGGATGGGGTATTGGTGCATGATAAGGTAGATGTGGTCGGGGTTCTTTAGGATCATGTAAATAGTGTGGAAGAACAGATACACCACCATTGCATGGAAAGAATGGGAGGTAGTGACCAGAGGATCTGACTGACACTAAGTAAAGGCCAGTCGGACACATAATCATATTGCAACTTGTACCATTAGTATTGCGACTCTTCGCTGGTTGTTGAAGATGAGGACGGATCACGTATAGAAATGTCCCGAGTGTTGTGATGATGCCGGTTCTTGAATCAGCTCAGCAAACAAGAAGAAGAAAGGGAAAATCTCAGCTCAAGCGCATTGCATACAGTTATAGTTACATTAAACTAAGAATGGGCCAAAAAATGCAGGTATTTATTGCGACGTACTGTAAAGATCATGCAATTAAATGCATACTTCAGCTATAAGGATGCATTGTGCTGCTTTATTTTATGTTTATTTATGACCGTTGTATTCACCTAACGAAGCATCGTGAATTATGCCAGGCATAAAATTGTGCAGTCCCTTGTTTGTGTATTTTATTATAGACGATTGCTGAGAACATAGTGGACTCAGATAGAAAGAACAATGAGGATATCTTTAAAGAAGTTAACTGATTCATTGCCAAAGGATAATATATCGCCAGATGTGACCACCCATTTGGGCAGAAGGGTGATTATCATCGTACTAGGCTCATCGTGTTATTTGTTTTATTTCGTGATATCCACCTCAATTTCAATGCTCAATGAACGAAAATGTACAATGATAGGTGAGTTGTGTTGGGCCAAGAACCGACATCACTGCACTCAGGACATTCCCGTACGCGCTCTGTCCCCTCGTTCAACAGCCATTATATTCCCTCTCAGTTTTGAGATTCTTCCAAAACCACCCGATCCCCCGCAATCTCATTCTTTCCCAAACGGATTCTCAATATGCCACCTCCTACCTTCTCCACCTGGTCCCACAGGCGCGCGATAACCTCGCCCTTGTCCTTAGGCAATCTACCACCAAGAGGTGTATTCCCTGCCAGCCTATCAGCCTGTTCTACCCCCCCCCCCCCCCCTCCTGCGCTCACGCATGGCCAAGGCAAAACATCCATAGAATACTCACAATCTGTGACCTCTGAAGCGAGGATAGCCATTCCACATGAAACGTTCCTTTCTCCACTTTACTGAGCACTGAGTCCGTAATGAATGCAATTTGTGTTGCAGTGGTCACCTCTAACCAACGGAATGCCGCCGTTACTGCTTCCACCTCTATTCTCATGCTGGAGGTCGTAGTCTCATATGCCAGATTCTCCGTTTTCAAGCATCGTCCATTAGCTTTCGCTGTGAAACCCCAACCACTAAGTCTGTTTCTCACCACTGACCCACCAGTATAGATCACTATGTCACCTTGATGTGTGTTACTCTGAATCAGTTGTTACACCTCACATTCTGTGCGGCCCGCTGCCCAATCTCTGCACTTACGACTCAGTGTCACTATGACATTGTGCCAGTCCTTCATGTCTTCTTGTACTTTAACCCACTCTTTTTCACGATTGATGGTCGGTCTCTAGATCACACGCCTGGCGTACAGATATGTCTGCCAGTGCCCTCCATGATCTGCCTTGTCTCCGTCTATGACCCTTGACCAAATCCATGACTGCAAGCAGGGAATGATCCCTATCTACAGCAACTCTCAGGTACCATTTGGCTTGAAGGACTCTGTGTCTGTCCGCCATTGTTGGTAGTGCCAGGATTTGCCTCAAGCATATAAGTGGTGTGTCTATAATGCATCTAAGGATCACCCGCATGGCCTCATTCTGTATGCGCTCCAACTTTTTAAGCTGGCTCTTTGACACTGTCAGCAGCCCCAAACCATACTTGATGGCAGAAATTATTACCTGCTGAAAGAGCATGCAAAGCATCCTCTGATCTACCCCGGTTTCTGCCATCGTCCTCATTGCATTGAGTACCTTACCAGTCGTCACCACCAAAGCCTCTACATGATCCTCAAAAGACATGCACCTGGCAAAGGTGATACCCAAGTACTTCAATTTACTTTCTCTACTAAGAGGATAGCCATTCAACATAATACCTGGGACATCTGCCTTGACGGTCCGGTTATCTAGGGAGTACCACATACGGGGGGGGGGGGGTTTACGGGGTGTCAGGCATTGGTAGCACCTTTGGTAAGGATGACTCTCATGTCCTTTTCAGGACCCATCCCCCACTGGTCCAAGCCTGACACCCAGCTAACGCCTGTGTCTCCTAGAAGCTGTCAGCATGCGACAGCGGCCATCCCCCGGGCAACAGCTGTGAGAGGCTGGCTAAACCAGGCGTGGGTAGCCGATTTGGTGTCAAACCAAGCGGTAAACCCGGCATGTGAAGACAGGATTCGGCAGTCTGCGCGGAAGAAATCATTCCTGATTCAACGGGTAAGACGGCGTTTACCTGCAAAGCGTTGTGGAACGTAACGAGCACGGCAAGGCACATAGAGCGCCCTGGTCATCCACTGCACCTGTATTCGTCTCCAGTCGTCTCGACTTGTCTTGCCACTGGACTCAGATGGACTCAGGCGAGAGAGTGAGGTCGACGAATTGCGCAACTCTTCCTCACTTTAATCCAAGTCATCGCGCAAGTCATTCTTCATCCAACAACCACACAACCGATGCCTTGTCTGGGTTGATAACGGCCCCTGCGTCTCTTCACCACTCCGCCACCCTATATAACTGCCGTCTGTAAGTCTACAGCCAAACTTTCCCCTGTCTCTTCCCTGTCTGTACACCAGTACATCAACTGAAAATGTCAAATGTTACATTTCTACTAATTCCTGGTGGCTCAATAGCTGCGACTTTGCTGGTGTATACTGTCTACTAAATGTCATTAAAGAGCACTGGGGACATGGCAGATCCCTGTGGCAGCCTAGGTGTAATGGTATAGGGATCAGAAGTCCAGGAACCCATGCGCAATGCAATTTGACGCTTATAAAGTACCGCCGCAATCCACTTGACAATCAAGAGCAGACCGCCATGTCCAACAGAGTGTATATCAACCGATCATACCTGACCCTGTTGTAAGATTCTCCAGTTCAAGTGCCACTGTCTCTTGTTCATCCTGGGAGCCCTCGTAGACATCAAATGCAAATGATTTATTTATTTATTTAGGAACCGACATCACAGCATTCGGGGCATTCCCATAAGCGCTCCGTCCCCATCCTCAGCAGCCAGCGAAGAGTTCCAACACTAATAGTACCAGTAGCAATCTGATTATATGTCCGTCTCGCCTTTCCTCTGAGCGTCGATCGGCGGCCATATCCCCTCGTCACACCTCGCTGCCTCACTCTTGCCAGACTATGGTGATCCATTTGCTCCTCCGAGGTGTGCACGTGCTCCCACCAGGCCGCAACCACGTCTTCCTTATCATGCATCAATACTCCACCAAGTTCTGCAGAGCCAGCCAATCTGTCTGCCTGTTCATTCCCCAGCACACCAGCATGCCCCGGAGAAAAGATCCAGACGATGCTTGTCACCCGTGACTTCCGAAGTGAAGCAAGCCACTCTGTACGAAGCTTGCCTTCCTCACCCTACTCAGCATGCTTTCTGAATCAGTTACAATCACGATGTGTGTGTGTGTGTGTGTGTGCGCGCGCGCGCGTATCGTATTCTCCATCCAGCGGAAAGCTGCACTGACCGCCTTCACTTCCATTCTTAAGCTAGATGTTGTGGTATCATATGCCAGGCTCTCCTGCACCAAACGGCGACCATTAGCTTTTGCTAAGAACCCCTAGGCACTTCTCCTGCCTCTCAACACCGAACCATCTGTGTATATAATCACATCACCCGGGCGAGCATTATCCTGAATTAGTTGCTGGATTTCCACTTCCTTGGCCCCTGTTGGCCACTCTCTGTACATTGTCGCATTGGCCCAGGTGTCATTCCCAGGCCGGTATCTCCCAAGCCCTTTGGGAAGCAGATTACGATTTTCCAAGTGGATGCTTCTGGTAAGGGAGGTAACCTTCTCATTTATAAAGACTGCTCTGTCGAAGGAGACGCCTTAATTGTCCAAGTAACATTCGATGAAGAAGTACAATAATCTTGCACAGCACAACTAAAGTAATATAATATAAAAATATTGACGTCAAGAACAAAGGCGCAAGAAACGGTGACCGTCTGTCTGCTGGGTACTGGACAGGTGGAAGCAGTTTTTCATCAATAGCTTTTTAGATGACATATTTTTCATACTGTTAGAATGTGGCGAATATTAAATTTATCTTGAAAAGGGACGTAATGTCGGAGCTTCGCCGCTGCTATGACCCTTATTGTTCTCAATAAATTGTGTGTGTGCGGATGTCCAAGAAAGAAGACGCTTCAGAAAATGTTCGTAAGGTCAACTTAGTATAGCACTGGTAATCAGAGATGTCCACAGCCTTCCGTCTCTTGTACTGCAAACATTTCTAATACTGATGTTCCTCGATGCCATGCTGTCAGACTGTCCAGCATCTACTTTTTTAGTTCACCCATCCAGCCCGCCTCTCCTTCCCTCCAACTTGCCGTGTAACGACGTACTCCATTTCTCTCCAGTCTATCATGAACTGTCCAAACAATGTGAAATGATCCAGTCCTCTTCCTGCGTTAATTCCCCCCCCCCCTAGATATCTTCATTACTCTTTATCTTGTATACATCCATTGTGTTCTCATCGTTCTTCTTTACAAACACATCTCCGTTGCTTCCACATTATTGCTCACTTGTCCTCTAACTGTCCATGACTAGCTTCCGTACATCAGAACTGGCTCCACATTATTCCTCACTTGCCCTCTAACTGTCCATGACTAGCTTCCGTACATCAGAACTGGCTCCACATAGCTTCCACATTATTCCACACTTGCCCTCTAACTGTCCATGACTAGCTTCCGTACATCAGAACTGGCTCCACATAGCTTCCACATTATTCCACACTTGTACTCAACTGTCCATGACTGGCTTCCGTATATCAGAACTGGTTTCACATTATTGCTCACTTGTCCTCTGACTGTCCATGACTAGCTTCCGTATATCAGAACTGGCTCCACATTATTCCTCACTTGCCCTCTAACTGTTCATGACTAGCTTCCATACATCAGAACTGGCTCCACATAGCTTCCACATTATTCCACACTTGTACTCAACTGTCCATGACTGGCTTCCGTATATCAGAACTGGTTTCACATTATTGCTCACTTGTCCTCTGACTGTCCATGACTAGCTTCCGTATATCAGAACTGGCTCCACATTATTCCTCACTTGCCCTCTAACTGTCCATGACTAGCTTCCATACATCAGAACTGGCTCCACATAGATCTTCAGAACGCATCTCTCACCTCGGATGACACCGCTACAATGCAGAGAATATTCTTCATGTTTCTAGCGCTCGCTCGTTTTCAACTCGAGCGTAGTCCATACACACTACTTGTAGTAGCACTAGACTGAATTTTGCTTGTGGATTAGCTTTCCCTGATGCCAGTGTCCCAAGTGCACCTCTCAGTGGTAGAGGATGAGAAACATACCACGGTTTGGTAAACGCAACCCTGGGAACCGAGTATCAACCGGGATAAGTGGACAACTCTGAGCAGAGCAGTCACTTGTCTCGACAGCTGTCAAAGGCAGAGGCAAAAGACCCTCATGTGGATGTGGAAGTGAAGGGGAAATCACCACATTATCTTCCCAAGATTTCATGAATAGTCACATATCAGAGGCGGTGAACGACGTTAATGGCTGTCTTGGGACATCTTCCGGTACGGATAGTCTTGATACAGGTGACAACAGACCGTCATCCAGCTACTGATAGCAAAATAATAACGAATAAATGTACAATAGGGGTGGGATGTCGCTTGAATGGCTGCTATAAAGGCTGAGACAGACGAAACTGTATAAAAATAAAATCCAAGAAAAAAGAGAAAAGACAGAAGAAACTCTCAAATAAATACAAGAAGAAAGAGCACAAATAGAACTACTCAAGTCCAAGACCGAAACACCAGAAGCAGAAGATGCAAAGTCCCAGACAGAAGAAGAAGCAACAAAAGAAGAAATAGACGAGGAGGAAAGGAACCATAACGACAGCGACCAAGACGACGAGCGGATAGTTGCCGGTAGAAACCCCTGGTCACCCTATAGACCGAAGCATCGACCCGCACACGACACAAGGTATCAGAGAAGACCCAGTCGATACGAAGATAGACCAAGACCGGCAAATAGGTGGAACACCAGGAAAATCGACAACTGGTAAAACTCCATGTACAGCACCATATGACGGCATGGGTACACAATTACTCCAGGCCTTAACAAGTGCGCGACTCTGGCCAGACATGATAACCTAATAAGAAAGGAATGAACACAATCAACCTATCAGAAGCCGGGAAGTTGACAACAAGCAGCCCAATCTACGAAAGACAAAATACAAGCTACACCATAAAGGCCCCAATTATAGCCAAGTCGAAGGCTGAAAGTGGGTATTGGTATCAAAATTGGACTTGGACTTGGCCTCGAATGAGGAAGGAAGAATGAGGAAAGAGTACGGTGTTTAGTCACATACAGTTGCCGGTACAAAAACTCCGTCCCCACATCCGGTCAAACCGTGTCAAACGTCGCTATGGCGGTTCTTCAACGTCTAGTGTTGATCGTTGCTGTTCTCAATATTTCCTTTGCACTTGCACAGTTAAAAAAAGAGGTATGTATAATTAAATACCATGGACTGTTGTAACATAATTACGTGAAGTACACATTTCTGTAAATGGGGTTTTGCGTATTGTCAGTAAGTGCATGCCGCAGGGGAAATGTCCGACGTCATTGACAAGAAGATGAGTGGGCAGCAGTGGCAGTGGGAACCTTAGCCGGCCTTCGTATTTAGTTAGTTTAGATAAAATGTTATTAATACATTGTTATCGTATTTATTGTCAGTCACAGCATTCATCATTATCGTTGTCGTTTTCATAATTATTTGTCTGGCAAGGCAGTAGTAAAAAGTAGTAGGAAATAGGATCATGTTTCCCCACAATAAATTAATAATTTTCATTTATTTATGATTTGTAGTATAGCATATATAAAGAATTTTAAAAATAGGGTTTTTACTTATGAAATCATCACAGTTGGATACAGCTTAACAAGACGAATCCAATGGTATCTCAGTGAAGACTGTACTTTAATTTTAAGCGGAGATATTTTTTGTGTCGTGATCTACAACCAGGAAGTGCAAAGGGATGTTAAGAAATGCAGGAGTTTTTATCGTGGCTAAATAAATTGGAAGCTGAGAAATTCTGCCTTCTATTACTGTAACCTGTTTATTTGTAAACGGACAACATAATACCACATATCATTGCGTCCAGGGTGGCGAGGCCTAACTTTACGTATTGGGAGAGTATATTCGCAGGGCCCCGCAAATAGACGCTTTGTTTATTCACAGGGCCCTACAAATAGACGCTTTGTTTATTCACAGGGCCCTACAAATATGTCTATCTGAATCTCTATCTAACAAACTGTGTGTCTGTCTTTGATCTTTCCATATGCATATGTATGTCTGGTTGACTCTCTGTGTGTATGTATGCATGTGTCTGACTCTCTATCTGTCTGCTGTCTGTCTGCCAGTTTATATATCCGTTGTTTATTTGTCTGTATCTCTGACTGCCTGCCTGCCCCTCTTTCTCTCTCTCTCTCTCTCTCTCTCTCTCTCTCTCTCTCTCTCTCTCTCTCTCTCTCTCTCTCTCTCTCTCGGTCGCTCAGCCGGTCAACGTGCCTGTTCAGAGTATTGCAGGGAGAGGTTGAAAGAGATGTATGAATTGGCATGGTGGAACACAGATGATCGACGAGCGAGTGTCGGGTTGGATCTAGCTACCCATCTACCTGCGAACCTACTCATCCACCTGCCTGCCTAGCTACCCACATACCTGCTTACTTAACTACCTACCTGTCTACCTACCCACATATCTGCCTCTCTAACCATCTATCTGTCTAACAACCCACCTACCTGCCTACTTAACCACTTTCGTGTCTAACTACCCACCTACCTAACCAACTATGAATATTACAAAGAATTATCGCCGAAGCAATGGAGTACGTGCTTTGTGCTCGATACTTTTGACAACAGCCAGCGGGGAGAGAATGAAGCGGAGGAGAAGAGGTAGGGGAGAGGGGGGAAGGAAAAGGAAGAAGAGGGCTGGAGCCAGAAGGGGTAGAAGGAAAACGGATCGTTTGGGACTCAAAAATGTGTGGGTTGGGTATTGGAATTGCCGTAGTGCAAAGCAACGAGGACCAATACTGGAGAAACTGGTACTAACTAAATTACACTCACTTTAAACAACACAATTCTAAATACCCAAAGACTTTCACCCAATGAATTGCTGAAAAATAAAAAAAAACATTGTCCGGCAAGGAAACGAACGATTGACATTTGACTTTAATCCAATTAATTGCTGAACAAAAAAAAAAAAAAAATGTCCGGCAAGGAAACGAACCTCGAGCTCCCGCCCATCAGGCGGGGACACTATCAACTATGCCACTGACGACACGTTTTCCAATCAACGAAAATGTATAATATAGCCGCAAACTTACGTTAAATCACGTGACCAGCACATAGGGTCCTGCGAATAGACGCTTTGTTTATTCACAGGGCCCTACGAATAGACACTTCCGATGGGAGAGTTTATTCGCAGGGCCCTACGAATAGACACTCCCTTACGTATTTATTATCTATTTTTCAGTAGGATGTGCCATGACCTAATTAACAATTAAAAATGGCCGCCGATTGTTTATTTTTCATTAAAAGTCTCACATTGCTAACAAACCTGGTAACATGTATATTTTATTATGTGTTTTGGTAACAGGAAAGTAAAGGTCACATTCCTCTTTCAATAAAATGTCGAGAAGATTGAGAGGATCAACTTCATTGCACCTGGTTTTACCCCATATGGCTCAATCTCTTTCCGTAGGGCGGCCTGCTGAAAGCATCGCACAAAGCACGAGTCTCCAAGAAAAATGTTCTCGACTTTTAAGACTTTTTGATAGGATGTGCTATGACCTAATTAACAATTAAAAATAGCTGCCCATTTATATTAATTAAATGTCATATCAAATGTTTGTCGTTAGTGAAAGAACAGTTCATAAAAATGTACTCATATTGTCTTAATGAACCCACTGCATTGCGACAGCTTTCTTTAGTCGATTACATATCATGCATTAATGTAAGTAAATAAGTTTGTAACTACTGCATAAATTAATGTTCCGTCATGTTAAATGATAAAAAACAAATAGTAAAAATATATAAATAAATTATTAATAATCTTTAAACTTGTATTCTCTTTAACTTTAGTAGTTCAAATTGCACATTTTGAACCTAGTCCAATCGATATTCGCGTAGGCCGCCGTCTTGGCTTTCCATAACATATCCGCAGAAATACATTTCTGCCATCCATCAAGCGATATTAGTGATGAAACTCTCCAGATATATGTAAAAATTGGTGCAGAATTCTAATATCCATCTAAAAATATTGTACAATTAAACTTACTTTTTCTAGAAAATAAAATTACTTATGTTTTGCTAAATAATTAAATTCATTTAAAAGTCACGATAATTTCAATTACTCGCTATTTATAGAATGTAAGACTAACCTTTTCTGCAGATCCTAAAATGGCATTTGTTATTGTCATGTGATATTTGAATGAATGAATGACATCATTCTTTCCAGGTAATCATAATGTATCTGTTCTTCCACACTATACACATGATACCAAAGGACCCTGAGCACATCTGCCTTATCATGCACCAATACCAAATTCAGTGGTACAGATCCAGCCAATCCACGTGCTTGTTTCCCAGCACACCAACATGCCCTGGGGAAAAGATCCATGGATGATCCCTACTGACTGGGTATAGCCTTCATTGGGCATGCAGATAACAAATTTATAAAATCTATAGGTTAACTATATATAACAGTGTAACTGTTATAGTGATTATATGGATAGGTGATGTGCAATGTAAAGACTAATAAGCAGTGCACTGGTGAGCACCGTTGCTTGAGCTGGCGATGAGCGTGTCGTGCGGTGACGACAGGTTAGTTACGGGACAGAAGCCGTTTGACCATTGTCTAGACAAGAAGAATATGTGGTTCCATCTGGCATGATTGAGTCTGAGAATACTTAAGTTTTTGAAACAAGAAACCATTGACTTTTGTACACCTATTGATGGCCTCTTAGATATTTGTAAGCCAACTTTTTATACCATCTTGAAACACTACCCTTTTGGTATAGAGGAACAATAAACGACAAAACCTAGATGCTGCAGGCTTTTGTTCATGTCATTTGAATGCAGAGTTAACATTGAGAAATGCACCTCCATCTGCTATACGACACGGCTGCCTTTGGCCCCCCTGACTCTGCTAAATATACAGTAAATTTTGCGCTGAGGGACATACCTTTATGTGTTGTCTCTCAGCAGATGTCGTAGTGTAGAGATGGTGATTATCTCTGTGGCACACTAATTATGAATGTACTATGTCGTCCTTGTGTGTCAAGTCTTAGTCAGATATGACTGAGTTACCAAATGACAGTAGCCGGTACTATCTGCTTTCTGTTAGCGCCGGCTGTTGGGCGGCGCTGACCAAACCTGACAACCATTATTGTGCCATGGCTTCGGGTGGAGAAGTGCAATTGGGAGGTCATAAGCCTTACCCTAGTGCTAGCAAATGCAACCTAGAGACTAAATGTGATGGCCGGTCAAACCAGGTCCTAAGCCTTGGTCGGCAACTGGTCTAGGGTGAATGGAAGCTCCAACAGGCAGACAGTTTAGAGTATTGCTTTGCTGATCTGGCAGCTTCTTCCTCTTCTTCTTTGCGTTCATCCGGAGTGTTTTTTCAGATGTGATTGCGGTGTGTCTCGTTAGGCACCCTTAGGTCGAAACCCTTAGGCCAATACATCTGTCTTTTAGGTTGCAATTTTGACCAGGTTAGCATTCCTCGGAGACTCTCACTTTTGTGGTACCATCCACATCCCAGCTAGTCAAGTTGGAACAGTCGAAGACTTCACGGTCATCCCTCAAGGAAGACAGGGACAGTCCATGGCATTTTCCGCCATCCTGGGTGGATACCATAATTGCAGAGCCGACACATAGCGCCCTGGTGCTGGGCTTACCGAGGGAATCGTCACGTCCTGCTCATGGCTGCTTTAATTCCTCACTTCAATATATTGGGCATTTCATTCGCCCCGGGCCATTCCCGCAGAAACTAGACAGGTCTGCAGACGGTATCCACTCAACGAGTTTTCGTTTCGGACATGTGCTTGTCGTTGTGCCCGTCAGAGCTGTTCCAGGCACGACATACATTAAGAAAACTACCTATTCAGAGCTGTTCCGAACGAGAGCTGCATTCGGAAACTAGATAGTCAGAGCTGTTCCTAGCACGAGAGACATTCGGATGAGACATTTCACTCGGACGTAAATGCGTAGTGCCAATTTTTATTTTGCCACCCGTAGGACGGCACTTCCGGCTTCGGCGGGCATTTTTAATGAGGTTAGCCTTCCTCGGGTTTCGAGGCACGTTAGACTTATTGTTGTGATGTCGCCCACATCTCAGCTGGTCAAGATAGAACGGTCAAAGACAACACGGTCAACCCTCAAGGGAAGGCAGCGGCAGACCATGGGCATTCCCCCGCTATCCAAGGATGCTTCCATAATTGCAGAGCCGGCACATATTGCTCTGAGACTGGGCTCACCCGAGGAGTTGCCACGTCCTGCTCATGGCTGCTTTAGTTCCTCACTTCCGTGTGTTGGGCATCTCGCTTGTCACTGGTCGCTTAAGCACACACCAGGAACGGTCAGTCTGCAGGCGACATCCACTAGGTAAGCTTTCGCTTTGGACTTCGGACCACGCAATGGATTCGCTAGCCGTGCGTTCCATTTCGTGTTATTGAGACGTTTTCCCATCTTTGTCTACACTTTCTATGAGTTAGATACAGACAGTTTTCGTAACCATTTCATTTGACTGGGGCACTTCTACCTTTTAGTACTCGCTCACGAGGTAGGCTACATGTGCTGCCGGCTCAGCACCTTACCTCCGTGCAGCACTTAGCAAGAGATGGCCAAGCCCTCTCATCCGGGGATCCCTTATATCCCCCAGCTGAGAGCCTTTGGACAAGTAAGTATCTGAACTGGGCATGTAGCGTGCTCAGTATCTCACCTCCATGTTTCGGTAGGTGGATATCGGCCCAGCTTTCGCATCTGAGGGTTTATGGCTTAGAGGCGTTCGGCCACTACCCTCGACAGAGTATGTATCCGGACCAAGAACTTCTGCCTTCGTGCGCCTGATTTAAACTTTTGACTGCTATCCTCAGTCTACCTGCAGAGCAGCAGGTTGTGTCTCGCTTAGTCTGGACCCTATCCCATATGCTGTCCGATATGTAGTTTTCATCCATCAACAGCACATGGGGTCAATGGGACACGGCAAGGTGGAGACACATCGGGGGAGCCATCGACATTTGATAGGGCAGACATTTGAAAGATGCGTTGCCGGCACGTAAGGCCATGCGATCAGCACAAAGTTATCCAGAGTCACCAGTGGGAACGCCGTGCCCCTCGAAGGGCAGCGATGATTGGTTTTGAACTAAGAAAAGCGCTCTTTCCGTGAGGGTCGGAGCTTGGTAAGCATGCATTAGCTCTAGAATTGCCACAGTTATCCAAGTAAGATCGTGTCATCTAAGGAGCCTCAACTGATTTAAAGAGCCATTCACGATTTCACCGTGAGACAGTGTGAACTTAAGACATGCATGGCTTAATCTTTGAGACAAGCATATGACTACTGGCAGGATCAACCAGATATCTATCGGACAGACGGACTATTCACGCACACGCAAGCCAAGATTATCATCACTAAAGCTCGCCCTCCCGGTACAAGGTGATACATGCAAAACCACTGGACGCAAGCCGACGAGCTTTCAAGCTATGCCGGCAGGACTGACCGAAAAACTATACCAGCTTACTGACTGCAGGCCCACTACTCATCAAGAGAGAGTGGGCGCTTATCGAGACTTTGTCGAACGGTCGTACAAATTTGCTCTTTTGCCCGCTCAAACCACGACCCTAGCTGCACGATGCGGTTACATTCTCGAAACGCCTGCCTCGCTAACTTGCGTTGACTGGGAAGATCCCAGTTTGGTGCACCTCACACAGCCATCTGAGACAACGAACGCTAGACGCGGGACTGATCTTGCGAACCAGACCAGCCCTGACATCCGGCAGCTTCTGCAGCTTGTCTTATTTCAGATGTATTGGTGTTACCTTTCCTCTGGAGTAAACTAGGCAGGCTGAGAGAGGGATCATGCTGCAGGGACAACATATTGTCTCTAAATTCAGCCCAGACTTTGTGTTATGGAGAGGCAAAACTCCAATTTACAAACTATCGTCTGTCAAGACGGCCAGGTACCAGTCATGTCATTCCTGCCTGTAATCATGCCTACTTCAGCCACAAGTGATGACCAGAATCTTGGCTGACCCATCCGCCTCTGTTAGTAATCTAACCTATGACAACATAGTCTGCTTGTTCATTTGTCCATTTCAGGACAAATTACAAAATAATAGAATAATAGAATCTGTATCATTTACTTGTTTCAGGAGAGCTTGGACAGCAAAGTTCATCAGCTGATGGAATGGAACAGCAAGAAATCTGTCATTCGTTTGACTGGAGATAAGTTCAAACAGTATGTGAAGACGCCACCAAGGAACTACTCTATGGTGGTAATGCTGACGGCTCTGCAACCCCAGAGAGGCTGTTCAGTCTGCAAGTATGTTCTTTAAAGTCTATTTATCTCATTCTTTTATGCAGCAGCTGTTCAGTATGCAGATATGTTCTTCTCAGGCTTTTCATCTGTCTTGATCACAGCTGCTCTTGGAGACTGTTCAACCTGCAAGTATGTTTATATCTTTCTGTAGTGCATCTGTTCCTACAATATTATCATTTTCAAGTAATATGCCAAGTGTTAAAGCAATTATGTTCCTTCATGATCAGTTATCTACAAAATAAACAAATAAAAGTACTGTTTCCAGAACGCTGTCCCTCTGATGGCCTACCTGAAAACGTCGCAATTTAAGCATCCTTCAGTGATGCATTTTTTTTTTCTAATGGCCTACCGGAAAGCATTACAATATAAACATCCTTAAGTGACACATACTTTCCAGAACATTGTCCCTCTGAAAGTCCACCTGCAAGCATCACAGCATGGGCATCCTTCAGTGACACATACTTTCCAGACTCTAAAAGCGTAATAATTTGGGTGTCCCTCAGTGAAATGCCGATTCTGTGGCTAAGGGGTTACGGATGCAATTCGTAATCCCGCATACTATGTTTGAAACACAGCTGTAGCGAAGGGGTTATGAATGCAGTTCATAATCCCGCATACCACATTCAAAAGGTGATTTAGCAGTAGACCGCCTTGTATTGGTTTCTAGTAGTTCAGAAAGCAGTGGCAAACTAATGAACATAATCTTTCCTAGAAATCACAAACAACCAACAAATGCTGGGGTTAAAAGAATGTAATTGTGCGTCCTGTAAAGGACGTGCAGTTAACTTTTTTTTTTCCGGTGAAATGTTCTTTCCAGAACATTATCTGTCTGACATCTAACCTGAAATCTTCACATGTTGGCCATCATTCGTTGACATAGTTTTTCCAGAACATTCTCCTTCTACAGCCTACCTGAAAGCATCACAGTTTGGAGCTTCCTTCAACAACACATTCTGACCTTGCTGGAATGTACTAAGTTCACGCTGTCATCTAAGTCAACCCCTTCTCTGTTTTCTAGGACCATACTTTCCATTATTGGCTTTTTGTTTGTGGTGATTTTCTGAACACTTGTTTAGTGGTGATTTTCTGTACACTTGTTTAGTGGTGATTTTCTGTACACTTGTTTAGTGGTTAAGTTGATGTCACACAGTCATATTTTGCTACTAGGAACAGAGCAGTTGCAGTTTTATTTCTTTGTGCCATTCCATGTTTTTCATCCACCCGATTGTTAGTTTGAGTTATTTCATTCAGTGGGTATAAAAGGCAAGAAGATCATTAAGAAGAAAAAAAATACTGATATTCTGACAAATCTGTGCATGGAAGAAAACTAGCTCATAGTGAAATACTTTGGCCACATTAATCATCACGGTGGCTTGGGAAGAACGGTAGATGAAGGCATTGTTCCTAGCAGAAGGGGCAAGGTTCAACCAGCACAAAGATGGACACAGGACATTGCAGCCACCTTTGGCATGAGAGTGCATGAGGCAGGAGAAATGGCCAGAGATTGAGGGGCTAAGTTCATGCTACATGTTGACGATTCAGTAATTTTTCTGTCTTTTCTTCCTATGTTACAGTAATTTAATAATTCATTCACGTTACATACAATATGAAAATAAACATGCGGAAGTTAAAGCAGTGGCAATAGCTAGAATCCTTTAAGCACGACAGCTCAGATTAGAAGTTAATAAATTTACCTGTCTGGGTCAACTGTAACGGAAGATGAGCTTCCCTTCTTGTATTGTCTGTCTACACATTTGAAACCAACTGGTACACTTTATTACTACTTATTCTTGTTTGTTTTGTTTTATAGTATTAAAGTTACATTCTATACATCTTTGTATTGTTGTGTAGTTTTGGTTACTCTTGTTTGCTGATGATACAACTGGCACCTGGCTGTCTTGACAGATGATAGTTTGTGGCATTGTGCTACAAAAAAGGCATAATAACTGCGGTAAGGCCAGGAAAGGAGTTGTACCTCTCCATAGCACAAAGCTGTAGAGACCATGTGTCGCCCATACAACATGATCCCTCTGTTGACCTGCCTAGTTTACTCCAGAGGAAAGGTAACACCATTACATCAGGAGCAAGACTCAGCAAAGCAATGCTCTAACTCTCCGCCTATCGGAGCTTCGATCCTAGACCAGTTGCTGGCCAAGATTTAGGGCCTGTTCTGCCCTGCCATGACATTTAGTCTTTAGGTTGCATTTCCTCACACCAGGATAAGGCTTGTACCCTCCCAATTGCGTTCCCCCACTCATAGCTGCTGGCAAAATGTGGGGTTTGGTGAGCGCCACCCAACATTCAGTGCTGACAGAAAACAGGTAACACCATCAACTGTTATATGGTAGCTCAGTCATATCTGACAAGATTGACACATAATGACTGATGATGATGACTGCTTTGTTATAATATTCATTGTCTATTGTGATTGTGGTGACCTTGTAAAAGTGGTAACTGACACTGTTTTTCTTTGTTTACACTGATACGAAAGGCTGAGGAAGTTATCCAGAAAGGTTTCATGCATCTTTTCTTTCAGACAAGCAAATGACGAATTTCAAATTGTTGCAAATTCTTGGAGATATTCGCAGCAATACTCAAACAAGCTTTTCTTTGCCATGGTCGATTATGATGAGGGTGCTGATATCTTTCAGAGTGTAAGCTGTCTTAATTTTAATAGTAATGAATGTTGAAAGTTTAAATGTATGCCCACAAGTATAGTGTGGGTTTTAGAATGTTACAGAATGAAGCATTGTTGCTAGATTATAAGACCGGGGAGAGTAGGGGAATATGATGTGAACAATTAACATCTGTATATGCAAATTATATTTGACTTTTCTTAATAAAGATATCTAAGAGATTGAACTGTCAACTCCAGTTCACTTGAATTCTTCTTCTTTGTCTTCTGCCTTTAACCCTTTACAGGGCAGAGAGGCCGAAATCGTCTTTACTACTAAACGGGCAAGACATCCAAAAGCGCCCACGAAAACTAAGTGTTAAAAAAAACCGCGATCTCGCGGCTTTCCGAGACTTCCAATTGTCTACTTTCGGTTTTGCCGATAGCTTGACAACGTGGCCACCATTTGCAAGCGTTTACTTTGAACTTGATCAGATTTTCTTAATAATTTTCGGGGTTTTTACGCTTTGTTTTTCAAAATGGATTTTGGCGATTCGTCAAGCGATAGCAGAGATTTCGCTAGGTTCAATTTAAGTGACATTAACGTGCACAAATTTGACTATGAATCGAAGCTAGATATCAATGATCAGCGTAAGCAGTAGTGATCCGGACTTTGAAGAAAGTGATTCCGATTCTGAAAATGTGTTTGTAAATAGTGTATATATGACTGACAATCAAAAACAATATTTTGTATTTTGTAAATATTTGTGTTCATATGTGGATTACTGGCAACATTGAATTACTTATTTCACGTGAGTAAATTAATCTGCATGCATTTTCCTTCATTTTGTTTTTTATTTAACAAAAATCTGTTGACTAACACCTTAGATGTGATGTTTTCACTAACATAACCCAAAATTTTACAGAACCTGAAAAAGCTTGCCCGTTCAGAGCTAAAAAGTGGACAAACATGTGCCCTGTAAAGGGTTAAGACACCTAGTGGAGTATAGATCCCCAGCCATACATGCCCTGCCTTTGTAGGCCATATCATGGTTTGTTGGATGTTGGCTGGTTTCTTTCTTGGGTGTGACATAGCCAGTCTCAGACCATCTTTCTTTATTCACCTTTTATAACATGCTCTGGGGGTGTAGACAGTGTTACTGCTCTTTGCTTCCACATTGGGGTCCTGGTAACATTGTTACTGCTTTTTGCTTCCACTTTGGGGTCTGGGTTCCATTGTTACTGCTCTTTGCTTACACTTTGGGGTCCTGGTAACATCATAACTGCTCTTTGCTTCCACTTTGGGGTCCTGGTAACATCGTTACTGCTTTTTGCTTCCACTTTGGGGTCCTGGTATCATCATTACTGCTCTTTGCTTCCACTTTGGGGTCCTGATAACATCGTTACTGCTCATTGCTTCCACTTTGGGGTCCTGGTAACATCGTTACTGCTCTTTGCTTCCACTTTGGGGTCCTGGTTACATTGTTACTGCTCTTTGCTTGTGGTGCTCTCTGGACAACAGGATTGTGAGAGCTGATGTTCCAAACATCACGGTAGATGGTGGAAGCGTCAACAGAGAGAACAAACTGAAGTATTTGGGAATCACATTTGGCAGGAATCTGTCCTTCAAGGACCATGTGGAGACAGTTGTGACAAGATCTCGAAAGGGACTCAATGCACTTAAAATTATGACTGCAATGGACACAGAGCAGAGAATGCTCTTCACACTATACCAAAACTTGATCCTCTCAGTGATTGATTATGGACTGTGACTGCTCACTGTCTCAGAGAGTCAGCTGGTGAAATTAGAGCGCATACAGAACGAAGCTTTGCTGGTCATTCTGGGATGCACCAGAGACACCCCAGTAGTGTGTATGCGTTACATCCTTGGTTTGCCGACTGTTGCTGGTAGGCTCAAGGTGATGCAGGCGAAGGCATACCTCAGAGTAGCTGCTGACACAGATCACCCGTTGCATGAGACGCTGGGCGCAGTTAAGGGTCAGCGACTGATAAGAGGGAAATCATGGATGGCTCAGGCGGAGGATACGATCAGACAGGTGTGCATCTTGGAGAACATTAGGAGAGGAGTGTGTCAGAGTGCCAGCGGAGCAGTCAGACTTGTGCAGAGTTATAATCACATTGAGCCGGGAGTGCAGGGAGTGGCCAGCAGGGTGGAAATCCAGCAACTAATTCAATATAATGCTCGCCCGGGTGATGTGATTATCTACACAGAAGGTTCGATTTTGAGATGTAGGAGAACCTGGGGATTCTTAGCAAAAGCTAATGGTCGATGTTTGGTGCAGGAGAGCATGGCGTATGATACCACATATAGCTAAAGAATGGAGGTGGAGGCAGTCAGTGCAGCTTTCCACTGGATGGAGAACACGATACATACACACATCGTGATTGTAACTGACTCAGAAAGCATGCTGAGGAGGTGAGGACAGGCAGGCTTCGTGCAGAGTGGCTTGCTTCGCTTCGGAGGTCACAAGTGGCAAGCATCACCTGGATCTTTTCTCCGGGGCATGCCGGTGTGCTGGGGAATGAACAGGCGGACAGATTGATTGGCTCAGCAAAACTTGGTGGAGTATTGATGCATGACAAGGCAGACGTGGTTGCGGCCTTGTGGGAGCATGTGTACATCTCGGAGGAGCAAATGGATCACCATAGTCTGGCAAGAATGAGGCAGCGAGGAGTGATGAGGGGATTTGGCCAACGCTCGACGCTCAGAGGAAAGGCGAGACGGACATATAATCAGATTGCTACTGGTACTATTGGTGTTGGAACTCTTCGCTGGCTGCTGAGGATGGGGACGGAGCACTTATGGGAATGCCCTGAATGCTGTGATATCAGTTCTTAAATCAATCAATCAATCAGTTTTGCTTCCACTTTGGGGCCCGGGTTACATTGTTACTGTTCTTTGCTTCCACTTTGGGGCCCTGGTAACACACTGGTGTTGATCCTAAATGCAAGTTCTCAACATTTACAAGGACAGCATGTGATTTGTTGAATAACAGGTGCAATATATCTACCAATACTGACAAAATGTAACGGGGAAAACATTTGGGAGTCATGACCCTATGTCTCCAGAGGAAGAAGCAGAAATTCTTGTACATCAAGCGAACGTATTCTGATAATCCGTTCTGTTGTTATTATCATACGGGAGTTTTCTGATATAAGAAATCTTCTTCTATTAAACTTTATCCCCCTTCCTCTGTTTCTTTTGTCCAGTAGATTCTTGACAAAGGTCTTTCTAGTTATGCTATTCTCTGGTTTAAAGCTCCTACGTCACTCAAATAATCATGTTCACATATTGAATGCTACCTCATCTAATATCAGTCTCTGTTTGAATCCAAGAATTGTTTTTGTTAGAAACAGGCCGGATTATTTCAGGAATGTAGGTCAGCATGGCCGATTTGATAAGAATGCATGTTCTTAAACATCCGGTGTGCTGATGCTGAGGTAAGGGGTTCATCCCTACACTGAACAGTTGGACTAAAATGTTGGCCAATCATCCTTCACCTGGGGACATAAATTACAAGTATTTCTGAAGTCGGAGTGGTTTCGCCTGATGGAAGGGACACTGTTATTAGGGAAAGCTAATCCACACACAAAATTCAGTCCAGCACTACTAGAAGTGTGTATGGACTATACTTGAGTTCAAAGCGAGCGAGTGCAAGAAAAGCCCAAAAACATTTCAGCCATCACAAGTTGTTTTATTTGGTGTTAGGGAGCTAGTAATTTGAAGTCATCAGATTATCATAGACAGGTGTCCCCTAAATAATTTAGGCATGATATGATAAAGAGAAGAGGCTCTTGCCATGTACGAATAACACACCTGAACGCTCTCCAGGTGTTTCTTCTTAATCTGACACTGAGAGGCAAAAGAGCAGGAATGAAGAAGCAGTAATTTTAAGCCATGTGCAGGACGTGATGATTTCTTGGGTGAGCCCTGTATCAGAGCATCATGTGTCCGCTATGCATTTATGGAAGTTGGATGGCAGGGAATGCCCATGTTTTTGCCCTTGTCTTCCCTTGAGAACCAACTGTCATACATGCAGCTGTACTGAAAGGCCTGTTAGGGACATCACCTGTAGGTGGAAGGGAGATGATGATGTCGCCACTCTCAGGCTGTGGGTTGTTCTCTGGAAATACCTGGTCAACAGATGCTGAGAAGAAGCTGGATGTTCTGGCCAAAAAGCAAAAACATCACAGCTTTGCTGTAAATGGGCACAACACTATTGCATCTAAAACAAAGAAAATCTGGCAAACGAAGAAGAACTTGGTCTACCTTTTTCTCCCCCCCCCCCCCCCCCCCCCCAGTATTTTGCACTCTAGTACTCTCCTTGATGTTTCTGGAGGTCGGCATGGCAGAATGGATAAGAGCGCTTGCTCTTGTGCTGATGGTGAGGTACTGGGTTCAACCTCTACACCTGTGAGTTGGACTAAACTTTTGTCTCTCGTCCTTGACTTGGGGATGTACATTTTTGGTTGATTTTAATTTTGTTTTGTTCGTTTACTTTGAACTCAGGCGAAGTCCAAACACGTGCTACTACTTTTAGTGCACTGGACTGATTTTTAAAAATATGGATTAGCTTTTCCTATTATCAGTCTCCCTTGCCATCAGGTGAGCTCACTCCAACTTCTGAGGTACTTGTTATTTAGTCCCTAAGTCAAGGATAAAAAGTCAACATTTTAGTCCAGCTTACTGGTGTAGGGGTTGAACCCGCTACCTAGGCATCAACACACTGGGTGTTAAAGAACAAGCTTTTATCCATTCAGCTATGCTGAAGTCCTGTCAATCATGTATAAGTACTGTTTATAAAATGTGTGCTATTTGTGTCAGCGTGTTATTTTGTGTGTTTTTGTCTTCTTGTAGATGAAGTTGAACACGGCCCCAGTGTTTATGCACTTCTCAGCCAAAGGCAAACAGAAGAAGGGTGACACGCTGGATATACATAGGTATTGTCTTTCTTTTCTTCTCTTATTTTGTTACGTTTCATGTTTTGTTTATTCGTATGAAAAGGATGACCTAAGATGGAGGAATAACATCAATAGAAGTGATCCAGAACACCAAGGACCGAGATTTGTGGACATGTGTACACCCTGCTCCTTTTGGCAGGGCACGTGATGATGACATGGGATTTGTAACTGTGCAACTTGCACATAGATCTCTCCCTCTCTTTCTCTCTCACTCTTTCTCTCTCCCTCTCTCTCTTCTCTCTCTCTCTCACACACAAGGCAGAGCACAAATTCTGTAGCTCCAGTGATGTCTCTGGAAATATTTCACCAGTGGTCTGAACAACGCAGTCTGAAAATAAATTCACAACTTTCATAGAGTGAGGCACATGGTTTGACTGCGGACACCTCTCTATAATGGAAGTGGACCGGAGGCACACACCAAAAACTCACAGCCATGTTGTTCTCTTAGACCTGTATCATTTTAAAGTGCTCTCATGTAGTTTTCATTCAGTGATTACTGTTACGTTTTTGTGGATTTAATATCCTGTTTAACCAGCGGCTCTGTGGCGAAGGGTTCACAAACGCAATTCGTAATCCTGCATACCACGTTTTAAACACAGCTGCGGGTGATTTGGCAGCAGACCACCTTCCATTGGTTTTCATAATATGGTATGCCAGTCGTTCAGAAAGCAAAGGTAAATATCTGAACATAAACTTGCCAAGAAATCACAAGCAGCAAAAAAAAAATGCTGGGGTTGACTGTGACGTCCTATGAAGGATATGCAACTAACTTTTTGTTTTTAAAGTGGAGATCTAGGGTTTGGTTTTCAGCAGCTGAGATCAGTGTGGTCTCTGAAGTCAACCCGGTTTTGTAAAATGGGTACCAGGTAGTTTTCTAGGAAGCAAAACGCTAAATAGGAAGGGTGCTCTACATTTTTGTTTGGTGTATGCCACAGCCTATGGGTTTGCTCACTTAGAGCTGTGTCTGCAGTGAATTTTCCTGTGATCTTTGCTTCAGATTTTGCCTTTTATATGGTGGTACAAGCAGTGTCATCGAATCAGCAATATAAAGCTCATGGAGAGAACTAAACAAATTCCACTGGACCAAGAGATGAGATCAAGGTACTGGCCCTGGATAGGACACACTAAAAAAAACCTGAGGACAATATAACTAGATAATATAACTCTTGTTTGGAACCAACAAGGCAAACTGAATAGCGGTAGACCTAAAAACACATGGAGAAGAGAATTACAGACAGAGGTGGATAATATTGGGAGGACATGAAAGGAGCTGCAAGAGATGGCAACAGATAGGACGGCTTGTCATAGTTTGGTTGAGGGTCTATGTCTTAGTGGGAGATATAGGGCAGATGAATAAGCTATTTGATTGTTACAGATTCCTTCTAGTGGGAGATATAGGGCAGATGAATAAGCTATTTGATTGTTACAGATTCCTTCTAGTGGGAGATATAGGGCAGATGAATAAGCTATTTGATTGTTACAGATTCCTTCTAGTGGGAGATATAGGGCAGATGAATAAGCTATTTGATTGTTACAGATTCCTTCTAGTGGGAGATATAGGGTAGATGAATAAGCTATTTGATTGTTACAGATTCCTTCTAGTGGGAGATATAGGGTAGATGAATAAGCTATTTCATTGTTACAGATTCCTTCTAGTGGGAATCATTTGCATGTGGGTTTTTTTAAATTTCAGAGTTGGCTTTGCCGCTGAGCAGCTTGCTAAATGGATTGGAGAAAGAACAGATATTCAGGTATTTTCACGAATGTCCATCATTATAGTTAGTTGTAAATCCCCATTATAGTTGGTTGTAAATTCCCTGGAAGACTTGAGTTTTAATTCTTGTCTGGCGAGTTGGCTTAAGGGCTTGTATCAATCAGAGAGAGGTTTGTGTGGACACTTTCCTCCTGACTCAGCATCAAGTACCATCTCTGTTGGGGGTGTTGCAGAGCTGTTCACCCCTTCTCCAAGCACAGAAATCAGTGGATTGTATGAGGTTGGTACTGGAACTCCACATCTAAAGAGAGACATCAGGATCTAACCAGGTCAGGATTCAGCACAGCACATGTAGGGCTGGCTGGGGTTAGGCCTATGTTGGCTATGTCTCCTCCGTGGATTTTAAGTGTTTAATTGTCAGCCGACTCCAACCCAATGTTCATCATCAGAAAATGATCAAAATGAACGTGGTGATAAACTTGCTGGCTCTGCAATCCCTGCAGATGGCCAGCCCATGGATCATGCCAATGTTAATAACGCCCTTAGACAGATGTTGAGAAGTGAGGACATAGACGTCAGTGTATCCAAATCATTGTCCAGGAAGAGAGACTCGGGAGTAAGAATTGGCACATCCAGACACAAAAAACACATCGGAAGAATGAGGGACCTCGTCAACCAACACAGAATCGGCACTATTAATCTCCGGATGCTGATGCATATTTTGGTGTGAGGATTTGAGTACCTACGGACTTGTCTGAAATGCAAGGAAGATACCCCAACAGATAACAGAAAATGATTATTGTTGAAGTACTTCAAATAACTAAGGTAATTAGCATGCAAATAAAATATACTTAAGTGATCATTCATATGCATCAAAAAGTGAGGAAAAGACAGACTGGATAGGACACTCGTTGAAAAAAACCTGTTAATAGCATGACTAGGAAGTCCTTCCTCTGGAAATTACAGTGCAAAAGAAATAAAGGGAGACCTAAAACACATTCAGAAGAAAATTAGAAACAGATGAAGAAATGGAAAAGACATAGAAAGGTCTACTACAATTGGTTCAAAGATAGGACAGATGTGCATGAGATAGTTCATGGGATATTCTTCATAGCCTGATTTTTAAACAAGGTAAAGGTAGTCCCAAAGCAGTTACTGCCACTGGTGAAGTGTTAGGCCATCATATTCTAGGCCATGACATATGAGGTGGGGTAGCCAGTTGCCTCCCTCATCACATTCCCTTCCATGAAAATTGTCTGGTATCAATGCTGTGAAGTTGGGTCGATCCCAGAGCCGTAAAGGTGGGAAAAATAACCCTGCCTCTGCTGGGAAGTGAACCTGAATCTCTATCTTGGTAGGCAAATACACTAACTTCTGTGCCACTGCTGCAGGGAAAAAAAGAACAGGGTTTTCAATGGGCTATTTGGTCTCTTTATGAGCCCCAGATGATTTGTTTGTCAAGCATTCATCTTGTATGTTTGTGTTATCTTCTGCTTCAGGTTCGTATATTCCGACCCCCAAATTACTCAGGAACTGTTGCCCTGGCTCTGCTGTTTGCAATGATTGCTGGGCTGTTGTATTTCAAACGCAACAATCTGGAATTCCTCTACAACAAAACATCATGGAGCATCCTTGCTTTGGTGAGTTGCTACTTTCAGATCATCAGTGTTCATATTGTGCTACATGAATTTAATATGCATAATACAGAACATTTAATTGCTTTATGATAGATGAGTGGCTGAGAGAGCTGAATGAAAGATGTTCTGCGTTCCCAGTTTCTGATCCTTTGAAAGTAAAGTTTATTTGTTCACTCATTTGTTCATTCACATATTTTGGATTGTTGTTAATCAAATAGAATTTTGGTGGTGAGAAAACTAGTTAGTGGTAGCTATGAACATTAGTGTTAACAAGAAAGAATAGCTGAATGTGATCTTATAGTCCATGCTGTGCAGCGTTGGTGATCATGTCAGCTGCACGGAGGAGTGCAATTGGGAGGGTGCACATCTAATCCTGGTGTGAGGAAATGCAACCTAAGCATTAAATGTCATGACAAGGCAGAACAGGCCCTAAAATTTGGTTGGCAACTGGTCTAGGATCGAAGCTCCGTCGGGCGGACAGTTAGAGCATTGCTTTGTTGATCTGGCAGCTTCTGCAGCTTGCCTTGTTCCTGGTGTGTTGATGTTACCTTTCCTCTGGAGTAAACTAGGCAGGTTGAAAGAGGGATTGTGCTGCATGGGCAACTCATGGTCTCAACAATTCAGCCCAGGCTGTGTTATGGAGAGGTATAACCCCATCCATGGTCTGGTTGTGGTTATTATGCCTTGTGTGGAGCACAATGTAACAATCGTCTGTCAGAATGGCCATGTGCCAATGATGTCCTCATCATTCTTCTATAAAACCACATCTCTGCATCTACCACATAACTCCTCACCAGTCTGTTAATTGTCCATGATTCACTTCTGTACGTCAGGATTGGCTTGATATAGCTCTTGGGAACTATTTTCCCACCTCTATAGATAACAATACAGTGCACTAGTTTGATCTCCCAAATGTATTAGATAAGCAAAGAAATGTTTTGTTTGTATGTTTTGGTTTAGCCGGCAGCTTTTTGCTCATGTCAGTTTGTGAATTTCAGGCTGTGATATTTGCCATGACCTCCGGCCAGATGTGGAATCACATTCGAGGTCCTCCGGTGATGCACAGGAATCCTACCACTGGGGAAATGGTGAGTATTATCACATGACAGATATTAGTTGTTCATTATCCATTTGTGCTCGAGGGTGGCAACCCATGGAAACAATAATTTTGCATCACATGTTTCACAGTTTAACAGTCCGATAGTGAACTCTTGTAAACTGAAATAAAACTAAAACAAACTTCCATTCTGATCCCCTGTACAGTCAAAATGAGTTGTTTAAGTGTTTTGAATTTTAAGGAAAAAAAGAAACATCCATAGCACAGCGGCTATCACACTTGCCTGGTGGTCATGTGTTTGAGTCTCCATCGTGGCAGATTTTAAATGAAATTAGCTTGGGTGCCCAGGTCAATCCAGGCTAAAGTGGGTGTCAGTAAATGTCCTCAGAAGTACAGCTGGCCACTGTGACCACGTGGAGCTGAGAAACCAAGCTAGGTGGGATCAAACCTGGTGCAATGAAGTCTGTCTTCTTGTATTTTAACCCGTTGGGTGCTGATTGGTCTGTAAAAATATGGAGCTAGTACCTACATGCAGTGCTCTTCAAGGTGTGGACCAGAGGTCATGTACTTTTTACTGACTTTGTTTTTAAAGAAACTCATCACAAATAAGAAGAGGCGGTGTACATTTGTGACCATCACTGACTCATGGCAGGAAACTACTTCAGGAAGAGTGTATTTTATACAGTTATAGTTTATGCCTACACATGAGGAGCATTTCTGCTTGTAATCAAGTGTTGTTTTTATGTTGAGCATGTGTGTATTGATGGTATTTTTATGTTGAGCATGTGTATTGATGTTGTTGTTTCTATGTTGAGTATATGTGTATTGATGATGATGTTTCTATATTGAGTATATGTGTATTGATGGCATTGTTTCTATGTTGAGTATATGTATATTGATGATGTTGTTCCTATGTCGAGTATATGTGTATTGATGCCATTGTTTCTATATTGAGTATACATGTATTGATGCTGTTGTTTTCATGTTGAGTATTCATGTATTGATGCTGTTGTTTTCATGTTGAGTATATGTGTATTGATGGTGTTGTTTCCATGTTGAGCATGTGTGTATTGATGCCATATCTGATGCTATTGTTGCCAACAGCACTACATCCATGGAAGCAGTCAGGGACAGTTCATTATGGAGACTTACATCGTCATGTTGCTGAGTATCCTTTATTCAACAGTTCTAGACTCTTCTCCGTGCATTGAAATTTATGTTGACTTCTCGTCATTGACTTGGGGATGTAAATTACAAGTACCTCAGAAGTCAGAGTGGGTTCGCCTGATAGCAAGGGACACTGGTAATAGGGAAAGCTAATCCACACGCAAAATTTAGTCCAGTGCTCTAGAAGTGGTAGCGCTTGTATGGACTGCGCTTGAGTTCAAAGCCAGTGAGTACAAAATATTTAGCAGCTTCCCATTACCAGCCCCAATTATTGGCTTTTCTGGCTTTAAGAGTTAATCTACAGCATTTTCCCGTAGTGAATTTGAACAATGAAGACACAAACAACGGATTACACCATTTATTGCCTGGCATATTTCCCTGCACCTTGTCAGGTGCATACTGCAGAATTCACACAACTTAAACTAATGCCTTAAGATAAATCCTGCAAGTTGAAATATACAACACATATTTGCACAGTAATCTTAAACTATCATGACTTTTTGTTTGCACAAATTTGGATTTTATTTATGAATATCAGTTTCCCCCACCAAACTTGAGTGTTAGTGTTGTTATCCCATTTTAGTTAGTAGCTGGGATATGATGACAGATGTTCTTAACTAGATACAGATACTGCAATTGCGGTGGGCTTCATAATGTTGAATGAGGCAGAAAGCATGAAAACAGATCCAGGCAAGAGAAAAGGTATGTCAGGTGACAGGGCTGTATGTGTGATTCATGTGTCATCTCATTATTTAGGCTGTTTTGCTGTATTTAGTTTCTTTAATTTTAAATCTTAGCTGTGAGGCATAAACCACTTCATCTCATCCCTCTTGTACCTTGCGGTGTCGAGATGAATCATAAACAGCCCGATTCCTATGGGCTCCCTCTTATGTTACTCCCTCTGTCCATTGTTTACATGGTCAGCCTCTTCTGGTTCCATTTGGTCTGTACATCATTGCTTATTGTGGTATACTGTCAGTCATCATCATCAAGTGCCCTGCCAGCTGGCGTAGGCGTTCATGGCTCTCCACAGATCTCGGTCGTTGGTGTTCTGGATCAACTCTGCTGATGGTATTCCTCCATGCCACGGTCTCAATCCATCTAGCATCATTTCTCTTGGTCTGTCTCTGCCTCTCTTCCCCTCGATCTTTCCAGTTGTCACGATGTTCTCCAATTCCTCTCTTCTCATCAAATGATCGAAGAAAGATGTTTGTCTCTTCTTATTGTTCTATGTAATGTTCATTAGCCTCTTTCAGGCATTCGTTGTTAGTTACTCTGGCAGTCCAAGGAATTAGCAACATTCGTCTCAGGAACCACATCTCTGTTGCTTCTAATTTCTTCTTAATCTGTTCATTTACATTCCAAGATTAACTACCATACAGCAAAACTGGTTCTACATAGCATTTTGGCACTCTCTTTCTTAATTCAGTGATAGTGACTTAATGTACACTTAATGGTATACTGTCAGTAGGTAGCCAAAATCATTTCATCTACTGTTGTAATGAAATCTAGCGTTGCTATTACCTCCACTTTAGTCATAATTTCATCATTTATGATTTTCTCTCTCCTTGATACGTTGAGTATTGAATATACCTTAATATGTTGAGTATTGAATATACCTCGATACGTTGAGTGTGTAATATACCTTAAGACGTTGAGTATTGAATATACCTTGAGACGTTGGATCACTTTGCAGTCATTGAGGAAGAAAATGATTGTTTTTGAACCTAAAAGTTACAGAATGTTTCTTAAAATATGTACCAAGAAGAATAAAAACACCAGATTTGATCACGGAAGACAATTGGCCAACAAACAGCGTCATGACTGGGAAACTGAAATACTTTGGCATTATGAAACATCCGGTGGCTTGGAGAGAACAGCGGTGGAAGGAGTGCTTCCTGGCAGAAGAGATATGGGTCATGAACACGGGAGATTGCATGGGAATATGTGAGGCAGGAGACCTGGCAAAAGGAGAATCATTTTGGCTGGCCTGTGATTAGCGTGATGTTCTGCAATGGAACTGCTACACAGTGACGGTTTTAAGTCTTGTAACGCCTGTAACTGTTATGTGATGATGGTTTTACAACTGTTTTTTACAATTTGGTGTTTCAGTTTTGTCCCTGGTGGGTCTTGGTTGCGTGACAATCTTCTTCAGTCTGTTGCTGTCTATATTCAGATCCAAGTATCAAGGATACCCATACAGGTATATATTACTCCCGATGCATATTTGTTGTGTGCAAACATTTGCTTATGTATATTTTTTACTCTAGAGGAATAGGTTTTGAATTTACCTAGACATAAAGTCAAATGTCTGTGAACACATATATTATTCGTGGCAACAAGCGGATGTGAGTGACAGCCCATTTCATAATCACTATAGATAAAAATTATATTGGAAAGTTCTTAGAATGCCGTAGACCAGTGTTTCCCAACCTATTTTGTGCTATGCCCCACCTAAGCCTTTCTAAAATTCTTATAGTCCATGAGTGCTGCTTCTAGTAGCACTAGACTGAATTTTGCGTGTGGATTAGCTTTCCTTATTACCAGTGTACCGCGTCCTAAGGAAACCCACTCTGACTTCAGAGGTAACTGTCATTCAAGTCCCCAAGCCAAGGACGAGAAGTCAACATTTTAGTCCTCTTATGTGTAGGGGTTGAACCCCCTACCTCAGCATCAGCACACTGGATGTTTAAGAATTAGCACTCTTATCCATTCGGCCATACTGACCTCCATGTTTCTAAAATGAAATGCTTTGGTCATATTAAAGGTGGCAGTAGCTTGGATAAAACGGGTGATGGGCATGGTTGCTGGGAGAAGAGGCACGGCTAGATCAGGATGACCACAGGATATTGCAGACATCATCTTCATCAAGTGCCCTGCCAGCTGGCGTAGGTGTTCATGGCTCTCCACAGATCTCGGTCTTTGGTTTTCTGGATCCACTCTGCTGATGATATTCCTCCAAGCCACCATCTCAATCCATCCAACATCATTTCTCGTGGTCTGCCTCTGCCTCTCTTCTCATCACGTGGCCGAAGAAAGATGTTTGTCTCTTTCTTATTGTTGGATATAATGTTCTAGTTTCATTAGCCTGTTTCTGGCAGTCGTCGTTAGTTATTCTGGCAGTCCAAGGAATTCGCAACATTCGTCTCAGGAACCACATCTCTGTTGCTTCTAATTTCTTCTTAATTTGTTCATTTACATTCCAAGATTCACTGCCATACAGCAAAACTGGTTATACATAGCATTTCAGCACTCTTTTTGTACATTCAATTTTATTTACTTATTGTATAAGATACTCTTAATTTTCTGAAATGCGGCTTTTGCTTGCCCTATTCTGCTCTTAATCTCTGTTGTACATCTTCAATCTGATGTTATAAATGCCCCTAGGTATCTAAAATTATCCACTTGGTTAAGAATTTTTCCTTCTAAGTGGATAATTTTAGATGAAAAACATACTGACCAATAAAAAAACTGTCAATTGCTATGAGAAAAAGTGTGTTGAAGTGCTACATAGAACCTGTACTTTTGTATGGATGTGAAGCGTGGACAATGACCAGTCAAGTTGAAGAACATCTGATGGCTGTGGAAATGTGAAAGAATACCATGGGCAGATAGAAAAACCAATGAGCAAGTCCTACAAGAAAGAAATAAAAATTGCAAACTGATTAGAGAAATTAGACGTAGACAGTCAAGATATTTGGGGCATGTTGTGAGAAGAAATAAATTGGAGAACTTGGTGACAACTGGCAATATTGAGGGTAAGAAAACTATGGGAAGACAGAGAAGTAAATACCTGGATGGCTCAACCACGTGGCAAGACAGGAACCCGGAGCTGATCCACGACTCTGGTGATCAAGTGAAATGGCAATTCATGACCGCCCACGCTTATCAGCATGGCAAATGATGGATGGATGGACAGTCAACAATGTAAATTCTTAAGAAGGGAACTGACTAGTTTGTTATGATATACCAATAGAACTCATCCTGGAAGGAGGAGAAGCCAGCGTCTGGATCTGTCATGCACTGTGTTTGAAGATTTTGAAAAGTGCTCTTTGGCTCAAAGCATGGGGGAGATTCATCTACATCCCTCTCCTCCCTATGAAAGGAAATTAAAAATTGTGCACCGTCGCATAAATAAGTGATGCCAGCATACTCTTCTCATGAATCGTCATGAAGAGGATGGAAAGAAATTTAGAATATGAATTGCAAGAAGTATAGGCAAGTCTCAGAAAGAGCAGGGGTATGAGGAATAATATCTTCCATATGAGAACCATCTTTTACAAATGCAGAGTAGGATGTAGATCTTCATACTTGTTTCATAGACTTCAGTGAAGTCTTTGTGTTCAACTTAGAGGGGATCTACATCTCAAACCGTGCTAGGGGATTTGGGCAGTCTGGTGTGGTGGGTGGTGGTGGAGAGAGAGAGAGTGAAGGTTAAAACCTTTTCCTTTTAATATTTTTTGTTTATTTTACAAAGATAATGTCCACAGACAGAATCACTTGCCTTCATGAATTAACAAATCAACAAGGAAGAAGTTGAAAATACCACTAACTTTTAATGTCTCGGCTACGTAAGCAATAACAGTGGGGGTTGTTCTGAGTGATTAAGAGGCAGTCAAGTGTTCCGTGCATGTGTTACAAGGTCCCTTAAGGGAAACAGAATAGTAACATTGCAACTTAACCATGCCTGTTGTTAGAGGCAGTTAAAAAGGGTTGGTGTGGGGCTGGTTGTCCCATCCCGTAGAAAACTAACCTCCTTTCACCTAAGAAAATCTCCAGAATTGACACCTGGAATTTTTTTTGTGTGCTCGCTCGCTTTGAACTCACTGTAGTCCGTATTCCATATTCACTTACTTCCATTTTTTATGCACATTGGGGGGGGGGGGGGGGAATTTGTGCATGCACACAGGTCCTCCAGATCTTTTTCCTGTTCTGAGAAGGATCGGCTGAACATTTGATCCACAGCCCACTATGATAGCCTTCTGTCGTGGACTGTTATTGTACTTGTCTCACAGTTCTGCCATGTACTTTTGTTGTCTTACTTTAACTGTACTAATGTTCTGTCTGTACTGTTGTATTACTTTAACTATAATAGTGTTATGTCATGAATTGTTGTTGTCCTGCTCTCACTGTGATATCATTGTCATGTACTACTGTTGTCCTACTCATTGTGATAGTATTATCATGTACTGCTGTTGTCCTACTCTCACCATGAAAGTGTTCTAACTACTGTTGTCCTACTCTCACCGTGAAAGAGTTGTCGTGTACTGCTGTTGTCCCACTCACACTGTGAAAGCGTCCTGTCCTGTACTATTGTCCCGGTGTAACTGTTCACTAATACACTAACTCCTGCCTATTCTAGCTTCCTGTTCAAGTAGGAAGGGGAGGTGACGGGACAGTATTGAACCAGCTTCCGGCTAGCCAGCAGTTGCTGTGGAGGAGCCTTGGATTTTACACCGTGTGTCTGTCTGTTGCTTGTCTAGCAACGTCTGTTATTGGGACTTTGTGTGGATCTCATCATGATCATCGTATTTCATTGTTCATCTGAAGTGTATTGTTACATGCGTAACTATAAAAATAACAGACATATATAGTTCAGAGCATAGAGATTAAAGACATTAATTTGATAAATGTAAGCAACCTGGCACTGAATTAAATAATATAAATATCTTTTGTACCTAGGTATGATGCTAACAATAAACTGTATTTGTGCTGTTTTCTTGTCCTCCCTTTTATCGGCCCCTGGAACCTAGGTCCTCAAGCAACCGACACCATACTGTCCTATCTTTAGTTACCTTCAACTCTCTCCATGTCCTCCCAGTGTTATTCATCTCTGTAAATCTCTTCTACATGTAATTGTAGGTCTCCCACTATTATGTTCATCTTGTGGGTTCCAGACAAGAGAGTGTCTAGTTTTACTAGTTATATTGTCTTCAGGTTTTCTCACTGTGTGTCCTATCTTGTGGGTTCCAGACAAGAGAGTGTCTAGTTATATTGCCTTCAGGTTTTCTCACTGTGTGTCCTATCTTGTGGGTTCCAGACAAGAGAGTGTCTAGTTATATTGCCTTCAGGTTTTCTCACTGTGTGTCCTATCTTGTGGGTTCCAGACAAGAGAGTGTCTAGTTATATTGCCTTCAGGTTTTCTCACTGTGTGTCCTATCTTGTGGGTTCCAGACAAGAGAGTGTCTAGTTATATTGCCTTCAGGTTTTCTCACTGTGTGTCCTATCTTGTGGGTTCCAGACAAGAGAGTGTCTAGTTATATTGCCTTCAGGTTTTCTCACTGTGTGTCCTATCTTGTGGGTTCCAGACAAGAGAGTGTCTAGTTATATTGTTTTCAGGTTTTCTCAGTGTGTCCTATCTTGTGAGTTCCAGACAAGAGAGTGTCTAGTTATATTGTCTTCAGGTTTTCTCAGTATGTCCTATCTTGTGGGTTCCAGACAAGAGAGTGTCTAGTTATATTGTCTTCAGGTTTTCTCAGTGTGTCCTATCTTGTGGGTTCCAGACAAGAGAGTGTCTAGTTATATTGTCTTCAGGTTTTCTCAGTATGTCCTATCTTGTGGGTTCCAGACAAGAGAGTGTCTAGTTATATTGTCTTCAGGTTTTCTCAGTGTGTCCTATCGAGTGCCAGTGTCTTTTCCTCACCTTTTGATTCACCGAAATTTGTTTAGCTGTCTTCACAGATTTGTGCCTTTTTAAAAACTTTAATCAATGTTTTTGTGTGTGTGTGTTTCCCAGTTATAATACTAAAGGGTTAAATAGGATTTGTGCTATTTTGTTAACCATAACAAATGTTTTTGTCCCAGTTATAACACTATAAAGGGTTAAACGGGATTTGTGCTATTTTGCTGACTATAAACAATTTTTTTTCGTCCTAGTTATATCACTAAAAAGTGTTAAATCGGATTTGTGCTGTTTTTGTTAACCATAAACAAATTTTATTAAAATGTTTAGTAAGAATAATTGCAAGCTGTGAAGCTGATGGGAGATGATAGCATGTGTGGACCATGCTAGTACTGGGAGAATAATGTGAAAATACACAAGCTAGTTCTGTGAGAATAGTGTGAAATACACAAGCTAGTTCTGTTAGAATAATGTGAAAATACACAAGCTAGTCCTGTGTGAAGAATGTGAAAATACACGAGCTAGTTCTGTGAGAATAATGTGAAAATACACAGGCTAGTAATGGGGGTGTGCTAAAAGAATTAGGACCGAGTCCAAAGAGGCATAAATAAGTGTAAAAAGAATGCTCATGGGGTTTAGGAGAAGAGGTATTTTAATGGGAATTCTGACTAGAAAGTGGTAAAAACTCCACCACGGAGCAAGCATGACAAGAAACTTCTGATCGTCATAAGAAATCCTTCATTCGGCCCTTCTTGACACTCTCCGGGGGTTGGCTTGCCTGGGTCATGACTCCTGGTGTCTTTCTCCTGCTGTGCGCTTGAACCATGTTTCAAGATGTTTGTTCTTACGTGTAAAGTAAACATGGACAGGAAAGAAACTGCGAAGAAACCACAGAGGAGGAGAGGAGAACTAACTGTAAAAAGAAAACTGACAAGAAAGAAAGCAACTAGAGAGAGTGCTGGCATGGAGGAAAGACAACTATCAAGAGAAAAAGTTGATGGGATGTTTTTGAAATGAGAACACTAACATGGGGAAATAACTTACGAGAACACTGACAGGGAGAAGGGAACTGACTTTAAAGAGAAAACTAACAAGAATAAAGGAACTAATAAATAACACTAACAAGAAAGAAGTGAAGTAAGAAGCATAACTATAGATGTAAAAAGGAGTAAATCCTCATGTAAGACTGGTAATGCGGGGTTGTCAGTACTTCTTGCTGCTGGTGTAGCTAGGAAGGCTGTAATTCAACTGTTCAGATATTACGAGGGGCCTTCAACTGAATGCTCTAAATGTTGTTTTTTTTTAAATATATTCTGAAAAAGTACAGAACAAATCTGTCATTTTTAAAAATGTAGTCACCACTGTGTTCAAAGCACCGACAAGTGCTTGGATTCCTGTTTAAAAAAAAATCCCTTGGTTACTACTCGGTGTGTCTGACACAGAAGTCACACCATTTTGAAACAGAAGTCACGCCATTTTGAAACTTCCTACTCCACTCACACGCTTGCTGGACTGACAGGCATGCTTCATCATACTGGACCTTCATTTGCGGATTAAGTTCTATAGGTTTCACCTCTTCAATGATTTTTAAAAAAAACCGGATAAATAAACACTGCTCCTCTTTGGTGCATGTCAAAAGTGGGGCAACCATCTTTAAACTGTCCTTATGACATCACCTTGTTTGTCTACACTGTGATGTCACATGCTTAACTTTCTTGACATCCTTAACAACAATATTGAGAGGTTACAAGACAATGGCTTGATTATTGTAATTTCCGTCACACTTTTAAGGTTTTCATTTGAAGCCCTCTTGTAGTAAACTAAACAGAAGGGCACTTGTCCACATCTTGGGGTATATTGGGCATATGGTATATGGTGCTAGCCCTTCATGGGTGATGTGAGAAGAAGCCCTTACAGGTAGAAGTCACATTTTCTGGGTAAGACTTGTAGCTAGGTACAGATGCATGCTTTTTTTTAGATCTGGGTACAGTACTTAGTGACAGCTGGCAAGATCGAAGGGAACAGACCAAGAGGAAGACCGAGAGGAAAATACCTGGATGGCTTGGCCACATGGCATGGACGAGACAGGAACACTGAGCTGATCCACGACTCTGGTGATCGAGTGAAATGGCGAATCATGACCGCCCACGCTTTCCGGCATGGCACATGATTGATTGATTGACAGTATTGCATTCATTCCTGCGATTTCCATTGAAATGTTTGTACTTCTGAAAGCTATGTGGAATGTGAGTGGTGAAGTACATTGACATAGTGATCAGTGTGCTGGGTTCAATTCCCACCACAGGCATGATTTGTTTTTCTGATTAGAATATCTCTAGCGCTGGCCCAGCCTCAGCCTCATCTCATAAAATGACCACCAGATAATTGTTAGAATGTTCTGGAAGAAGAATGGTCAGTAAATTTAATGAAGAAGAAAACTGGTAACCTCATGTCATTTGTCGTGACCTAGAATCTGTGAAATCCCAACATGCCACACCTCAGCGGCAGTATCTGCCCAGGAGTTAACTTTATTGTGAAAGTGATTCTTTATTTCTTGATTTGATCATGCTTCTGGTTTTTTGTTGTTTTTTTTTTGTTGGCTGGTTGGTTTTCTTTGTGGGGATAATAAGGGAAATGTTAACAATGATTGAATTGTTTGGTGGTTTGTGAAGTTTAGACTGTCAGGACAGTCTAGACAGTGTCAGGATTATGTCATGTCATATCATCATCAAGTGCCATGCCAGCTGGCGTAGGTGTTTATGACTCTCCACAGATCTCGGTCCTAGGTTTTCTGGATCAACACTGCTGATGATATTCCTCCATGCCACCGTCTTAATCCATCCAGCATCATTTCTCTTGGTCTGTCATGAAGTCTTGGGGAGATAACGTGGTGGTTTCCACTTGCCTTCCACATCCACAAGGGAGTGTGTTACCCCAAGACAGCAATTTCAGACTGTCAGGACAAGTTAGTGTCCTGCTCTGCTCAGCTGCAGAGTTGTCCACTTATCCTGGTGGATACTCAGTCCCAGGGCTATGTGAGTTTCCCATCCTCTACCACTAGGAGGTGCAGTTGGGATTTTCCCTTCCTAAAGTTCTGGTCTATGATGACTAAAACTCACCAGTATTTTTAGAGGATTGTGTCATATATGTGCCATTATAGTATGCCATTTGTTCTAACAGAATATTTAGAGTCTGGAGGGGCCTGAAACTTGTATTTATTTGTGTACAGTGTCTTTTATAAATGAATACCTGTAAGGGTATTTTTAGAGTTTAGAGATGTCAGACGACCTGCCTACGCTGGTGGTCAACAGGATGGGAGCACTCTCTCTTACACTTCTGGTGGCAGGGTTAGGTTAGTTGCATATGCTTTTACAGGACATTGCAGTCAACCCCAGTATTTTTTGGCTATTTGTAATCTCTAGGCAAGTTTACGCTCAGTAGTTTGCCATTGCTTTCTGAACTGCCAGCACCCATACCATTGAATAAAATCCCATCACTGCCAAATCGCCTGCTGTGTCCCGAACGCAGTGTGTGGCATTACAAACTGCGTCCATAACTCCTTCGCCGCGGAGCCATGCGGCGGCAGGGTAAGGGGGTAAATTCCCATGTCAGCATTAATTTGGACTTGAGTGTTATCTTCTCATTCAGAAAGTAATGGCAAACTTCTGGACTAAGACTAACTGGAACATGAATCTGTGGTTGATCGCAACATCCTGCAAAAGGACATGCAACATGTTAATAGTCTTGTTTATAAAAGCGACCCGCACGAGGATGCCTGTGTTACACCTGGAGATGTGGCATATAGACCTCCTGGTTAGCTGACACTGAGTGTTGATGGTTCAATCATTGTTATTGTTTCACAGTATTGTTTGATTGTTTTAGTGCCAGCATGGACATGTTTGGATTGCATGAAGTGTTAGATCCTGTCCCAGTTTGGTCTGTTGCGTTGTACCATGTTTACTTTCTCGACCGCTAACTATTTTTTTTACATTTCAGCCCCTAGATGCAGCAATGAAGAAAAGGGCAATATCACAATCAGAAGATAATTGTAAACTGATCCGCCTTTTCACAAGAGGGTTGCACTTGAATATTTAAAACTTGCCCACCATTTCACATGAGGGGGTCACACTTTGAATGATTGTGATGTATGAGATTAAACTTGAGCAGTTTGACTTTGTTTTGGTGTAAACTATGTTCATGTTCTATAGCTCCAGTTGTGTGTCTCTAAAATATCAGTATTCTTGATGAAACACCCTGTATATATAAATTTCAATGATATCAGGTATGCTCTTTATAATTGTGTCCTGTATTTCAAGCCGGATGATGTGAACAGTTTATATGTGCCTGCCAATCAGTTCACAGAGCCAGCTCTCTACACATGGAATTCCAGTTTTAGGGTGGACAATGTCCAAAAATACCAATATTCTTTATGAAACAACCTGTATGTATGTTGGCGATATAGAGTATACACTATCTTTGCGTCCTGCATATAGACTGAGAGATATGAAAAGATTATGTGTGCCTGCAAGCCAGTTCACACTGCCAGCTCTCTACACATGGGATTCCAGTTTCAGGGTGGACAGTTTCACAGCGTTGGCCTTTTCCATTGAGCATTAATATCAACCTGGATGACCTCACTGTGATAGTAGTTTGTTGAGTTTGTTTATTTTATGTATGGTCTTCTGTCGTGACTGGTGGATGATAGTAGATGTGGATGCTAGACTGTTAGTAAATGTGGATGGTAGACTGATAGTGGATGTTGATGGTTTGTTTTAGGTTTATGTTAGATGTGATGGTTTGTTTTAGACTCGTGTTAGATGTAATGAGGAGCGGCTGGCCGAGTGGCTAGAATGCCGGATTCTCGTTCTGGAAACCCGGGTTCGAATCTTCGGTAAGATGTGGTATTTTTTCTTTCGGGGGCAAAAAGAAAACTAGCCTGCAGTTTGCGGCGGCTGCACTAGCCAAGCGACCTTAATTTCTCAGGCTCAATACCCCCCATCCCCCCCCCCATATACATCGCAGGCACTATACTGGCAGTTAGATGTGATGCTTTGTTTTAGTCTGACGGTTAATTCTGAAGATAAGATGTATGCTGTTAGATCTAGATAATTAAATTCATGCTGGCAGTATTATCAGTAATTGATGACAATGACTTTTTGCTTCTTAAATTAGGTTCTTTGTTCAACCTTTAGACAGGTTAATAATTGGGATGGTTGGTTAGTTGCTATCTGATGTGTTTCTGTCACTAGTAAGAACTGGGCATATCGGATGGCAGTCTTCAAAAGAACTGTTCTGTAGAAGGACCTACAGCAGTCATTGTCTCCTTGCTGTTCTGTTGTGATACATTTTGAGATTGTTTGAGTTCTACTTGTGTGTTGTATTTCTGGTTCACAAACCATGTCTTTGTAACTTGATGAAAAGCTGATACTCAAGTGACAATAGTTGTAGTTAACTTGATGAACAGCTGATATGCAGATAACAGCAGCTGCAGCTAACTTGATTAAAAAGCTGATCGTGTGTTTGGTGAAAGACATGATTTCATTGTCACCACTAATTTTTTTCTGTTTTTTTTTTTTAAATTTAAATATCCAACTATAGCCAGACATGATCTTCAGACCATCAACACTTCTCATAAGGCAGCTATCTTCAAACATACATTATTGCACTGCCAGTTATCATTTTGTTTGTTCTGAAGAAATGAATTTATGTTGTTGATCAAATGTGGATGTGGATGAGGTACAACTAAACAGCATCCTATGGCATATGCTAAGCCACATGGTTGTGGTGTGACAACCCTGGCTAAATTCTTCACTCTTTGTCTTCCCAGTGAAATCTTTGGTACCCATCTTAAACTACATCAGTTGAGTGCCAAGGCCTATACAAATATAGAACTGGCACCATATACCCAATACAACTCATGGCATGGAAAAGGGTCCTTGACTTTAAAATAAGACTGCTCTGGCCATGCGGGGGAATGAACAGGCTGATAGGCAGGCAGAGATTGCATCTCTTGGTGGTAGACAACCTATGTAGAGGTGGTTTTGCGCCTGAGGGAGAAGGGGGAACAGATTGAGAACCCGTATGTGGAAAGAATGAGATTGCGGGGCATTGGTAGAGGTTCTTGTAGAATCTCAAAACTGAGAGGGAAGACCAGGAGGACTTTTAATCAGATAGCGGTGGGAACGATTAGTATTGTGGCTCTTCACTGGCTGTTGAACGGGGGGACCGAGCACAAATGGGAATGTTCTGAGTGCAGTGATGTTTGTTCTTAGCTCAACTCAACTTGAAGACTGTGCTTTGCTTGAAGTGGCTTAAAGAATTGACCAAAGTGCACATAGAATGGTTCCAATAATTGAGACTTAAGTCTAGAGTCTAGACATTACATGCTAATATTGCTACATGTCACTTCTGGTAATCTGTGTGTTGACATGTGGTAGAATTGGCAGTTATAAGAAGATCTGACCATGGGTTTCAAATGACGGGGAAGTGGGTGTGCAAACAATTTTAAGGATGGGAACTGGTCACTCAATATTTATCAAATATATGTTGAATGTTTTAGACTTCAAGACCTCTGATGCAGTGTCTGCGATTGCATAAAGAAAAAAGATTGAGCGGGCAAATTGTGTTTATTTATTTGTGAACAATTGTTCACTTCTACTTTTTTTATCTATGGCACAACTTGCCAGTGGAGCATTTGCTTATTTAGGGTGCTTCTTTGATTTGATTGAAATACTTTCTTTAATTACCTTGTTTCCACATTTGTTACATTTCATTGTGATTACATGATTACCTGCACCATTTGCATGTAGACGCTGAAGCTATGATTAGTTGTGTATCACAGCTCAGTGACTGTTTCATTGTGTGTGGTAGAATACTGCAGCCGATTCATGGGCAGTGTGATTGTTATTTAATTATGCCAAATGATAAGCATTTCATACACATGCTAATGTAATAACAGCCACCACACACTGCTGCCATACATTAACATATTGACTCTTATTTTCCCTCTTTTTGTCTTCTCCAGCAGGCTCAAATAAATCTGAATCTTATTTTCAGGAGTTGTGCTTTCGTATCAGATCACCGGCTTGTAGAGGCACTGTGGTGAAAAAAGATCTTGCTGCAGTCGCTACTGTTCTTTTTCTAGGGAGTTGTTACTTGTATGATTTTCAGATTTTTAACGCAACTTGTCACTTTACACGTCCATGAAACTTATATGGGAGTAAACTTTTCACTTTACATGTGCATGAACCTTGTATGAAGGCAACTTGTCACTTTACATGTGTGTGAACCTTATATGGAACAACAAGGCAGCTGATAAACACTTGGTGATAGTGAGCACTGCCGGACTGAGAGCAACAAATTGCCTATCTCATAAGTTATTTATTTTCTTACAACCTATATCAGCATCACATTATCAGACACCAGCATACATATTCATGTTTTTGGTATATTCCTGGCTAAGGGATTATTATTATTATTACTTTTACTCTGTTGTTTCTTTATTTTGGGTTTCAGATTGTGAGTGTTTATGGGATTTTGCTATTTGTCCTCCTGTTCTAATCTCCTGTTACATCTGCTGATTATTATAACAATGAACAATGCTTCAAACTTGATTGGCAATTTCTATTTGTTTACTTGTTGTGTCTGTGCAGTTTATTTTAATTTTTATGGTTGATTTGTGTTTCTGTTACTTGCCCTATCTTATTTATATTCTGTTCTTCAAATCTGTTTTCACTGGTTTATCCATGTTGTGTTCTTGAAGTTTGTATTATTGCCTTGTTTGTATTATTGCCATACTGTGATCTTGAAGTATGTTGTACTTGTTTATTAATGTTGTACTGTTTGCTTTTCTTCGTTGCCATCTAAAATTCTACATAGAAGCAGAAATATGAAAACCAAACAGAGCACGCTTGAAAAGAAAAAGAAATCACTAATGGAAAAGACAACACAACAAATATGTGTATCATCTTTCATCGACTACTCGTATTAACCAGATCGAGCCCCAGGCTCAAGCCGAAATATTAATCAGATATCTAAGCTGACACCATCTTCTTCCGACATGGTCGCGTGGTTAAAGGCAAATTGGAGGATATAGAACAGTGGTTCTCAACCTTTTGTGGCCCGTGCCTCCCTTCACCATATTTTCAGAACGTCATTCCCCCCTTTCGTATTTCCTACCTAAAAAAACTCGCCTCCGCCCCTACACAGTATACGTAATAATGGAAGCTAAATTTAATAGCACATACTAAAGCAAGTCTAGACGTCTACATAAAACATGATTTGTGGGTCTACTTACTTTATTGATTTTAGAAGGGTGAGACGTACAAAACCGTGCAGTATGAAGGGAAAAACAATATCAAGTAATCGGTTCTTGTATTAACGCGATCTTGAAATCTTAATTCCCCTCTAGGGGAGAATTCCCCACCGGTTGAGAACCACTGACATAGAACATCAATATTGCATAATTGCATAACGTCATCCAAATAGAAATGTTGTTAACCAAAGAACGCATCACTGCACTGCTTGTAAATCACTAAAAGCTAACAAAACAAGAGGATTGGTGCTGGACAATGGCTCATCATCCAGTGCCTTGCTGGCTGGCGTGGGCAATCATGCTGCTCCACAAGTTACGATCTCCGATGTAATGGGTCAGTTCATGTGTGTGACTCTCTTCTCATGCTGTCTTCCTCTGTCTCTCTTTCTGGTTGTCACATGTTCCAGTTTTTGTCTTCTCCTGATTGCTCATTTTGGCTGTCCAATTAATTTTCAGCATTCTTCTATAAAACCACACTTCCAGGGATTTTCTCGCCTGTTTACTACTTGTCAAGGACAATGACTACGAAGGGGAAATGGAGGCCATTTTATCGGATCCGTCCTCATTTCAGTTGTACTCTAAAGCTAGCAATCAGGGCACCTGGATGCAGAAGTGAGGAAAGAAATTCAGTTAAACTCTTAGACAGTAAAATCATCGAGGCCACTGCACTGCTACTCACCCTACGGGGCTCACAAACCTACCAACTTTATGGTCTCCCTAAACTACACAAGACCAGGGTACCACAGACCTATTTTATTTATAGACAGCTTCCCAACACCACTTGGCAAAATGGCTTGCGGAAATTCTGAAACCAGTGCGACAATCATTTTAATGCTCAAAGCTGCATTTGTACTGGTCAAACTACTAGATACTATTGATCGTAAACAAACGCATACGGCGTCAATGGACATTGCCTTTTAAATATTGAGCACAACCCACTACTGGCAACGCCGATCGCATTCTGGTATGAACCTAAGGCCTATCCACGTCAATATGGAAGCACTATACTCTAGTTTCGCCCTCGTTTGAGCTCGTCAGTAGTGCATATCCCTGACCGGATCCGGAAACAGTCCCGGATCACGCGTGTGAAGCGTTATTGCCTCTTTTCACAAATGTTCCTCTGGAAGAAAAAGTAAAGATAATCTGTGGTCGCGCAACAGAAGAAACTGAAAGTTAGGCCTACCAACATCCTAACTTGGGAAGCTAATACTACTGTTCACATCTAACATTAAATTCAATTATCTTCAAAATTCCTATTGACAGAGTGACCACTGGGAAGTTCTGTAGGTCCCATGCTAGTGTCATCATTATGGCATACTTAGAACAGTCTCCGAGATTAAGGACCCAGTTTGTTACCGCTGGTCTGTGGATGATGTATAAGTCATCACTAAAATAAGTTAAGCTGAATTGTTCCACTCTACTATCAATCAATCCTCCACGAACATTTCCTGATCCGCTGATCACAAACATAATGATACTTGTTCTTAGACATTTTGATACGATGGCACCATCCAAAGATCAGTCTATCAAAAAGGAACTTGCACTTCAATAGCTTTGCACCTATTCAATATAAGTGACCTGGTACGGGCACTGTTCAATCGAGCTAGAAATGTTTGCTCTGACGGCACACTAACAGAAGAACTGGCACTCTTAACCAGACCCTGTAATGTAATGGGTATCCAGCTGACTTCATCAAGGGTCACTGCCAGCCACCCAAACCTACCCTCACAGAATCATCTGTCCCCACACTTCAAGTGTTCTAAAGGTCTAAGAGAGCTTACTCTGAAACATTCCATGTGCTGATGCCGAGGTAACTTGACTTGGGGACGTACATAAGTACCTCTGAAGTAGGAGTAGGTTTGCCTGATGGTGAGGTACACTGGTAATAGGGAAAGCTAATCCACAGGCAAAAATCAGTCCAGTGTAGTATAAGTAGTAGCAGGAGTATGGACTATGCTTGAATTAAAAAACGACCTAACAAACGCACACACAGTAACAAGTATTTCTTCAGCTACCCTTTCGAGGGGAGGATGTAATGAAACGTATGATTGAAAGACACCATGCCTTGATAGATGACAGTTTGTAAAATGGAGTTATCCATAACTCTCCATAGCACAAAGCCTGAGCTGAATTTAAAGACCATGTGTTGCCTATGCAGCTTGATCCCTCTCTCGGTCTACCTAATTTACTCCAGGGTAAAGGTAACATCATTACGTCTGGAACAAGACAAGCTGCCAGATCAGCAAAGCACTGCTCTAACTATTGAAGCTTCAATCCAAGACCACTTGGTGACCAATGTCTTAGTCTACCCTATCAAGACTTAAGGTTCTATTTCCTCGCACCAGGATAAGGCTTGTACCCTCCCAATTTCGCTCCAAATTGTTGGCACAGTGTGGGGTGTCGGGTTTGGTAAGTGCCGCCCAACATTTGGCGCTAACAGAAGCAGGTAGTACCGTCTACTGTCATTTGGTAGCTCAGTCATATCTGACTTTCAATGAAACAAATATGATCTACTTAAAACAGCAGTAGACCAAACAGTATTTGCTGATTAACCAATGATCAGATGTAAAAACCACACTGACATCTACTCCATCTGTAAAAGGACCATTGTCTCCGAACACTAAATCAAACTATTTATCAATTCCAGTGTGAATGCCAACAACATAGAAAGGAACAATTGGCAAATCGAGTAATTGAACATATATCAGTGTGAATGGAAAAGATAGTTAATTAGTCTCCAGGAATTCCTGTGTAGTCAGCAGACAATAAAACCCCATGCTCTGCCATCTGTCAACATCTGCTTATTTGGCGCCATAAAGTTAACAAAGTAAAGCCACCTCTTACAGTGTATTCGATGAACAATAAATTCAAATTTACTGAGGCATTAGTTATTAGGCGCTTCCAACCAATTTTGTGCAGACAGAAAGACTGTTTTAAATATGCGATTGCCGTGTGGATAACAAATGCTCCACGTTTGAACGCTGTCAGTGACTACGTATTTTAAGTATTGCAGCCTGAGTATAATGCATCCAATTACTTCATAAACGAAGTATGCCAGGCAGTAACTCGTGCAACCTATTGTTTGCAGATATTGAAACCTCTACAGCACTTAACCCCCAGTTTGTTTGTACTATGTGTTCGAAGCCTGGCCTGTGTCTCTCTTTGCCTACAACAGTAAACTCTGTGGTTTTAAAAGTTCGAGGAACAGTTAGATGCAGATGGGAATTGACGATATCAGAGATAATCGATGACATCCAGCGATCTCAGAGGCCAAAGAGGTAGGCCTGGCTCAAGAGAGGAATCTTACTCTAGGCAATGCTGAATAACAAGTGTACTAGTGGATAGACATGACAAGAGATGAGATGACGAGACAATATAATACAAGAGAATATAAGACAAGAACAGAAGATAAGAGAACAGAATATATGTCCAGCAAGAGAATATAGGATACAAGACAGGAAAAAAGATGAAAAGACAACCGAACATAAGACAAGACAGGAGAAATGATGAAAAGACAACCAAATATAAGACAAGACAGGAGAAAAGATTAAAAGACAACCAAATATAAGACAAGACAGGAGAAAAGATGACCAACTATAGGACAAGAAAGGCAAGAGAATTTAAGACAAGACAGAATAGATGACAATATAACAGAATACAAGCCAAGGCAACAAAATAGATGAGAAGACATGCAAATATAAGACAAGAGAACAGATGACAAGTGAAGACAAGGCAAGAGAATAGAAAATATAACAGAAGACAACACAAGACTTGGCATGACAGAAGACAAGAATAAAAAAACATCACCACCAAAAACTCAGTCAATTGCTAAACAACCATTTATTCACAATAAACTGTTATGACCTTACGTCATATCCATACTATCTTCAGAACTGGCCCTGTGCCATGACAGTTCATCCCCTTCCTCCTCGCCTTCACTGTCTGTCTCAGCATTGGAACCCTGGTTCACTTGTTTCCTCTTCAGCTTGGACAGGGAGATAAGGAACTGACTGGTGTATTTGTTGTGATCAGCTCTGAAAACAAGAACACAAAACTTCACTGATACAGAAAATCCATCTATACTTACACAAGTCACATACAGAAGGTATGTTCAAAAAGTGTAGGGGAAAAATTCAAGTACTCACTTAGACATAATAATATTCCTCCATGTCAGTTCATTCAGCATCATTTCTCTTAGTCTACCCCCGCTTCTTTACATCTGAACTGTCCAGTTGTTATGTTATGTTTTCAATGCCTCTCTTCTTGTATTTCTTATATTTGTATTTCATGTTCTACTTTTACGCAAGCGATTTGGCAGCAGACCACCATGCGTTGATTTTTATAAAAGGTATGAGTGCTGGTCGTTCAGAAAGCAACAGCAAACTAATGGGGGTAAACTTGCCAAGAAATCACAAACAGCCAAAAAAAAAATGCTGTGGTTGACTGCGACATCCTGTAAAGGATATGCAACTAACTTTTTTTCCCTGACACTTGTTAGTCACTCTAGCAATCCAAGATATTCACAAGATACGTCTCAGAAACCAGCTCTCCACTGACTCAACGTTCTTTCTGATTTGTTTATTTTCCATGATTCACTGCCATACAACAGAACAAGTTCTATATCACATTTCAGTACTCTCTACCTGACTTCAGGCTAAATTTTATATTTTTTGGTTTTTGTTTGAAGCTCGTCAGTAATTTAGAAACTGCTCAACAACAGACAATTCTGTATATTCATTCATTCAGTCAGTAGCATGTCCCTTGCAGAACCTCGCTCCCATAACAACCTTCCGGAAAACCTCTCTATCATAAGCAAGATGTCCCACGTCTGATACACCCATCTGGAGATCATCTGCCACATCCTGCACCCATCTTCTCTTTGGCCTTCCTCTTCTTCTCCCCCTGGGCACATACCCCTTCATGAATGTTCTCTCCAAACTTTCAAGATGTTTCAAGCGACCAAAATATTTGAACTTTCTTTGTTTTATGGTCTTTAGTATCCAACCTTCTTCAATATTCAGTTCTTGTCGTATGGATGCTTTTGTTCTTGTCTGTATCCAAGATATTTTGTGTATAGCCATGAAAATATGTGTATAGCCCCGTATGTCAAATGTGCCACCAAGTGTGTACAAGGGTCCTCTCCTGTGTGACTTACTTATGGACATGTTAATTATGGGTACATAGTCCCATGAGGAGCGGCTGGCCCAGTGGCTAAGAATGCCGGATTCTCCTTTCGGAGACCCGGGTTCGAATCCTCTGTAAAGCGTGGATTTTTTTCTGTCGGGGGCAAAAAAGAAAATCCTACCCTGCACAGTTTGCGACTGCACTAGTCAGGTGGCCTTAATTCCCCAGGCCCCTTGCCCTACACTGCAAAGTACTATAGGCAGTAAAATGACAGCTTTTTGACAGTCTCATGAAGTCCAGAAAACATGGTTTCACCGAAGATTGACTAAAATACCATGGATGGTCACAATAAGTATTTAATCAAAATAAGTATGTAATAAATGTTTTGAAAGAAGCCAAGACACAAAAACAATGCATCACAAACATCAGAAAGAGGCAGTAATTGTTGGCCACATTTCCAGAACAAAAAAAACAAACTGAGATGCACTGTTACAAATGGAAAGATTAATGCAAAAAGAGATAAGGAAGGCAGTGAGAGAAGATTCCTGGCTGCATTTCACCACAGAAAGGACAGCTATCAACTCATGAAATGATACATTCTACTGTAGAACTTGGGGGAACATAATCACCCGCAGCAAGACATGATGATGATGTCGTTAGCACCAATAAGGCTTTAACAGGGTCACTTTCTATCAACGGATTACTTTGTAACCTTTATCCCTTTAGTTTTAATGGGAACAATTTCGCTTAATTTGGATTGCCAGTTAATTGAGTGGGGTTCTTGAAGTGGCCAGAGCTCCATAGCCACTGGGGGGGGGGGGGGGGGCGCAAATGGATAAGAGTAGGGTGTTCCATCGTGCCATTACCCGAAGTAAAAACAAAATTCATGTACGGAGTCGTCCCGCCATTGAAAATGTAGTCCCGGAAAACGCTGTCTAATTTACCATGCATTCTTTCGACGTCATTCATTCATTAAAATCTCACGTGACAGTAACACACGTCATCCGGGGTTTTCCAGGAAAGGTATGCCTAATATTCCGCGCACAGCGATTGGTTGACATCATCGTGACCTTTTCTATAAATAACATTATATTTCATACTTACCGTATTTTATTGTTTTTTTTGGTGTTCTAAGTCGAAGTAAGTCAATTATAGATGTATTTTTAAATTCTGCATACAATTTAAAATATATATGGAAAGTTTCATTGCTTTATAATCACCATAGGGTGATGTAAACAACATTTCTGCGAAGATGTGTTTTTTGCTCTTTGCGCTTATATATCGGAATGGCATGTGCACTTTGTAACACTATTCTGGTGTTCTAAATCGAAGTAAGTCAATTATAGATGTATTTTAAAGTTCTGCATGCAATTTAAAATATATATGGAAAGTTTCATCGCTGTTATAGCTTCATATGTGGATGAAAAACAACATTTTATGCAAAGCGTGTCTTTGTGAATGGAGTAACGCAAATGGCATGCTCCATGGCGACTGCGCATGCGCACATCGATCGAAGTGGCATGTAATTTATACTTACTGTAATTAATTTTTTTTGGTGTTCTAAGTCGAAGTAAGTCAATTATAGATGTATTTTTAAATTCTGCATACAATTTAAAATATATCTGGAAAGTTTCATTGCTTTATAATCACCATAGGGTGATGTAAACAACATTTCTGCGAAGATGTGTTTTTTGCTCTTTGCGCTTATATATCGGAATGGCATGTGCACTTTGTAACACTATTCTGGTGTTCTAAATCGAAGTAAGTCAATTATAGATGTATTTTTAAATTCTGCATATAATTTAAAATATATATGGAAAGTTTCATCGCTGTTATAGCTTCATATGTGGATGAAAAACAACATTTTATGCAAAGCGTGTCTTTGTGAATGGAGTAACGCAAATGGCATGCTCCATGGCGACTGCGCATGCGCACATCGATCGAAGTGGCATGTTAATGATGTTACACTTTCACTTGTCAACACTCAAAATGTGCAATTTGAACTACTAAAGTTAAAGAGAACACAAGTTTAATGATTATTAATAACTTATTTGTATATTTGTGCTATCTTTTAATCATTTAACATGACGGAACATATTTTTGAAGTCAGTTTTCATAATCCGTCTATGACCCGTGTTGGTTGAGACCAACCTCGCACGCGGAGAAAAATGAAAATGGCAAGCTGAACCATAAATAATGTTTTTCTGGCGCTTTCAATAGAAAACCATCACTTGTAGAGGGATCTTCGAATTCTGCATCAGATTTTTCAGACATTTGGAAAGTTTCATCGCTAACTTGCTTTAATTGTGGGTAAAAAAAACAGGCGAAAATGTTGCGATCAGCAAACCCAAAACGGCGTCTTTACTATATAAATATGTTTGCAGAACAAGCATTGTGTGCTCGTTAGCGTAAGTCGTAAGCAGCCCGCCTGTCACGCGGGAGGTCGAGGTTCTGTTCCCGGCTGGTCATGTAATTTTTTTTTTTTTTTTTAAATTTTTCACAAAATTATTAGGTGATATAATAGAAACTTTTAAACATTACGAAGTAAAATATTATACAGAACTAAGAAACTGGAAGTTTGTGAATAAAGTGTGCTCTATAGATCTGTGCAAGCTACCGACTGCCGGGGAGCAAGCAGCGGAATTATCGGAATCGATGAATCCAATAGATGTCTTTGTTTAATGTGAATTTTAATTGCCATATAAAATGTCGCCCCGGAATCAGCAAAGTTTCATCGCTAAACTTGCTCGAATTGTGGTTGAAAAACAGATTTTCTGTGAAGATGTGACTTTGTGAATTGGAAACCCACGGGTCATGACGGCCACCACATATGATATCGATTGTGATTGCGCTAAACTTTTCAACACATAAAACGTGTGATTTGACCTACAAAAGTTAAATAGAACACAAGTTTAAAGATTATTAATAATTAATTTGTATACTTGTACTATTTTGTAATCATTTAACATGACGGAACATATTTTTGAAGTCAGTTTTCATATGACCGTTTGAGACAATCTCGCACACATAGATGCGCAGACACCAGCGGGTGTCGCTGATTGGAGGAAAGGGACACATTAGAGAGTTCTCTTTACGGATGAATAGGATGAGAAATCGCAACTCGTCTCACCTTCACAAAGATGTGAATATCTTCACTTATAAGTGACATACAGGCATCATTGAGGTACCATTAGATTTTGAATTTCAAGGCCTATCTACTGTGGCAGTCTCATTTGTAAATGCTCAAAATTAAATTGATGATAGGGCTCCCTAATAAGAGTGCTAATTCTTAAACATCCTTTGTGCTGATGCCGAGGTAGGGGGTTCATCCATTACACCGGTCACTTGAACTAAAATATTAGGTCCTTGACTTTGGGACGTAAATTACAAACAAGTACCTCTGAAGTCAGAGAGGGTTTGCCTGATGTCGTGGGACACTGGTAATAGGGAAAGCCAATCAACACGCAAAATTCAGTCCAGTGCTACTAGAAGAAGTGTGTATGGACTACGCTTGAGTTCAAAGCGAGCGAGCCTGGAAAAAAGTCTTCATTCAACGGCTAAAATTGGTATCAGCAAGTGTGGTGGCCCTGTACAGCACCCACCATGTGCCAAAAGCCTGCGAATACAGCCCCATATACCCAGTATGACACATCGCAAGAAAATGGGTCCTCTATTTTCTTCATTGAGCCAAAGTGCCATTACCCTATGTTTCTCTACACTACTAATGTAGCCCCAGTGAAGCAGGATGAACTGTATTTACTGAACAGAAAGCTGACATCTACGCAATATAATGGCCTCATAGCAAATACTGGCTGCAGAAAAAGAAGAATTTATCTATAATGAAACATGGATCTGGTATCTTCTTATTCTTCTTCTGCGTTCATCCGGATATTTTTTTTGGACGTGATTGCATTGTGCCTGTTTACAGTAGAGCTGCGTTCTTGCACTCTTAGGCCGACACATCAGACTTCTGCGGGCATTTTTTTGACCAGGTTACTCTTCCCGGGGATCTGGTATTATCACTGCGATAACAACACAGAAAACAACACTCACATTTTCCTCAGGTCCTCGTATTTCCTGGTGACATTCTTCTGGATGGTTCTGAGGGAGCCTGTGATCTGTTGAGAGCGCTGTTTCAGCTTGGGGCCATGCATGCTCAGCAGTGGCAGCAGCCACAGAAGGTAGAACTCTATGTGTGCTGAGCTCTCAATCATGTGACCAGCAAATGCCAGAAGTTTGTCAACGTAGGTGTCAGGCAGAGTCTCGATGATGATGGTAGCTGGGAGTTGAATACATGATAATAAAATATAAGCGAGGTATTTTATGACAGCAGCAGGAAGGTAAATACATGAGAATAAAATATAAGGGAGGGGGGACTTGATGACAGCAGCAGGGAGGTAAATACATGAGAATAAAATATAAGGGAGGGACTTGATGACAGCAGCAGGGAGGTAAATACATGAGAATAAAATATAAGGGAGAGGATTGATGACAGCAGAAGGGGGGTAAATACATTAGAATAAAATATAAGGGAGGGACTTGATGACAGCAGCAGGGAGGTAAATACATGAGAATAAAATATAAGGGAGAGGATTGATGACAGCAGAAGGGGGGTAAATACATTAGAATAAAATATAAGGGAGGGACTTGATGACAGCAGCAGGGAGGTAAATACATGAGAATAAAATATAAGGGAGAGGATTGACAGCAGAAGGGGGGTAAATACATGAGAATAAAATATAAGGGAGGGACTTGATGACAGCAGCAGGGAGGTAAATACATGAGAGTAAAATATAAGGGAGGGACTTGATGACAGCAGAAGGGGGGTAAATACATGAGAATAAAATATAAGGGAGAGGATTGATGACAGCAGCAGGGGGGTAAATACATGAGAATAAAATATAAGGGAGGGACTTGATGACAGCAGCAGGGAGGTAAATACATGAGAATAAAATATAAGGGAGGGGGGACTTGATGACAGCAGCAGGGGGGTAAATACATGAGAATAAAATATAAGGGAGGGGGGACTTGATGACAGCAGCAGGGAGGTAAATACATGAGAATAAAATATAAGGGAGGGGGGACTTGATGACAGCAGCAGGGAGGTAAATACATGAGAATAAAATATAAGGGAGGGGGGACTTGATGACAGCAGCAGGGAGGTAAATACATGAGAATAAAATATAAGGGAGGGGGGACTTGATGACAGCAGCAGGGAGGTAAATACATGAGAATAAAATATAAGGGAGGGGGGATTTGATGACAGCAGCAGGGAGGTAAATACATGAGAATAAAATATAAGGGAGGGGGGACTTGATGACAGCAGCAGGGAGGTAAATACATTAGAATAAAATATAAGGGAGGGGGGACTTGATGACAGCAGCAGGGAGGTAAATACATGAGAGTAAAATATAAGGGAGGGGGGACTTGATGACAGCAGCAGGGAGGTAAATACATGAGAGTAAAATATAAGGGAGGGGGGACTTGATGACAGCAGCAGGGAGGTAAATACATGAGAATAAAATATAAGGGAGGGGGGACTTGATGACAGCAGCAGGGAGGTAAATACATGAGAATAAAATATAAGGGAGGGGGGACTTGATGACAGCAGCAGGGAGGTAAATACATGAGAATAAAATATAAGGGAGGGGGGACTTGATGACAGCAGCAGGGAGGTAAATACATGAGAATAAAATATAAGGGAGGGGGGATTTGATGACAGCAGCAGGGAGGTAAATACATGAGAATAAAATATAAGGGAGGGGGGACTTGATGACAGCAGCAGGGAGGTAAATACATGAGAATAAAATATAAGGGAGGGGGGACTTGATGACAGCAGCAGGGAGGTAAATACATGAGAGTAAAATATAAGGGAGGGGGGACTTGATGACAGCAGCAGGGAGGTAAATACATGAGAGTAAAATATAAGGGAGGGGGGACTTGATGACAGCAGCAGGGAGGTAAATACATGAGAATAAAATATAAGGGAGGGGGGACTTGATGACAGCAGCAGGGGGGTAAATACATGAGAATAAAATATAAGGGAGGGGGGACTTGATGACAGCAGCAGGGAGGTAAATACATGAGAATAAAATATAAGGGAGGGGGGACTTGATGACAGCAGCAGGGAGGTAAATACATGAGAATAAAATATAAGGGAGGGGGGACTTGATGACAGCAGCAGGGAGGTAAATACATGAGAATAAAATATAAGGGAGAGGATTGATGACAGCAGCAGGGGGGTAAATACATGAGAATAAAATATAAGGGAGGGACTTGATGACAGCAGCAGGGAGGTAAATACATGAGAATAAAATATAAGGGAGGGGGGACTTGATGACAGCAGCAGGGGGGTAAATACATGAGAATAAAATATAAGGGAGGGGGGACTTGATGACAGCAGCAGGGGGGTAAATACATGAGAATAAAATATAAGGGAGGGGGGACTTGATGACAGCAGCAGGGAGGTAAATACATGAGAATAAAATATAAGGGAGGGACTTGATGACAGCAGCAGGGGGGTAAATACATGAGAATAAAATATAAGGGAGAGGATTGATGACAGCAGAAGGGGGGTAAATACATTAGAATAAAATATAAGGGAGGGACTTGATGACAGCAGCAGGGAGGTAAATACATGAGAATAAAATATAAGGGAGAGGATTGATGACAGCAGAAGGGGGGTAAATACATTAGAATAAAATATAAGGGAGGGACTTGATGACAGCAGCAGGGAGGTAAATACATGAGAATAAAATATAAGGGAGAGGATTGACAGCAGAAGGGGGGTAAATACATGAGAATAAAATATAAGGGAGGGACTTGATGACAGCAGCAGGGAGGTAAATACATGAGAGTAAAATATAAGGGAGGGACTTGATGACAGCAGAAGGGGGGTAAATACATGAGAATAAAATATAAGGGAGAGGATTGATGACAGCAGCAGGGGGGTAAATACATGAGAATAAAATATAAGGGAGGGACTTGATGACAGCAGCAGGGAGGTAAATACATGAGAATAAAATATAAGGGAGGGGGGACTTGATGACAGCAGCAGGGGGGTAAATACATGAGAATAAAATATAAGGGAGGGGGGACTTGATGACAGCAGCAGGGAGGTAAATACATGAGAATAAAATATAAGGGAGGGGGGACTTGATGACAGCAGCAGGGAGGTAAATACATGAGAATAAAATATAAGGGAGGGGGGACTTGATGACAGCAGCAGGGAGGTAAATACATGAGAATAAAATATAAGGGAGGGGGGACTTGATGACAGCAGCAGGGAGGTAAATACATGAGAATAAAATATAAGGGAGGGGGGATTTGATGACAGCAGCAGGGAGGTAAATACATGAGAATAAAATATAAGGGAGGGGGGACTTGATGACAGCAGCAGGGAGGTAAATACATGAGAATAAAATATAAGGGAGGGGGGACTTGATGACAGCAGCAGGGAGGTAAATACATGAGAGTAAAATATAAGGGAGGGGGGACTTGATGACAGCAGCAGGGAGGTAAATACATGAGAATAAAATATAAGGGAGGGGGGACTTGATGACAGCAGCAGGGAGGTAAATACATGAGAATAAAATATAAGGGAGGGGGGACTTGATGACAGCAGCAGGGAGGTAAATACATGAGAATAAAATATAAGGGAGGGGGGACTTGATGACAGCAGCAGGGAGGTAAATACACGAGAATAAAATATAAGGGAGAGACTTGATGACAGCAGCAGGAAGGTAAATACATGAGAGTAAAATATAAGCGAGGGATTTTATGACAGCAGCAGGAAGGTAAATACATGAGAATAAAATATAAGGGAGGGACTTGATGACAGCAGCAGGGAGGTAAATACATGAGAATAAAATATAAGGGAGAGATTTGATGACAGCAGCAGGGAGGTAAATACATGAGAATAAAATATAAGGGAGAGATTTGATGACAGCAGCAGGGAGGTAAATACATGAGAATAAAATATAAGGGAGAGATTTTATGACAGCAGCAGGGAGGTAAATACATGAGAATAAAATATAAGGGAGGGACTTGATGACAGCAGCAGGGAGGTAAATACATGAGAATAAAATATAAGGGAGGGGGGACTTGATGACAGCAGCAGGGAGGTAAATACATGAGAATAAAATATAAGGGAGAGACTTGATGACAGCAGCAGGGAGGTAAATACATGAGAATAAAATATAAGGGAGAGACTTGATGACAGCAGCAGGGAGGTAAATACATGAGAATAAAATATAAGGGAGAGACTTGATGACAGCAGCAGGGAGGTAAATACATGAGAATAAAATATAAGGGAGAGACTTGATGACAGCAGCAGGGAGGTAAATACATGAGAATAAAATATAAGGGAGAGACTTGATGACAGCAGCAGGGAGGTAAATACATGAGAATAAAATATAAGGGAGAGACTTGATGACAGCAGCAGGGAGGTAAATACATGAGAATAAAATATAAGGGAGGGGGGACTTGATGACAGCAGCAGGGAGGTAAATACATGAGAATAAAATATAAGGGAGAGACTTGATGACAGCAGCAGGGAGGTAAATACATGAGAATAAAATATAAGGGAGGGACTTGATGACAGCAGCAGGGAGGTAAATACATGAGAATAAAATATAAGGGAGGGACTTGATGACAGCAGCAGGGAGGTAAATACATGAGAATAAAATATAAGGGAGGGGGGACTTGATGACAGCAGCAGGGAGGTAAATACATGAGAATAAAATATAAGGGAGGGACTTGATGACAGCAGCAGGGAGGTAAATACATGAGAATAAAATATAAGGGAGGGACTTGATGACAGCAGCAGGGAGGTAAATACATGAGAATAAAATATAAGGGAGAGGATTGATGACAGCAGAAGGGGGGTAAATACATTAGAATAAAATATAAGGGAGGGACTTGATGACAGCAGCAGGGAGGTAAATACATGAGAATAAAATATAAGGGAGAGGATTGACAGCAGAAGGGGGGTAAATACATGAGAATAAAATATAAGGGAGGGACTTGATGACAGCAGCAGGGAGGTAAATACATGAGAGTAAAATATAAGGGAGGGACTTGATGACAGCAGAAGGGGGGTAAATACATGAGAATAAAATATAAGGGAGAGGATTGATGACAGCAGCAGGGGGGTAAATACATGAGAATAAAATATAAGGGAGGGACTTGATGACAGCAGCAGGGAGGTAAATACATGAGAATAAAATATAAGGGAGGGGGGACTTGATGACAGCAGCAGGGGGGTAAATACATGAGAATAAAATATAAGGGAGGGGGGACTTGATGACAGCAGCAGGGAGGTAAATACATGAGAATAAAATATAAGGGAGGGGGGACTTGATGACAGCAGCAGGGAGGTAAATACATGAGAATAAAATATAAGGGAGGGGGGACTTGATGACAGCAGCAGGGAGGTAAATACATGAGAATAAAATATAAGGGAGGGGGGACTTGATGACAGCAGCAGGGAGGTAAATACATGAGAATAAAATATAAGGGAGGGGGGATTTGATGACAGCAGCAGGGAGGTAAATACATGAGAATAAAATATAAGGGAGGGGGGACTTGATGACAGCAGCAGGGAGGTAAATACATGAGAATAAAATATAAGGGAGGGGGGACTTGATGACAGCAGCAGGGAGGTAAATACATGAGAGTAAAATATAAGGGAGGGGGGACTTCATGACAGCAGCAGGGAGGTAAATACATGAGAATAAAATATAAGGGAGGGGGGACTTGATGACAGCAGCAGGGAGGTAAATACATGAGAATAAAATATAAGGGAGGGGGGACTTGATGACAGCAGCAGGGAGGTAAATACATGAGAATAAAATATAAGGGAGGGGGGACTTGATGACAGCAGCAGGGAGGTAAATACACGAGAATAAAATATAAGGGAGAGACTTGATGACAGCAGCAGGAAGGTAAATACATGAGAGTAAAATATAAGCGAGGGATTTTATGACAGCAGCAGGAAGGTAAATACATGAGAATAAAATATAAGGGAGGGACTTGATGACAGCAGCAGGGAGGTAAATACATGAGAATAAAATATAAGGGAGAGATTTGATGACAGCAGCAGGGAGGTAAATACATGAGAATAAAATATAAGGGAGAGATTTGATGACAGCAGCAGGGAGGTAAATACATGAGAATAAAATATAAGGGAGAGATTTTATGACAGCAGCAGGGAGGTAAATACATGAGAATAAAATATAAGGGAGGGACTTGATGACAGCAGCAGGGAGGTAAATACATGAGAATAAAATATAAGGGAGGGGGGACTTGATGACAGCAGCAGGGAGGTAAATACATGAGAATAAAATATAAGGGAGAGACTTGATGACAGCAGCAGGGAGGTAAATACATGAGAATAAAATATAAGGGAGAGACTTGATGACAGCAGCAGGGAGGTAAATACATGAGAATAAAATATAAGGGAGGGACTTGATGACAGCAGCAGGGAGGTAAATACATGAGAGTAAAATATAAGGGAGGGACTTGATGACAGCAGAAGGGGGGTAAATACATGAGAATAAAATATAAGGGAGAGGATTGATGACAGCAGCAGGGGGGTAAATACATGAGAATAAAATATAAGGGAGGGACTTGATGACAGCAGCAGGGAGGTAAATACATGAGAATAAAATATAAGGGAGGGGGGACTTGATGACAGCAGCAGGGGGGTAAATACATGAGAATAAAATATAAGGGAGGGGGGACTTGATGACAGCAGCAGGGAGGTAAATACATGAGAATAAAATATAAGGGAGGGGGGACTTGATGACAGCAGCAGGGAGGTAAATACATGAGAATAAAATATAAGGGAGGGGGGACTTGATGACAGCAGCAGGGAGGTAAATACATGAGAATAAAATATAAGGGAGGGGGGACTTGATGACAGCAGCAGGGAGGTAAATACATGAGAATAAAATATAAGGGAGGGGGGATTTGATGACAGCAGCAGGGAGGTAAATACATGAGAATAAAATATAAGGGAGGGGGGACTTGATGACAGCAGCAGGGAGGTAAATACATGAGAATAAAATATAAGGGAGGGGGGACTTGATGACAGCAGCAGGGAGGTAAATACATGAGAATAAAATATAAGGGAGGGGGGACTTGATGACAGCAGCAGGGAGGTAAATACATGAGAATAAAATATAAGGGAGGGACTTGATGACAGCAGCAGGGAGGTAAATACATGAGAATAAAATATAAGGGAGAGGATTGATGACAGCAGAAGGGGGGTAAATACATTAGAATAAAATATAAGGGAGGGACTTGATGACAGCAGCAGGGAGGTAAATACATGAGAATAAAATATAAGGGAGAGGATTGATGACAGCAGAAGGGGGGTAAATACATTAGAATAAAATATAAGGGAGGGACTTGATGACAGCAGCAGGGAGGTAAATACATGAGAATAAAATATAAGGGAGAGGATTGACAGCAGAAGGGGGGTAAATACATGAGAATAAAATATAAGGGAGGGACTTGATGACAGCAGCAGGGAGGTAAATACATGAGAGTAAAATATAAGGGAGGGACTTGATGACAGCAGAAGGGGGGTAAATACATGAGAATAAAATATAAGGGAGAGGATTGATGACAGCAGCAGGGGGGTAAATACATGAGAATAAAATATAAGGGAGGGACTTGATGACAGCAGCAGGGAGGTAAATACATGAGAATAAAATATAAGGGAGGGGGGACTTGATGACAGCAGCAGGGGGGTAAATACATGAGAATAAAATATAAGGGAGGGGGGACTTGATGACAGCAGCAGGGAGGTAAATACATGAGAATAAAATATAAGGGAGGGGGGACTTGATGACAGCAGCAGGGAGGTAAATACATGAGAATAAAATATAAGGGAGGGGGGACTTGATGACAGCAGCAGGGAGGTAAATACATGAGAATAAAATATAAGGGAGGGGGGACTTGATGACAGCAGCAGGGAGGTAAATACATGAGAATAAAATATAAGGGAGGGGGGATTTGATGACAGCAGCAGGGAGGTAAATACATGAGAATAAAATATAAGGGAGGGGGGACTTGATGACAGCAGCAGGGAGGTAAATACATGAGAATAAAATATAAGGGAGGGGGGACTTGATGACAGCAGCAGGGAGGTAAATACATGAGAGTAAAATATAAGGGAGGGGGGACTTGATGACAGCAGCAGGGAGGTAAATACATTAGAATAAAATATAAGGGAGGGACTTGATGACAGCAGCAGGGAGGTAAATACATGAGAATAAAATATAAGGGAGAGGATTGATGACAGCAGAAGGGGGGTAAATACATTAGAATAAAATATAAGGGAGGGACTTGATGACAGCAGCAGGGAGGTAAATACATGAGAATAAAATATAAGGGAGAGGATTGACAGCAGAAGGGGGGTAAATACATGAGAATAAAATATAAGGGAGGGACTTGATGACAGCAGCAGGGAGGTAAATACATGAGAGTAAAATATAAGGGAGGGACTTGATGACAGCAGAAGGGGGGTAAATACATGAGAATAAAATATAAGGGAGAGGATTGATGACAGCAGCAGGGGGGTAAATACATGAGAATAAAATATAAGGGAGGGACTTGATGACAGCAGCAGGGAGGTAAATACATGAGAATAAAATATAAGGGAGGGGGGACTTGATGACAGCAGCAGGGGGGTAAATACATGAGAATAAAATATAAGGGAGGGGGGACTTGATGACAGCAGCAGGGAGGTAAATACATGAGAATAAAATATAAGGGAGGGGGGACTTGATGACAGCAGCAGGGAGGTAAATACATGAGAATAAAATATAAGGGAGGGGGGACTTGATGACAGCAGCAGGGAGGTAAATACATGAGAATAAAATATAAGGGAGGGGGGACTTGATGACAGCAGCAGGGAGGTAAATACATGAGAATAAAATATAAGGGAGGGGGGATTTGATGACAGCAGCAGGGGGGTAAATACATGAGAATAAAATATAAGGGAGGGACTTGATGACAGCAGCAGGGAGGTAAATACATGAGAATAAAATATAAGGGAGGGGGGACTTGATGACAGCAGCAGGGGGGTAAATACATGAGAATAAAATATAAGGGAGGGGGGACTTGATGACAGCAGCAGGGAGGTAAATACATGAGAATAAAATATAAGGGAGGGGGGACTTGATGACAGCAGCAGGGAGGTAAATACATGAGAATAAAATATAAGGGAGGGGGGACTTGATGACAGCAGCAGGGAGGTAAATACATGAGAATAAAATATAAGGGAGGGGGGACTTGATGACAGCAGCAGGGAGGTAAATACATGAGAATAAAATATAAGGGAGGGGGGATTTGATGACAGCAGCAGGGAGGTAAATACATGAGAATAAAATATAAGGGAGGGGGGACTTGATGACAGCAGCAGGGAGGTAAATACATGAGAATAAAATATAAGGGAGGGGGGACTTGATGACAGCAGCAGGGAGGTAAATACATGAGAGTAAAATATAAGGGAGGGGGGACTTGATGACAGCAGCAGGGAGGTAAATACATTAGAATAAAATATAAGGGAGGGACTTGATGACAGCAGCAGGGAGGTAAATACATGAGAATAAAATATAAGGGAGAGGATTGATGACAGCAGAAGGGGGGTAAATACATTAGAATAAAATATAAGGGAGGGACTTGATGACAGCAGCAGGGAGGTAAATACATGAGAATAAAATATAAGGGAGAGGATTGACAGCAGAAGGGGGGTAAATACATGAGAATAAAATATAAGGGAGGGACTTGATGACAGCAGCAGGGAGGTAAATACATGAGAGTAAAATATAAGGGAGGGACTTGATGACAGCAGAAGGGGGGTAAATACATGAGAATAAAATATAAGGGAGAGGATTGATGACAGCAGCAGGGGGGTAAATACATGAGAATAAAATATAAGGGAGGGACTTGATGACAGCAGCAGGGAGGTAAATACATGAGAATAAAATATAAGGGAGGGGGGACTTGATGACAGCAGCAGGGGGGTAAATACATGAGAATAAAATATAAGGGAGGGGGGACTTGATGACAGCAGCAGGGAGGTAAATACATGAGAATAAAATATAAGGGAGGGGGGACTTGATGACAGCAGCAGGGAGGTAAATACATGAGAATAAAATATAAGGGAGGGGGGACTTGATGACAGCAGCAGGGAGGTAAATACATGAGAATAAAATATAAGGGAGGGGGGACTTGATGACAGCAGCAGGGAGGTAAATACATGAGAATAAAATATAAGGGAGGGGGGATTTGATGACAGCAGCAGGGAGGTAAATACATGAGAATAAAATATAAGGGAGAGGATTGATGACAGCAGAAGGGGGGTAAATACATTAGAATAAAATATAAGGGAGGGACTTGATGACAGCAGCAGGGAGGTAAATACATGAGAATAAAATATAAGGGAGAGGATTGATGACAGCAGAAGGGGGGTAAATACATTAGAATAAAATATAAGGGAGGGACTTGATGACAGCAGCAGGGAGGTAAATACATGAGAATAAAATATAAGGGAGAGGATTGACAGCAGAAGGGGGGTAAATACATGAGAATAAAATATAAGGGAGGGACTTGATGACAGCAGCAGGGAGGTAAATACATGAGAGTAAAATATAAGGGAGGGACTTGATGACAGCAGAAGGGGGGTAAATACATGAGAATAAAATATAAGGGAGAGGATTGATGACAGCAGCAGGGGGGTAAATACATGAGAATAAAATATAAGGGAGGGACTTGATGACAGCAGCAGGGAGGTAAATACATGAGAATAAAATATAAGGGAGGGGGGACTTGATGACAGCAGCAGGGGGGTAAATACATGAGAATAAAATATAAGGGAGGGGGGACTTGATGACAGCAGCAGGGAGGTAAATACATGAGAATAAAATATAAGGGAGGGGGGACTTGATGACAGCAGCAGGGAGGTAAATACATGAGAATAAAATATAAGGGAGGGGGGACTTGATGACAGCAGCAGGGAGGTAAATACATGAGAATAAAATATAAGGGAGGGGGGACTTGATGACAGCAGCAGGGAGGTAAATACATGAGAATAAAATATAAGGGAGGGGGGATTTGATGACAGCAGCAGGGAGGTAAATACATGAGAATAAAATATAAGGGAGGGGGGACTTGATGACAGCAGCAGGGAGGTAAATACATGAGAATAAAATATAAGGGAGGGGGGACTTGATGACAGCAGCAGGGAGGTAAATACATGAGAGTAAAATATAAGGGAGGGGGGACTTGATGACAGCAGCAGGGAGGTAAATACATGAGAATAAAATATAAGGGAGGGGGGACTTGATGACAGCAGCAGGGAGGTAAATACATGAGAATAAAATATAAGGGAGGGGGGACTTGATGACAGCAGCAGGGAGGTAAATACATGAGAATAAAATATAAGGGAGGGGGGACTTGATGACAGCAGCAGGGAGGTAAATACACGAGAATAAAATATAAGGGAGAGACTTGATGACAGCAGCAGGAAGGTAAATACATGAGAGTAAAATATAAGCGAGGGATTTTATGACAGCAGCAGGAAGGTAAATACATGAGAATAAAATATAAGGGAGGGACTTGATGACAGCAGCAGGGAGGTAAATACATGAGAATAAAATATAAGGGAGAGATTTGATGACAGCAGCAGGGAGGTAAATACATGAGAATAAAATATAAGGGAGAGATTTGATGACAGCAGCAGGGAGGTAAATACATGAGAATAAAATATAAGGGAGAGATTTTATGACAGCAGCAGGGAGGTAAATACATGAGAATAAAATATAAGGGAGGGACTTGATGACAGCAGCAGGGAGGTAAATACATGAGAATAAAATATAAGGGAGGGGGGACTTGATGACAGCAGCAGGGAGGTAAATACATGAGAATAAAATATAAGGGAGAGACTTGATGACAGCAGCAGGGAGGTAAATACATGAGAATAAAATATAAGGGAGAGACTTGATGACAGCAGCAGGGAGGTAAATACATGAGAATAAAATATAAGGGAGAGACTTGATGACAGCAGCAGGGAGGTAAATACATGAGAATAAAATATAAGGGAGAGACTTGATGACAGCAGCAGGGAGGTAAATACATGAGAATAAAATATAAGGGAGAGACTTGATGACAGCAGCAGGGAGGTAAATACATGAGAATAAAATATAAGGGAGAGACTTGATGACAGCAGCAGGGAGGTAAATACATGAGAATAAAATATAAGGGAGGGGGGACTTGATGACAGCAGCAGGGAGGTAAATACATGAGAATAAAATATAAGGGAGAGACTTGATGACAGCAGCAGGGAGGTAAATACATGAGAATAAAATATAAGGGAGGGACTTGATGACAGCAGCAGGGAGGTAAATACATGAGAATAAAATATAAGGGAGGGACTTGATGACAGCAGCAGGGAGGTAAATACATGAGAATAAAATATAAGGGAGGGGGGACTTGATGACAGCAGCAGGGAGGTAAATACATGAGAATAAAATATAAGGGAGGGACTTGATGACAGCAGCAGGGAGGTAAATACATGAGAATAAAATATAAGGGAGGGACTTGATGACAGCAGCAGGGAGGTAAATACATGAGAATAAAATATAAGGGAGGGGGGACTTGATGACAGCAGCAGGGAGGTAAATACATGAGAGTAAAATATAAGGGAGGGGGGACTTGATGACAGCAGCAGGGAGGTAAATACATGAGAATAAAATATAAGGGAGGGGGGACTTGATGACAGCAGCAGGGAGGTAAATACATGAGAATAAAATATAAGGGAGGGGGGATTTGATGACAGCAGTAGGGAGGTAAATACATGAGAATAAAATATAAGGGAGGGGGGACTTGATGACAGCAGCAGGGAGGTAAATACATGAGAATAAAATATAAGGGAGGGGGGATTTGATGACAGCAGTAGGGAGGTAAATACATGAGAATAAAATATAAGGGAGGGGGGACTTGATGACAGCAGCAGGGAGGTAAATACATGAGAATAAAATATAAGGGAGGGACTTGATGACAGCAGCAGGGAGGTAAATACATGAGAGTAAAATATAAGGGAGGGGGGACTTGATGACAGCAGCAGGGAGGTAAATACATGAGAATAAAATATAAGGGAGGGGGGATTTGATGACAGCAGCAGGGAGGTAAATACATGAGAATAAAATATAAGGGAGGGGGGATTTGATGACAGCAGTAGGGAGGTAAATACATGAGAATAAAATATAAGGGAGGGGGGACTTGATGACAGCAGCAGGGAGGTAAATACATGAGAATAAAATATAAGGGAGGGGGGATTTGATGACAGCAGCAGGGAGGTAAATACATGAGAATAAAATATAAGGGAGAGGATTGATGACAGCAGAAGGGGGGTAAATACATTAGAATAAAATATAAGGGAGGGACTTGATGACAGCAGCAGGGAGGTAAATACATGAGAATAAAATATAAGGGAGAGGATTGATGACAGCAGAAGGGGGGTAAATACATTAGAATAAAATATAAGGGAGGGACTTGATGACAGCAGCAGGGAGGTAAATACATGAGAATAAAATATAAGGGAGAGGATTGACAGCAGAAGGGGGGTAAATACATGAGAATAAAATATAAGGGAGGGACTTGATGACAGCAGCAGGGAGGTAAATACATGAGAGTAAAATATAAGGGAGGGACTTGATGACAGCAGAAGGGGGGTAAATACATGAGAATAAAATATAAGGGAGAGGATTGATGACAGCAGCAGGGGGGTAAATACATGAGAATAAAATATAAGGGAGGGACTTGATGACAGCAGCAGGGAGGTAAATACATGAGAATAAAATATAAGGGAGGGGGGACTTGATGACAGCAGCAGGGGGGTAAATACATGAGAATAAAATATAAGGGAGGGGGGACTTGATGACAGCAGCAGGGAGGTAAATACATGAGAATAAAATATAAGGGAGGGGGGACTTGATGACAGCAGCAGGGAGGTAAATACATGAGAATAAAATATAAGGGAGGGGGGACTTGATGACAGCAGCAGGGAGGTAAATACATGAGAATAAAATATAAGGGAGGGGGGACTTGATGACAGCAGCAGGGAGGTAAATACATGAGAATAAAATATAAGGGAGGGGGGATTTGATGACAGCAGCAGGGAGGTAAATACATGAGAATAAAATATAAGGGAGGGGGGACTTGATGACAGCAGCAGGGAGGTAAATACATGAGAATAAAATATAAGGGAGGGGGGACTTGATGACAGCAGCAGGGAGGTAAATACATGAGAGTAAAATATAAGGGAGGGGGGACTTGATGACAGCAGCAGGGAGGTAAATACATGAGAATAAAATATAAGGGAGGGGGGACTTGATGACAGCAGCAGGGAGGTAAATACATGAGAATAAAATATAAGGGAGGGGGGACTTGATGACAGCAGCAGGGAGGTAAATACATGAGAATAAAATATAAGGGAGGGGGGACTTGATGACAGCAGCAGGGAGGTAAATACACGAGAATAAAATATAAGGGAGAGACTTGATGACAGCAGCAGGAAGGTAAATACATGAGAGTAAAATATAAGCGAGGGATTTTATGACAGCAGCAGGAAGGTAAATACATGAGAATAAAATATAAGGGAGGGACTTGATGACAGCAGCAGGGAGGTAAATACATGAGAATAAAATATAAGGGAGAGATTTGATGACAGCAGCAGGGAGGTAAATACATGAGAATAAAATATAAGGGAGAGATTTGATGACAGCAGCAGGGAGGTAAATACATGAGAATAAAATATAAGGGAGAGATTTTATGACAGCAGCAGGGAGGTAAATACATGAGAATAAAATATAAGGGAGGGACTTGATGACAGCAGCAGGGAGGTAAATACATGAGAATAAAATATAAGGGAGGGGGGACTTGATGACAGCAGCAGGGAGGTAAATACATGAGAATAAAATATAAGGGAGAGACTTGATGACAGCAGCAGGGAGGTAAATACATGAGAATAAAATATAAGGGAGAGACTTGATGACAGCAGCAGGGAGGTAAATACATGAGAATAAAATATAAGGGAGAGACTTGATGACAGCAGCAGGGAGGTAAATACATGAGAATAAAATATAAGGGAGAGACTTGATGACAGCAGCAGGGAGGTAAATACATGAGAATAAAATATAAGGGAGAGACTTGATGACAGCAGCAGGGAGGTAAATACATGAGAATAAAATATAAGGGAGAGACTTGATGACAGCAGCAGGGAGGTAAATACATGAGAATAAAATATAAGGGAGGGGGGACTTGATGACAGCAGCAGGGAGGTAAATACATGAGAATAAAATATAAGGGAGAGACTTGATGACAGCAGCAGGGAGGTAAATACATGAGAATAAAATATAAGGGAGGGACTTGATGACAGCAGCAGGGAGGTAAATACATGAGAATAAAATATAAGGGAGGGACTTGATGACAGCAGCAGGGAGGTAAATACATGAGAATAAAATATAAGGGAGGGGGGACTTGATGACAGCAGCAGGGAGGTAAATACATGAGAATAAAATATAAGGGAGGGACTTGATGACAGCAGCAGGGAGGTAAATACATGAGAATAAAATATAAGGGAGGGACTTGATGACAGCAGCAGGGAGGTAAATACATGAGAATAAAATATAAGGGAGGGGGGACTTGATGACAGCAGCAGGGAGGTAAATACATGAGAGTAAAATATAAGGGAGGGGGGACTTGATGACAGCAGCAGGGAGGTAAATACATGAGAATAAAATATAAGGGAGGGGGGACTTGATGACAGCAGCAGGGAGGTAAATACATGAGAATAAAATATAAGGGAGGGGGGATTTGATGACAGCAGTAGGGAGGTAAATACATGAGAATAAAATATAAGGGAGGGGGGACTTGATGACAGCAGCAGGGAGGTAAATACATGAGAATAAAATATAAGGGAGGGGGGATTTGATGACAGCAGTAGGGAGGTAAATACATGAGAATAAAATATAAGGGAGGGGGGACTTGATGACAGCAGCAGGGAGGTAAATACATGAGAATAAAATATAAGGGAGGGACTTGATGACAGCAGCAGGGAGGTAAATACATGAGAGTAAAATATAAGGGAGGGGGGACTTGATGACAGCAGCAGGGAGGTAAATACATGAGAATAAAATATAAGGGAGGGGGGATTTGATGACAGCAGCAGGGAGGTAAATACATGAGAATAAAATATAAGGGAGGGGGGATTTGATGACAGCAGTAGGGAGGTAAATACATGAGAATAAAATATAAGGGAGGGGGGACTTGATGACAGCAGCAGGGAGGTAAATACATGAGAATAAAATATAAGGGAGGGACTTGATGACAGCAGCAGGGAGGTAAATACATGAGAGTAAAATATAAGGGGGGGGGGGGGACTTGATGACAGCAATTGAGAGGTGAATACATGAAGATAAAATAATGCAGGAAATAACTCGCTGGTGGTTGGTAAACAAAAACATGGAGTTAAATAGTGTAACAGAAGACCTACATTTCTAGATCATCATCATGTGGCAAGTGTCCTTTGCATCATCATTTTATCATGGAAAGATATACAACTCTGGATTCCTCTCTTGCCTCAAGAATGTCATGCCCAGAGTTGTCTTTCATGTGTAATAGTCTGTTTCAGTCCACTTTTGTACGGTCCACTTTTGTACTGTTGTATAGTCTACTTGTGTTTTGCTGTAGTCTGTTGTGTTGTCCACTTTATTACTGTTGTATAATCTGTTGTAGTCCACTTTTGTATTGTTGTATAGTCCGTTGTGCTGTTGTATAGTCCACTTCTGTATTCTTGTATAGTCTCCAGTTTTGTATTTTGTAGTGCTAGAATATGTATTTAGGAATCTGATACATGATGCTGTCCCTGAGGGAGGGGTGGCTTGTGAGCAGGCACAATGCATATTTGTGGGACAAGTGGGCAAACAACTCAAATGTCTCAAAACAGGGCCTGCTCCCACAGAGTATAAGGAAGGTAAAGGGCTGAAACATTTCAGCAAGTGGGACCCTTCCAATGATCAGAAGTCTCCTATCGTACTTGCTCTGTGACCAAGGTTTAAAAAAGAAGTTAGTTGCATATCATTTACAGAATGTTGCAATCAATCCCAGCATGTTTTGGCTGTTCGTCATCTCTTGGCAAGTTTACGTACAGTAGTTTGCCATTGCTTTCTGAACGACCGGCACTCATACCATTTTAACAAAGAAACCAACGCAGGACAGCCTGCTTCCAAATCGCCTGCAGCTGTATTTCAAACGCGGTATGCAGGATTACAAACTGCGTCCGTAACACCTTCACCAAGGAGCAGGACCGAGGTTTCATCACAGATAAATGTAACAACTGCTTATATCAACCTAGCTTATACATTTACGAGCACACGCATGAGCAGCCAGCAAACTCACCACTGTCCACGGGGATCGACTCCAGCACCTCCTGGATGAGGCTCTGCTCATTGAGACGGAAACTCAGCATCAGAGCTGCAGAGAACTCCCCTTTGTTCAGGGTGGCTCGGATGCTGTCTGGGGTGATGTCCATCTCCAGTTCAAATGGGTCAAACACCAGAGCCTGGTCGAGTGAGTAGACCAGGAGGCCTTCTGTTGTGCAAGCCAACCAGGATCTCCCTGAAAATATAATGACCATGTGAAATATTACGACCATGTGAAATATAACGAACATATGAAATATAACGACCATATGAAATATAACGACCATACGAAACATAATGACCATGTGAAATATTAACAACCATATGAAATACAATGACATGAAATACGACGACTATATGAAATATAACGACCACATGAAATATAACGACCATATGAAATACAACAACCATATGAAACAACGATGTAAAATATAACAACCATATGAAATATGGCATTTATATTCTGAGTCGGCTCAGATGTCAATTCGCCAACATAAAAAGGCTACGAGGGATGTTTCTGGGAAGTGTCTAGGAAAGAAAGGTGGTGGGGAAGGAACTGGCCACCACATATCATTATGCCATATAGACTTGTATATATGTGTGCAAGAGAATGAGAGAGAGAGACAGGGAGAGACAGGGAGAGAATGAGAGAGAGACACACACACACACAGACAGAGAGAGAATGAGAGAGAGAGAGAGAGAGAGAGAGAGAGAGAGAGAGAGAGAGAGAGAGAGAGAGAGAGAGAGAGAGAGAAAGACAGAGAGAGAGTGAGAGACAAAGAGAGAGAGAGAGAGGGAGACAGACAAAGACAGAGAGAGAGAGAGAAAGACAGACAAAGAGACAGGGAGAGAGACAGAGAGAAAGACAGAGAAACAGAGAGAGAGAGACAGAGACAAAGACAGAAAGAGATACATTAACAAAGACAGAGAGAGACAAAGATAGACAGAGAGAGACATAGACAAAGAGACAGACACAGACTTAGACAAAGAGAGCAGAAAGAGATAAAGGCAGATAAACAGAGAGAGACAAAGACAGAGAGAGAGAGAGAGACAGAGTGAGACAGAAAAAGAGAGACAAAGACAGACAGACAAAGACAGAGAGAGACATAGACAAAGAGACATAGATAAAGACAGAGAGAGAAAGACAGATAAACAGAGAGAGAGAGAGAGAGAGAGAGAGAGAGAGAGAGAGAGAGACAGAAACAGAGAGAGAGAGAGAGAGGAGAGACATAGAAAGAGACAGAGTTAGAGAGAGAGAGAGAGAGAGAGAGAGAGAGAGAGAGAGAGAGAGAGAGAGAGAGAGAGAGAGAGAGAGAGAGAGAGAGACAGACAGACAGACAGACAGACAGAGACAGACACACACATGTACATCAGTGGCAAAGTGGTCAAGACAACTGCCCCATGCTCTCAATGTCCAGGGTTCATTTACGAATAGCGTCATTCATACAAGTGCAATTATTAAAGAAAGCCTAAGGGTCATGACTGGACTACAAAGTTCAACTTTTGTGCAGTGCTCTCAGCAAATGGCTTGCTGTTCTGCAGAGATAGACTTAGCCAAAAGGAGTAAACTTATTGCAATGAATCAAATCCTCTTTAACCTTTTTAACACATGCATGCACTCACTCATACACGTATGTGTGTGCATGTACATAACAATAAGTAACAAGATCTACTAACAAAAGAAGCAGCATACAAGACCTTGAATTCACCCGACTGCACATCCAACATGGAGTACACAACTGTACAGAAGGCGGTCAGACAGGATCAGCACCAGCTCAGTAACTCTTGTGTATTTGTTTATGTAGTTCTACGACCCGTTCTCGTTGATTTACTCCAATGTCCTATAGGCACACATCTTCCAAGTATTAAATAATTGCTTACAAATCCTCCTTGACTATTTTCTTTACATATATATATATATATCTGGCTCCCTGGCCGAGGAGTTAAGCAGCTTTCTCCGTTAACGCCGAATACTCTCGTGGTTGAAACTACAGCATGCAGGGCGATGCGCTACCTTCTTGATTTTCCAACCATTGAAGACAGAATACAAGCCTGCAGAGCTCGCGCCTACCTCAGAGTTAACACAAACACACAACATCCACTGCATAGTGAAATTAGGAAGGTGAAGGGCAGCAGGTTAAAAAGAGGACGGTCGTGGATGGGTCAAGCCGAAGACATTCTTCAACAGGTGTGTTCACTTGAGGACTTAGAACCTGGTGAGGAGTGGGTACAAGTGCCAACAGATTTCTGCACATCCTTTTCAGTTTGCATCCAACTAGACAGAAAATGCAGACAAGCAAACCCGGCCGCTGTGGAGGCGGAAGTACAAGCGTTGATTTTCGAGAATTCGCTAAACGGCAATGCTGTTATTTACACAGATGGGTCGGTCGTCCGACATGTGAGAAGCTCGTGGGCTTTTACGGCTCAGGTGAAGGAGGACTCTGGTGCTTTTGCTGAGACCACAAGTAGCCTGACTATGGAAGTCATGGCAGTAAGTAAAGCAATAACATGGCTCGAGACACAAACATTCACTAGAGCATGTTTCCTTAGCGACTCAATGAACATGCTCCAGAGGATAAAGATCCGAAGAGAATGGTTGCTGTCTCTGGAGCGGTCTCGGCTGGCAAAGATTAGTTTCATCTTCATGCCAGGGCATGCGGGAGTAGTACAAGGGAATGAGCGGGCTGACAGGCTCGCAGGTAACGCTACTGTGGAGGGCGGACGCGCCATGGACCAGGCTGACATTTTGAATGCTCTACGAGAAGTAAGACCTTTGCGAGAACCAAGTGATGCTGCTTGCTTGCTTGCTTGCTTGTGTTCATTGGCTTGAGCTCCAACGCAAAGTCCTGTATGTCGGATGAAGGCATCCTGTTGTCCAACATCAGTGTGATGTCATACAGGACCTGAGGTTTGCGTGAGTATCCGTTGTCCCATGTCTGGCTTATTGGTGTGCAGACTGGTGGTTCCTCGCCGTACAGGCAGACACTCTCCGACTTCGGAGGAATCGGCGATCCTATTGACTTCAGCCAGGACCCCGAAGGGACCTGTTGCCCAGGACGCTCGACGAGGACGCGTCAATAGGTCTTGGCCAGTATATAACCCGGCCCTGGTGCCTTGGAAACACCTCTGCGTCCCTTAACCAAGTGATGACTGAATCTACAACCATGGCCAGACTGCGAGAACAGCAAATTAAAAGAGGGGTGGCCAAACAAGAACACTACGCAGGAAGCCAAAGAAGACTGATAAATCAACACAGAACTGGTGTCGTTAGCCGCTACACGCTGCGGGATTTGCTGAGGAGGGGATCCGAGCACTTATGGACTGAATGGTTCGATGTGCAATGAGGATGATCTGTCGACTAACTAACTAACTCTCGTGGTTGACATGAGCGCACAAGAATTAGAAGTGGTTCGAGCCGCTCCAGTGACTTATGAGAGTATGGAGCCGGGCGCTCAAAAAGTCGTAGCGTGCTGATGAGCGTAATCTAGCCTAGGAATCAACTTACAGCTGAAAGATGATGGTGTTGACCGCAATATCCTATAACAGGATGGAACCGCGGGGGGAAAAAAAAAAAAAATATATATATATATATACACATATATATATATATATATATATCCATCCATTCATCATGTGCCATGCCCATAAGCGTGGGCGGTCATGTTTTGCCATCTCACTTGATCACCAGAGTCGTGGATCAGCTCCATGTTCCTGTCTCATCCATGCCACATGGCCAAGCCATCCAGGTATTTACTTCTGTCTTCCCCTTGGTCTCTTCCCTTCGATCTTGCCAGTTGTCATCACATCACACACATATGACTTGTGTCTTAATAATGATTGATAGATGTTTACTGATATATAGCGCACATTTTGGGAAATGTGTAAACATTTAGGGAAATACAGGTGCACATTTTGGGAAATATGTGTCATTTAGGGACATATAGCGCAAATTTAGGGACATGTAGCTCAAATTTAGGGAAATATAGTCAACATTTTAGGACATATGACGCACATTTTGGGAAATATAGAGCACATTTTGGGGCATTTAGCACACATTTGGGGGAATATGTGCATATTTAGGGAAATATAGTCAACATTTTAGGACATATGACGCACATTTTGGGAAATATAGAGCACATTTTGGGGCATTTAGCACACATTTGGGGGAATATGTGCATATTTAGGGAAATATAGTCAACATTTTAGGACATATGACGCACATTTTGGGGCATTTAGCACACATTTGGGGGAATATGTGCATATTTAGGGAAATATAGACAACATTTTGGGATACATGACGCACATTTTGGGAAATATATGCACATTTCGGGAAATTCAGCGCACATTTTGGGACTTATAGTCTTACCTGTGGGTGAAAACTGTAAGGAATAGACCCGAACCTCCGGTTTCCAGAATCTGGAGCTATGGTCTCCCTTTTTCACGCCAGGCAGGGCTATAGCTTGTCCTTCGCCCCCCTGACCTGAGTCAACAAGGGCAAGACTGCCCCACTCTGTCATCTTCCGTTTGTCCAGAAACTCCTATAAAATAAAAATTACAATTTATTACACGCACTTTAAACATATCCACGGTTTCCAAGTGTTTTCACATAACATGTATGTGCACAAATTAGAAAGGACTTGGAAGCATCGGCAATTTGGTCTTTAAGACAAATGGTATGAACACCATGGATGGGCGAAGCAGTTAAACGCGTGCCTGGAAAAAGATAATGAAGATATAACATGTTTAAGGGGTCTAAGTGGCAAACTCACTAAGCCGCCTCCCTCAAGTTCCAAAGGTCGTGGATTCATTTCCGAACCCCATTATTCGGTTCACAATTCCAGTTTTCTCAGAGACTCATGGGGGGTCGTCACTGGAGCTACAGAGATGCACTTGAAAATATTGTAACTGAACAGATTATTTTCCTCTATATAGCTGCAGCACCGTTTTACCTGCACTTAGAAGCTTTTCACTTTTAAACCCTATTTTAAACCTCTACTACATGATGTTTAACTATAAGGGACAAACAATGTACTTTAGTCATACAAAGAAAAGAGATTCACTCGTATAGGATCAGGACAGCACCGTTTCACCTGTGTGGGGTGGTAAATATAATAAATTAGAATAAGGACAAGTTTCGCTAGGGGTATTCAGTATGAATGGGGTCTAAATCCCAAACACGCCCTCTATAGGAAATAATATATTGGCTCGTAAAACCCCCAAGCATTGAACAAGGCAGAAAAGGGTGCAAGTTCAACACTAACATAGAAGAAATGTTTCCCATAGAAGGCTGGGAGATCAGGGATGTTTTACCACAAACACCCGAGTACTAATCACTCTACCCAGAAGGTGTGTCTATGTGTAAGTGCCCCGCCCCACATTTAATCTCCCATATATATATAAACAATGACAAGTATCCCCTGTCATGCACATCCACAGTATTATACAACAGAGGGACAACAACCAATGTTAGACGCAACAACTGGATTACATGACAGAGGAAAACAGCCATTGTTAGACAAAAACAGTACAATAACTCACTGTATCACATAACAGAACTGGACTATAAACATCAATTTTGGAACAACAAGTTAACAATGAAGTAACTTCAAGGCTTGGTTAAACCAAACAAACAAACAATTGTATTGTGAAAACATTTGGGTCTTGGACAAACCCTGTTGGCTACAATATGGTGACATATACATGAAAGAAATTATTCATATTCAGGCAATGCACACAAAGTATACGACCACAACAGAAGTCCCCAAAAATGTTCACATCAATTACCTGTGTCAAACACAAAACAAAGTAAATAATCCATACAAAGAAATAGATAAAGAAAATCTATCTAATCTGTCTCTAGAAATATCCTATGGGTCTGATGAAGACTCCCTCTCCAATATCCACTAGAAAAAGTCTGGCCATAATCACACTCTCTATAATCCAGGGAAACAGCTGCTTTGCATATATCCTCCTATTTAGAAAATTGGGGATTGCACACACACACACACGGAGCTTTCACCGCCGGATCATATATCCAAAACGAATAACATGTCGGAGTAATCCATATGAATCCAAAGTGGATATACTGTAATCTCTCAAGTCACAGTTGCTAAGTCACTGGGCTAGGAGCATTCCGGGGTGGTATAACAGACAGATATGAGTCGGAAACGTTCTGGCGTGGCATGACACACAGGAGTCCATGTGATTGATTCGATCAGGATCAGGCACAAACACTTTCAGTATATCTTTGGATGAGGAGTGACATCACATAATCCATTAGAATTTCCTGACAGAACTACTTTGAATTGGGCATGAATATTCCAGCCCTTTTCTGGGTTAAGATGTAGGTTATTCTTTCTTCAGCTGAATATACGACTTGATTGACCGGGAGTTGGTATAGTGCTTGATTGTCCCTGTCTGGGATATGATGGATGAGAAGATTCAAAGGAAGCTGGGAGTTCACAAAATCAGTTGGTAAATCCATACTGGTAAATGATGGTGAATTCCAGACTATCCATGAGCCTCTGGAATATGCCAGTTGAACGTGGAATCAGGCGGTGACTTTTAGAAGAGGGTATACGCTGAAAACCATCTAGGCCAGGCATGCCTCATGTCTTTGCAGACATTGAAAAGATTAACACCATCTGTAAGTTCCCAGAGGTAGGGAATCCACTTCAGCATATTCAAAATCCATTAATTATCCAGGCATTGACATTCAGGTTCAGGGTGTGTAGCAGTAACCAGCACTCTTTGTAGGATATTAGGAGTAGGCTGATATCCCAGTTTCCTGCCTCTAAATCCAAACAAGTTGACCATAACTTCAGTTCCAAGCATGGTGACTAGTGCCAATGCTCCACCGCCATCTCTAGCGCTAAAACGCAGAGAATACGTAGCTATTATTTTACCCATTAACAATGGGTCACCCGCTAACGTTGAAGAAACATGGCGATTGACCAGACCGCTTTGTCTACCAAGCCTTTGTCTCGATTAAGCCTGTGTTTCCGGGGCGCGGCCCATCACTCGCCTTAATTCAAACGAAAGTTAATTTCGTTAAGTATCCCGTCCGAACTTTTAATAGCGCGTATAGCCGTCTGCTGGAAAAGACTGAGGGATGATGACATATATGTCACAACCTGCACTTAGAAGCTTTTTTCCTGCTCCACTTCACCTTATTTCACATAATCCCAAATTGCTTATATATATTTCATTTCTTTTACCACTTGTGCTAATTTTCCCAATTCATGCACAGTTTGATATTTCCAGGAGCCAATCCTGGAGTTTTCCTTGGTGAAAGGAAGTTAACCACTGAAGCAGACACCTTGTGGCTATGTCTGCATTGCCTCATAGATCTTCTAAAAAAGCTTTCTTTCCTCTTGGTTGGCTGGTTTATTCTTGTCTTAACATTACGGGCTCACAGTTGTTTGGATGTCATCATCTATGTGATGGGGCAGCCTGTCCAAAGCACAACCCTTGGTCACCTTCACTGACAGACACGACAGGTTACAGTGTTCCTATTCTTTGCTTCCCTCACAGGCTGCTGTAACACACAGGTGGTTTATGTATAAAGCCACACAATAACTTTAACATACAAAAGAACCATGAAATTACAGCAAGCATGCATGCAAATGTCTGCTGTTGCTGCCGCTACTACTACTCTTACGACTACTACTACTATTCTTACTATCACTACTACAGCCCTTACTACCCTTACCTGCTCTTACTACTATTACTACAGCTCTTACTACTACTATTAATACTACTATAGCTCTTACTACTACTATTAATATTACTACAGCTCTTACTACTACTACTACTACTACTACTACTACTACTACTACTACTACTACTACCACCACCACCACAACTACAGCTCTTACTAATATTACTACTCACACTACTACTACTGTTCTTGCTACTACTACTAGTACTGCTGCTCTTGTTACTACTCTTACTACTGCTGCTCTTACTACTAATTCTACTCGCATCACCACAACTACAACCATCAATACTACTTATAGGACACAAGAATAGACAGCCACCTACCTCCATTCCATCCAGTGAATGGTTGCATGAAATCACAAACTTCTTCATGAGAAGCTGATCTGCCACAGAGTATATGCACACATGTTTGGACCTGCCTGCAGCCAGAATACATTCTCCATCTGCACTGTAGCACAGGGTCTCAAAGGCCCTGAGGATAGATGATCACACAGATTTATGAACAAACGGTTGTAAAATCACATGTCACAGAGATTTGTGAACAAACAGCTGTATGATCACACTTCCACAAGAAACTATAGGCTAGAGAGATAATCACAAGAGATATGTGAACAACCAGTTTATAATCAAACACTTCCTGCAGGAATTTCACAGGGAGATGACACGAGAGATTTGTGAACAAACAGCTGACATTTTATAAACACAAGAAGCAAGGTGAATCATTGCAGCTGACAAGGTCAAGGTTAGTGGGACGCTCTGCTGTCAGAGTAATATGCAGCAGATATCAATAGCAATAATTTGTTCTCAATGTAAGGGAGAAACTAGCAGTGTACAACAAAGTGACATTTATCAAAACATGCTGTAAAAAAAACACTCATCTACTGTCTATAGTACCTTGCGGTGTAGACAGAGAAGGGGGGGGGGGGGGGAGGAGAGAGATCCTGAGAAATTAAGGCCACTTGGCTAGTGTATTCGCAGCAAATTGTGCAGGTTATGGATTTCTTTTTGCCCCAGACAGAAAAAATCCACACCATACTGAGGATTTGAACCCGGGTCGCCCAAAGGAGAACTTAGCATTTTAGCCACTCAGCTGCTCCTCAGAATATGCAATGTATCAAATCATGCCACTCATTAAAATATGCCATTCATCAAAACATGTCATTCATCAAAATACGCCATGTGTATAATAATAAAAAAGTAATGCATGAGGTCCTATTGGAGATGTCAATGTTTTCAATGACCAAATGGAACACCAGGTTACTATCACGCTGGTTGTATTAACTCTCCTTAAAAAAACAAACCAAAGACTATTATTCCATTTTATGAAGCTGGTTGACCCCATAGCCATATGGAATTCTATGTAATCCCTGACGTACTGGGAAATAAACCCACATCTCCAAGCCAGTAAGTGCTCTAACCACAGCCCTACTATGGCTGTTTAATCAAAACATTTACCACTTATCACCTGCATTCATGTTAATAATTATGTGCCTGCACATACACGAAAAGGTAAGACTACTCACTTTCCTTCTGCAGACGTTTTGCCAGAGATTTTTTCAGTTTCCCTCCTGGCATAGCCTAGGTCAGGCCTGCCTTCGATTGTCCCCTTCTGCTGTGCTGTCTTTGTATCCCAAAATGTTATGTGGGCATTCAATGTGCCAACTGCAAGCTCTCTCCCGTCTGGTCTGAAGGTCAAGGCTAAGACTGTTGGAAAGTTAGATAACCTTTAGATAACCAGGAGTTTCATACAAAACAATGAACATTTCTATAAAAGTTCAACAATTCTTAAAACTCTTCATTACCATGTGCCATGCAGATAAGCGTGGGCAGCCATCTCACACGACAACCAGTCCTGGATCAGGCCAATGCTCCTGTATTTATTTTGCCATGTGGCCAAGCCAGACTACTCATAGCAGTCACACAGTAACAGGTATGGTTTCTTCTTCTTCTTCTGCGTTCATTTGGATTTTTTTTTCTCCGGACGTGACCGCGTTGTACCTGTTTACAGCACAGCTGTGTTCTTGCGCCGTTAGGCTGACACATCTGACTTCTGTGGGCATTTGTTGACCGGGTTAACCTTCCCGGACTCACAGGTATGGTTTGAATGTGGAGCATCTGTTTCAGCTCAAGTATTATTCATTTGATCACTTCATGTGATATATAACTCTGCATTATGCAACTGACAAGATGTAGCGAAATATGCCGGCAATAACTTGTGCAATATATTGTTTGTGGTTTATGCGTTTAAATTCACTAAGTGAATACGTTTTTAATTAATAATTTCTAATTATGCTTCCTGTACAAATGTTAAACAGGCATGAGGAGAGATTCGCCGCTATTTAGACAAAATACCACTAATTCTTCCTTACTTACCATCTGAGTTCAAGTCAATGGTTTCCCTTGCAGCACCTTGTTCAAAGATTCCCCAAAGCTTAATGGTCTTATCCCAAGAACCACTGGCTAAAATTGAATCAGAAAGGCTAAAATCTAGGGCACTGACAGGTCCCTCATGTCCGGCCAGCGTCTGAAGATAAACAACAAAATGTTACTTCAAAGGTAGAGAGCAACTTACTCAATGTCCTTCAACGCAAGAGAGCAACTTACTCAATGTCAACTGGTAGTTCAAAATCAGGACTGTGGCAGAAATAGGACACATGAACAAAGACGTTAAAACAAAACAAGTTAGTTGCATATCCTTTACAGGACATCGCAGTCATCCCCAGCATTTTTTGGCTGTTTGTGAACAAAGAAGACAATAACAATTATTGCCTGCCATATTTCGCTGCTCTCGTCGGGTACATACTACAGAAATGACTACGATGAAGCCAAACACTGAATCCTTTTGGGTGAAATATAAAACACCAACAGACACTAGGACTGGAATGTTACCGCCTGTAGTACCAGGATAGCCGTAAACTGACGGTGTCGTCTTTCAACAAGCAAAAGTCATTAAGTGAAGGAATTTTATGATAAAGTGCATGGAAGAACATGGACAAAGGAAAAATCTTATTTCGGGACACAAACCGACTTTGAAGCAATATCCCATGTAGGAGTTGAGAAGATTGAGCAGTCTGTGCCTGTGCAATAATGATTAGAATATGACTGCCTTACAATTGACTGGCAAAGTAGAAGAACAACGAGGCATTATTTGACTTATCATCAGAGAGTATGAAACCTTGTGAAATTAAAAGAAGAATGCTGGTTCAGTATGGAGACAGTTGTCTGAGTCAGGGGAGATTATATGAATGGGTAGAAAGATTTCAAGATGCAGGAATCCGCTGGGAAAACATGATGACTATATTTTGGGATATCAAGGGACCTATACTATACACATGCCAAGAAAATCATGTTGTGTGAAATCATCGATAGAATTTTATAATGACATGGAGTCTGCTTTGAAGAACTGCAAAAAATCAGAAATAAATATCATAATGGGTGATTTCAACGCAAAAATAGGACAGCAAGGCGATGGATGCAGTGTAGGCAACCATGGTTTGGGAGAGAGAAATGAAAGAGGATACAGACTTGTAGAATGGGCAAAAGAACAAGAAATGGTTGTAGGAAACACCTGGTTTAAACAGCACCCTAGAAGATTATGGACATGGAGGAGTCCAGACAGCAGGATTAAAAACCAGATAGATTACATCCTGATTAGCAAAAGGTTTCAAAATGCGTTAACAGTCGTAAAAACAGTTCCAAATGCAGACTGTTACAGTGATCACAGATTAATTACAGGCACATTGAGGGTAAAGTTAAAGAAAGTCAAGTATACAGCAGGAAACCCTAAATATGACTTGTGCAAATTGAAAACTGACAAAGAAATACAAGATAATTTTAACATAGAAGTAAAGAACAAATTTGATATATTGTCTGATCTAGAGATCCTATTTCAAGATGTAGATGATCAATGGGAAATGATGAAGAATTCAATCAGTTGTGCAGCAGAAAAAACTATTCCAAAAGTAAAGAAAGTGGGCCGTAAGACATGGATGACTGAAAAAATTTTACAACTAATGGAAACAAGAAGACAGAACAAAAATAATTCTGCCAAATATGAAGAAATTCACAGAAAAGTCAGAACCTTATGTAAGGAGGCAAAAGAAACATGGCTTGAGAAAAATTGCAGAGAAATTGAAAAACAACACAACAGTAACAATGCGAAACTAATGCACAAAAGAATTCAGGAGCTTACTAATCAAAGAACACGTACATCAGCAGGCTGCCTAAAGACAAAAGATGGAAGAGTCATAATAGAAAAAGATCAGATCTTACATGAATGGTCAGATTACGTGAAAAACCTTTATGACGATAACAGAGACGAACAGTATAATGTTCAAAATAATAATGAAGGACCAGCAATTTTGAAGATGGAGGTTCAGAATGCTCTTAACCACATGAAATCTGGCAAGACCCCCGGTTCAGACAGCGTCACAACAGAAATGATTAATGCTTTAGAAGAATATGGAATAGATAAAGTTACCAGTCTGCTTAATACAATATATGATACTGGAAATATACCTCAGGAGTTATGTAATTCTGTATTTATTGCAATCCCAAAGAAATCGGGAGCCTTGGAATGTGATCAACATCGAACAATTAGTATAATGAGTCACATCACAAAGATTTTGCTAAGAATTATCATGCAAAGAGTTAGGAGGAAAATACAACCTGAAATAGGAGAAGAACAATGTGGGTTTGTGGAAGGCAAGGGTACAGTAAATGCTGTGTATATACTGAGAACCATAATCGAACGTTCTATAGAAGTAAACAAAGATCTACACATTTGCTTTATTGACTACACAAAGGCTTTTGATAAAGTGAGACATGTCAACATGATAAGGATGCTTGAAGATCTACAAATTGATGGAAAAGATCTTAGACTTGTAAAAAACATATATTGGAAACAACAAGCTGCCATAAGAGTTGATAATGAAGTAAGCCAATATCAGCCTATTAAAAGGGGTGTGAGACAGGGATGTGTAATGTCTCCAGATCTGTTTTCCCTGTACAGTGAAAGTATTTTCAGAAATATTGAAGATATGGAAGGAATCAACATTGGGGGGCGATGCATCAATAACATTAGATATGCAGATGATACAGTCTTGATTGCAGACAATGAACAGGACCTGCAAAATTTAGTAGATGCGATTGTTACACACAGTGAACAACTAGGGTTAGAATTAAATTGTAAAAAGACACAGATTATGGTCGTCACTAGGAAGGACGTAATACCACAATGTAATATACAAGTAGATGGGAATATTCTTCAACAAGTGAGTAGGTACAATTATCTCGGAACAGTAATAACATCTGATGGGAGATGCCTTGAGGAGATTAGAACAAGAATCGCCATGGCAAAAGTAGCCTTTAGCAAGATGAAAAACATATTGACCAATAAAAAGATGTCAATTGAAACGAGAAAGAGAGTGTTGAGATGCTACATAGAACCTGTACTTTTACATGGATGTGAAGCGTGGACAATGAGCAGTCAGGCTGAAAAACATCTGATGGCTGTAGAGATGTGGTTTCTGAGGAAAATGCAAAGAATACCATGGACAGCCAGAAAGACCAATGAACAAGTCCTTCAAGAAACAAATGAAGATCGTAAATTGATTAGAGAAATTAGACGTAGACAGTCAAAATTCTTTGGGCATGTTATGAGAAGAAATGGATTGGAGAATTTGGTGACAACTGGTAAGATCGAGGGGAACAGACCAAGGGGAAGACCTAGAAGCAAGTACCTGGATGGCTTGGCCTTGTGGCATGGTCGAGACAGAAACACGGAGCTGATCCATGACTCTGGTGATCGAGTGAGATGGCAGAACATGACCGCCCACGCTTACCGGCATGGCACGTGATGGATGGATGGATACTGGTGCATTTCCTGAAAAGGGGTGAAACTGAGTAGTGTTTGATGCAGTGACATACTAGTGAACAAACTGAAGCCTGCAATACGATTAAAATGCCAGGGACTTCCCTCTAAAAGAGTATTATTGTTTGATGACAACACCCACCCTCATACGGCTGCAAGCCGCATACAATGAATACACTGCATGTTAAGAAATTTGAGATCTTGAAACAGTCAGCATACAGTCCAGACATGGCACCATCAGACTTTCACTTGTATGGACCTTTGAAACAACATTTGCAGGGCCAGAGGTTTGCAGATGGCAATGAGGTCTTGGAGGCGGTGGAAAATTAATTTAAGGTTACATCAAAACACTTTTTATAGAAAGTATCGACAAGCTTGTGGACAGGTGGACCAAGGGTGTTACCAGGCAGAGAGACTATGTTGAGAAGTAACACAAAAAATTTCTGGTTCGCATTATTGTAAAAAAAGTTATACATAAAATTCCTAATACTTAATGACTTTCCCTCGTATTTACACACTAGTGGAAACCATCTGTGAATAGCTGTATCCTCAGCAAACTTAAACTAGCAACAATTGTTTGTGGTACAAAGTGTGTGAAATTGTAGGTCTTTATTGACCTCATGACCAAAATCAAGAGAAGACAACAAAATGGATTCTTCTGATTTGCCAGCTGCGCAGAACTTTCTTTTTTTATTTTATGTGAACATCAGCCTGTGTTTGGCTACTTGATTCCCTAAGTAAGAGTCTTTTGGTTCTGCCTATGTAAATGGCTTGGCGCCCACAGTGGAGTTGGTAAATACAACTCGAGTTGGTTTGAGACAGTCTGACAGTATTTCTTTTGTTGAAACAGGAAAGTTGGATGTCATAAAAGAAATAGAAAAGATGAAAATAAATATTCTAGGAATGAGTGACATGAAGTGGAAGGGATTTGGTAAAATAATAATGGACAAACACAAAAATATCCAGGAAGTTATAGATGAAAAAGGAATAGTACTACTATTTAATGTGGACACAAAAAAGTCAACTTGTGATTATTGGAGTATTTCAGACTGGGTTATCATGACCAAAATTGAATCCAAACCAATACATATAAATATTTTACAAGTGTTTGCACCAAGAATAAGCAGCAGTGAAGAAGAAATACACAAATGTTATGATGATATGGAAATGGCAATGTCTCAAACCAAATCACAAGAAGTCAAAATAATACTTGGAGATTTCAATGCAAAAGTAGGAAAGGAGAGTAATGGAAGAATTGGTTGGTGACTATGGTTTAGGAAAAAGAAATAAAAGAGGAAAACAACTGATAGAATGTGCAAACATAAATAATATGTTAATTAGAAACACCTGGTTAAAAGAACATAAGAGATGTCCGTACACAAGGAAAAGTCCTGATAAGAAAATATTCAATCAAACTGACTACATACTGTGATGACATCCCATTACGTGAACAAATAAAAGTAAGACTGAAAATAAAGATAAATAAAAAGAGGTTAAGACTATCAGATTTAACAAAGATATTCTAATAAAGACAGTGAAGTTCACACACTGTCTAGCACTGCAGATATAGACATATTTCAAGTGATTTAAAGAAGAAATCACCCAATCAACATATGCCCGCAAAAGTCGGATGTGTTGGCCTAAAGGTGAAAGTATTACAGCTATCCTATAAACAGGCACAACGCAATTACATCCAAGTGAGAGTCGAATGTCCTTCAAAACACCCAGGAAGGTTAACCTGGTCAACAAATGCCAACAAAAATCAGATATGTCGGTCAAAAGGTGCAAATAAACAGGCATAATGCATCATGTCTGAAAAAACTGGATGAACACAGAAGAAGAAGAAAGAAGAAATCTTTCCTCAAGTAACAACTACTGGGATAGAAAGAGTTCAGATTTTATCAGGTGCAACAATAGTTAACAAACGACATCTGCTCATGCAGTTCATTCAACAGCAAGACCTAACAGGTCAACTAGAAAGACAACAGCAAGAAACACAACTCAAAGATCCATCACCTGCATCAGTCGGCCCGTCTGAATTGTCCACATATAAATCATGAACTCATTTGTGCCGCCAGCACAAACTATCTCCCCAGCGGCATCGACAGCCAGGCAAGAAAACTGGTCGGGTTGAGGCGAAGTCAAAGTCTTGTAGTTTCGATATCTGTGGAAATACAAAGCATGATTATCACGCAGGCATATAAATGACTGCTTGATTAACTAGAATTTATGTAATTCTACTGTGTTGATTAATTAGAAATGATATAATTCTACTGTGCTCATTAACTAGAAATGATATAATTCTACTCTGTTGATTAACTAGATAAAATGGTGATGATGTAGCAGTGTTTTCTTCAGAGGACGTTCTTGTGTTTTTCCGGAGAGGATGTGCTGTTATTTCGTATTCGTTTTAAGGTGATGCTAACCCTAAAAAATGAAATTCTATAATACTTCATTTCTATGTTCTGTTATGGTATAGGGTTTGATACTGAAGACTGCTGATCGATAACTTATTGTCAAATTTGCTGTGCACTTAACGGTTGTTATGGAAACCAAGATAAACAGTCGCCATATTGAATTTCTTAATGTATCTCTAAAACATTTAATTTTTAACGTAAAGGCTAAATTCTTTATTTTATGTGTAAATAAATAGACCCTTTACAAGTTTAGTAGAACATTTTAATGATATTTCTTGGCATTTTTTTTTCTCTCGTAATTTTAATAATTTAATGATATTTTTCATGACTTTGTTTTAGTTTTTTTACTGCTGCAAAAAAACTAAAACTTAATTTCCAAGATTGCTCTACTCACAATGTAAGTAATATAATGAGGTATATCTGTGCACAGTTTCATTAAAATCTAATGAATAGTTTTTAAAAAAAATTGTACTTATGTATAAAAAACTGGCGAAATGAGAAAACGGGGAAAAACAAATTATTTTTTAGTTTTTTAAATACTTTTAAAGTTATTTTCATGTTTGAATGACTTTTTTTTATACAGAAAAACAGTTTACAACTGTAACATTTAGAATAGTCCTGCTGCATATGTAGGACCTCCCGCCAGGGCATGCAGCTCACTTTGTCTCTTCAGTTTGGCCGCTCGTACAATGCCGTGTCTTTTAGTTTGTTTGTCCTTCTTGTACTTCAGACTATTTCTTACTTGCTTCTGCATCCTAGATGTTCCTAGTCTCTGCATATGCAGGCCTGTAGAAAGTCCATAAAACTGGGCAGTGTCTTGGGCAGCAGCAGCTCCAAAGTTGAACTCTCTTGCTGTAATTACAACTGCAAACTGAACGCGCTTGCATGAGGCAAAGTAGTTTAGTGTCAGACAGCCTTTCATAAATTGGCAACAGATATTTCTCAAGATTGTCACGGTTGAGCCATGTGTATAACATCTTGTCATGAGGACCTGGGACCTGATGTTTAGCCAGGGCGGACTGAAAAAAAAAACACCAAGATTGCTCTCCACTTGGGCACATTTCATGACGTGGACTTTTGTCTGTTGAAAAACAGTGATGCAGTGAAGCCGTAACACTTTTCCTCATGGACTCTACACTTGTGTTGTTTCTTATGGTTCTTCTTCTTCTTCTTCTTCGTTCATCCAGAGTTTTTTTCGGATGTGATTGCGTTGTGCCTGTTTACAGCAGAGCTGTGTTCTTGCGCCGTTAGGCCGACACATCCGACTTCTGCGGGTTTCTTATGGTTCTATTGTAATAAATTGTCAGCCTACGGATGGCATTTTGTGTAAGCTGACCTTTACCGCATCCTCCTAGAGTCACGCCTTGCTTTCGGCAGTCAGCAACAACATTGCGGAGTGCTGTTCCAAGGCATTTACTGACACGGTTGATACATTCCTCTTTGTCTATTTGAATGTCATCCCCATATGGTTTGATCTTGGTAAGCTCCGCAAATGTTTTGGGGTCACCGTCAGAAAGTATTGACGTGTAGCAAAGTTTATGACGGGCCACAGACCGTTGCCACAGCACCCTTGCAGCCTCCACCTCCACTATTCCAGCAGATCCTGTGAAAATGTTATCACAGTTTAGAAGATGTTCTGCCTTCCATGCAGCAAATTCCTCTGGTTTGTCTCTGGAAAGTGTCTTACCAGTGGTTTTACACACCTAGCGATATGTGGACATAACATGGGCATCTATGCAAAGTCCTGTAAGAACATTCACCGCACAGCCAACTCCAATGTGGGATGTGTGGCTTCTGGTCAGCCAAGTGCCATCAAAGCTGACACTAATATCTAGCACTTCATTGTCATGCAGAGTTATGCCTGACCGTTGTGCATGAGCCTGTCGAACATACTTCATGGTTTGAGAGAAAACTATTGCTCTTTGTTCCCATTTTTGGTATCCATTGTCATCACCAGAAGCATACTTGCTGCTAGTGGATGTTGTGGATTTATACGTATCTCTTTTAAATTGGCTTCGGGTAATAAAAGAATCACTTCCACAACCTTGAGAAGAACACGATGGCACTGATTCATTCAGATTCACTGTCAAAACACAGGGATTTGGAAGAAGTGGTATGTGACTTTAGCTGGGTCGCTTTCAGAACTGTCTGTACCGTTTACGACGTTTGGGTAAGCTTTTTGCTGCTTACGAGCATTTGCGAGGTGTAGTCTGAGAGATTTCTTACGTTGAGTAGATGACTGGATGCTAAATTTCTTGGAACCAGACATTTTTCAATGCGTGTTGATCTGTCGTCAATGATAAACATACTGCGCCTGAATTGTCACGAAGTGTAAACACCACAAATCGGCCATCTTGGAAGCCAATGTGATCAGTTTCAGCCATTGGGGATGGCGCATTGCTTGCCATTTCGTGACGTATTCCATATATGTCAGTTTCCGGAAGATTACTGATACAAAACAAACTGTTGTAGACAGAAGAGTTTCCGATTATACGATCTCGGAGTTTCACGATCAGTTATGGGAGACACTCAGCAAACACACAAAACTTAAAATCTTCAACTCTTGTGTGATTCCAGTGTTAACGTATGGATGTGAAAGTTGAAAATCAACAGTAGCTTTAGATAAAAAATTAAACAATTTTGAGAACAAATGTCTTAGAAGACTTCTAAACATCCACTGGACAGACTTCAGAACCAATTCGCAAATAAGACAAGAGACTAAGCAAGATACAGTATCCAATTTCATAAGAAGGCGCCGTTGGAACTACATCGGCCATGTACTCAGAATGGACAAGACAAGACTCCCCTACCAAGCCCTCATATGGTCACCGGTAGGGAAAAGAAAACGGGGAAGACTAAGAGAGACCCTGCGTAGAACCATCATTAGAGAAGGCTCATTCAATGGCCAAGTAAATATCCAAGATCTACAACTGGTAGCAGCGAACCGCCAGGCATGGAGAGTCAGGACATCTGCCATTAGGCTCAAGAGGAAAGACTAACTAACTAACTAACTAACTATGGGAGATCGTGAGTTTCCAATGATGTATGACACGTGTGTGTAGCGTTTCGCATACATATCATTGTTAGGGTTTGAAAACCATTAATTTTGTAACAATTTTCAATAAGTAGACAATTTTACACCTAGAGTGGGTTCAGTAAAATATGAATATTGCATTAAAATAACAGTTTTTAAACAAAAACAAGTACCGAATCTGATAGAAGACATGATAAGCTGTCTAAAAATGAACTATTCCAAAAATAGCCAAATTGACAGAAAATCGATGTTTTTACTGCCGCACATCGCCTTAAGAAGTTCTTCACGAAACCACGGAGGGCAGGTTGATGAAATTGTGAGGACAACCGACAGATAGTTGTTGGTTATGGTCTCAAGTTTCACGATGGTAGGCAGACGATCTCTTTCACAAGACAATGGCTACGGTCACTGACCAGTATGGTGACTGCCAGGAAGGGAAGCAATGGTAAACTACCTTCTTTAAAGTTGCCTAGTTTATCATGATTCACCTAATTACAGATCATCACAAGTAAAGGACATGGACACTGAAAAATTGGCAACATGGAATGTGTGGACGTTAAGCGACGACGGAAAATTAGATTTTATCAAATAAGAAATGGAAAGAAAGATGATAAATATATTAGGAATGTACGAGATGGAAAAGGGTAGGGATCAAAACAGGAGAGGATTGTAAGATTATTTATGGGGGGGGGGGGGGGGGGGGAAGAACGGCAAAGAGATGTAGCCATTATATTGGATCAGCAAATATCACATTCTGTTAAAGAATATTGGGTTATGTCAGATAGAGTTCTATTAGTAAAATTAATCGGCAGACCTTTTAACATAAATGTCATTCAAATATATACTCCAAGTGAATGCAGTGAAGACAGTATAGAGGAATTTTATAATGACATGGAGTCTGCTTTGAAGAAATGTAAAAACTCAGAAATAAATATCATAATGGGTGATTTCAATGCTAGAGCAAGTCACCAGACTGCTGAACACATTATATGATACTGGAGATATACCTCCTGAATTATGTAACTCTGTATTTATTGCAATCCCAAAGAAATCAGGAACCTTGGAATGTGATCAACATAGAACAATTAGTATAATGAGTCACATCACAAAGATTTTGCTAAGAATTATCATGCAAAGAGTGAGGAAGAAGATACAACCTGAAATAGGGGAAGAACAATGCGGGTTTGTAGAAGGAAAGGGTACAGTAAATGCTGTGTATATGCTGCGAACAGTTATTGAACGTGCTATAGAAGTAAACAAGGATATACATCTTTGCTTTATTGACTATACAAAGGCTTTTGATAGAGTTAGACATGTCAGCATGGTGGATATGCTTGCAGATCTACAAATTGATGGGAAAGACATTAGACTTATAAAAAACATATATTGGAAACAACAAGCTGCAATAAGGATTGATAATGAAGTGGGACAGTATCAGCCAATTAAGAGAGGAGTTAGGCAGGGATGTGTGATGTCTCCAGATCATTTTTCCCTATACAGTGAAAATATTTTCAGAAATGTAAAGGATATAAATGGAATCAGCATTGGAGGACGAAACATCAATAACATTAGATATGCAGATGATACAGTATTAATTGCAGACAATGCGCAGGACCTGCAACAATTAGTAGATGCCGTTGTTGTACACAGTGAGCAACTGGGGTTAGAATTAAATTGTAAAAAGACTCAGGTTATGGTCGTCACTAGGAAGAAAGAAGTGCCACAATGTAACATACAAGTAAATGGAAATATTCTTCAACAAGTGAATCGGTACAATTATCTTGGAACAGTCATAACATCTGATGGGAGATGCCTTGAAGAGATTAGAACAAGAATCACCATGGCGAAAGTAGCCTTTAGCAAGATGAAAAACATTCTGACCAATAAAAAGATGTCAATTGAAACGAGAAAAAGAGTGTTGAGGGGATACATAGAGACTGTTCTTTTGTATGGATGTAAAACTTGGACAATGAGCAGTCAAGCTGAAAAGCATCTGATGACTGCAGAAATGTGGTTTCTGAGGAAAATGCAAAGAATACCATGGACAGTACTACAGGAGACAAATGAACATCGTAAACGGATTAGAGGAATTAGACGTAGACAGTCAAAATTTTTTGGACATGTTATGAGAAGAAATGGATTGGAGAACTTAGTGACAACTGGCAAGATCGAATGGAACAGACCAAGAGGAAGACCGAGAGGAAAATACCTGGATGGCTTGGCCACATGGCATGGACGAGACAGGAACACTGAGCTGATCCACGACACTGGTGATCGAGTGAAATGGCGAGTCATGACCGCCCACGCTTTCCGGCATGGCACATGATTGATTGATTGATTTCAATGCAAAAATAGGAAATCAAGGTGATGTGTAGGAAATCAAGATGCAATGTAGGCAACCATGGTTTGGGAGAGCGAAATGAAAGAGGGTACAGACTTGTAGAATGGACAAAAGAGCAGGAAATGACTGTAGGAAACACCTGGTTTAAACAACATCCTAGAAGATTATGAACATGGATGAGTCCAGACAGCAGGATTAGAAACCAGATAGATTACATCCTGATTAGCAGGTTTCGAAATACATTAACAATTGCAAAAACAGTTCCCAATGAAGACTGTTACAGTGATCACAGATTAATTACATGCACATTGAGAGTAAAGTTAAAGAAAGTCAAGTATACAACAGGAAACACTAAATATGATTTGTGCACATTGAAAAATTACGAAATACAAGACAATTTTAACATAGAAATAAAGAAGAAATTTGATATATTGTCCGATCTAGAGATCCTATTTCAAGATGCGGATGATCAATGGGAATATCAGTGATCAGCGTTAGCAGTCGTGAGTCAGACTTTTAAAAAAGTGATTCTGATTCTGAAAATGTGTTTGTAAATTGCCATATAAATGACTGACAATCACAAACAATATGTTGCATTTTGTAAATATTTGTGGTCATGTGTGGATTACCAGCAACATTGGATTACTTATTCACGTGAGTAAAATAATCTGCATGTATTTTCCTTCATTTTGTTTTTTTTTATTTCACTAAAATCTGTTGACTAACACCTTAGATGTGATGTTTTTTCTAACGTAACAGAAATTTTACCGAACCTGAAAAACCTTGCCCGTTCACAGCTACAAAATGGACAAGCGTCTGCTCTGCATAGGGTTAACTAGAACTGACATAATTCTACCCTGGGCACATATGTATGTGATCTGTCTCTCAGGAGATATTGCAGTGTAGGAATGCAGATTGTTCACATCACATACTGATTATGAATGTGTCTATATTGTCCCCATCTGTTCACATCACACACTGATGAATGAGTCTATACTGACCCCGTCTAACACTTATCCTGGTTGATTCATCAACCTGCAGAAACCTATATCATCATCATCATCAACAAGTGCACTGCCTAATCCAACAGGTGCTCATGGCTCTGTCAGAGAGATCTCAGTCCTAGGTGTTCTGGATCAACCCTGTTGATATTCCTCCATGCCACCAACTCAGTGAAGAAGGTGTTTCGGATGCCATTCAAAATCCCATATAAGAAACACAGCTGCGGGTGATTTGGAAGCAGACCGCCTTGCGCTGGTTTCATACAGGTATGAGCGCCGGTCATTCAGTAAGCAATGGCAAACTACTGAATGTAAACTTGTCAAGAAATCACAGCCAAAATATGCTGGGGTTGACTGTGATGTCCTGTAAATAATATGTGATTAACTTTAACCTCTTCCACCAAGATCTGTCACGAAATAATAACACAAAAAATCAATAACTGGGCAGGTCCCACATCTGTCCTGCCTCCTGAAGTCATGTAACACAAACGCACAACAACACTAACATTACCAGGGGCAGCTTTCTCACCTCTTCAAGTCAAAGGCCCGAACAGTTCCATCCAGAGAACTTGACAAAACACTCTTCCCATTCAGTGTGACTTTGACCCCGGTGATTTCACCTGTGTGTCCACTCAAGGTCACCAAACAAAATCCTGATGTGGAATTCCACACTTTCACCTGTGAACAGATGAAGCCTGGAACACTGAACCACAAGAATATAACACATCCATAGAATTCACTAGAATACATACTTAACTCTGACAAGTTGCATACAGAGCTACATTGCATGAAGCTTGGTGCAAGGTTACACGTCAGCAGTAACTTATCCACTATCATCATCACGTCCCCTGCCGAATGGCCAGAGCATTCATTCATCTCCACAACTTGATAATCTGGATCAATTCTAATGATAGCGTTCGTCCATGCCATCATCTTAGGCCATCCAGCATGAATTCTTTTGGTCTGCCACTGCTTTTTCTACCACTAATCCTTTCAATCGTCACAATATTTTTCAATGCTTCACTTCTCATTACATGACGGTCAGCATGGCCACGTGGACAGGAGCATTTGTTCTTAATCATCCGGTGTGCTGATGCTGGGGTTGTGGGTCCAACCCCTACACCGGTCAGTTGGTAAAATGTTGACTTCTCATCCTTGACTTGAGTATGTAAATTACAAGTACTTCAGAAGTCGGAGTGGGTTCATCTGATGGAGAGGGACACTGGTAATAGAGAAAGCTAATCCACACTCAAAAATCAGTCCAGTGCACTAAAAGTTGTAGCACATGTATGGACTCCGCTTGGGTTCAAAGCAAGCAAGTGCAATAAATCAAAAAATGACCGGACCAAAGAACACTGTCATTTTTATAGTGAGATATCATGTTCTACTTCCATGTGTCTTGTCCAGGCAATTGTTGTTAGTTATACAGTAACTCAGTAACTACATCATCATTGCTTCCAGGTTCTTCTTAATATGTTCCCTTACATTCCAAGATTCACTACCATACAGCAGAACAGGTTCTATATTACATTTAATTACTCTCCAATATTTAATGAGAGTGAATTATTACACAAGATACTTTTCATCTTCTGAAATGCAGCCTTTGCTTGGTCTATCATGCCCTTAATCTCTGTCTCACATCTTTCATCAGATGCTATGGTTGCCCTTGGACATTTGAATCTATTGCCTTGGCTAAGCACCGTCCCGTTTATCCACTCCCTTCAAATATCACAAAGGCGACCTACAGAAGACATGATAACTATATGGTTTAAAATGTTAATAGATTAATACGAGGGGGCCTCAAATCAAAATCTAAAAAGTGTGATAGAAACTACAATAACCATGTCATTGTCTTCTAACCTGTCAATATTGTTGTTAAGGATGTCACGAGTGTTCAGCATATGAGACACCATGGTGCAGACAAACATGGGCAGATTAAAGGTGGCCGCCTCACTTTTGACATGCAAAGAGGGGCAGCGTTCTGTTACATATTTTTGGATCAGTGAAGAGTTGAAACCTATAGAAATTCATCGGTGAATGAAGGTACTGTATGGTCATGCATGCATGTCAGTCTAGCAAGTGTATTAGTGGAGTAGGAAATTTCAAAACTTCAGTCCGATGAAGAGGTACAGCAGGGAGTGCATGAGTGGTTAGACACGCAACGAAGAGAATTTCTTTTTACAGGAATCCAAGCACTTTATCGGCGCTGGAGGACTTGCATCAAGCGCAGTGGTGACATCAAAAAATGATACATATGTTCTTGACTTTTTCAGAATATATTCACAAAAACAAAACAAAACAAAAATACATTTAACGTTGTCATTTGAAGCCTCCTTGTACTACCGCAGAATCTAATTTAGTCTGATAATTAATGAGCCATTCATTCAGTAGCATTTCTGTTGCAGAACCTCGCTCCCATAACAACCTTCCGGAACACCTCTCGATCATAAGCAAAATGTTCCGCATCCAATACACCCATCTGGAGATCATCCGCCACCCATCTTCTCTTTGGCCTTCCTGTTCCTCTCTTCTCAGGCATATACCCCATCTGTTATTCTCTCCAAACTTTCATGACGTTTCCAAGTGACCAGAATATTGCAATTTTCTTTGTTTTATCGTTATTTAATAAAAATACTCAGCTCTAGAAGTATGGATGCATTTGTTCTTTTCTTTATCCAAGATATTCTTAGAACTCGTCTATAACATTTATTTGATCCAACTTAAAAATCGTAAGGATTACTGATTTTTCGGAGTTCCCATGTACAGTTAAAGATTGTTCTTCTGTTGGATTGTCCCTGTTGGTACATACGTCCTCAACCAACTCATGCCACGTAGTCCTATCTTTTGCTAACTCCTGCAGCTGCCAACATGTCTTCCCATATTAAATGTGAACAAGGTCAAGGACCCTTTTTACATGCACTGAGGCATATGGTGCTAACCCCATATTTTTATAGAAGAATCATCGACTGAGGGGTGATGGGGTCAATATAGACCAATCATCGACTGAGGGGTGATGGGGTCAATATAGACCAATCATCGACTGAGGGGTGATGGGGTCAATATAGACCAATCATTGACTGCAGGGTGATGGAGTCAACATAGACCAATCATCGACTGAGGGGTGATGGGGTCAACATAGACCAATCATCAACTGAGGGGTGATGGGGTCAATATAGACCAATCATCGACTGAGGGGTGATGGGGTCAATATAGACCAATCATTGACTGCAGGGTGATGGGGTCAATATAGACCAATCATTGACTGAGGGGTGATGGGGTCAACATAGACCAATCATCAACTGAGGGGTGATGGGGTCAATATAGACCAATCATCGACTGAGGGGTGATGGGGTCAATATAGACCAATCATTGACTGCAGGGTGATGGGGTCAATATAGACCAATCATCGACTGAGGGGTGATGGGGTCAACATAGACCAATCATCAACTGAGGGGTGATGGGGTCAATATAGACCAATCATCAACTGAGGGGTGATGGGGTCAATATCGTGCAAGTCGCCTGAATTCGAAGCCGTGACTAAAGGGCCCAGTGCAATAATGCTGGCCACTGCACCTCAAGGGTTCCCCGAAGTGACATCATACATAATTATAAGAAGAATTTTAAAATTATATCCAGGACACAAAGAAACAAAGTCAAATCAACGTTAATCAAATTAACTGGCCACAAATACTGCCTTCTGTATGACAGAATCATTAATTAGAGAGACCTAGATATATTCCAGTAAATCAAGGACGCACTTTGAAAACACCTGACAGTAGTATGACTGGAAAATACATGCAATCTAACCCACAAGGGAAAAGAAATGAAGACCTAAAAACACATAAAGAAGAGAATTAAAGACATACAGAGAGGACATGAAGTGAGGTGCAGGAGATAGCAAACGATAGGACAGCTTGGTGTGAGGTACTTCCCCTCACCCAAAACAGCTGCAGAAGACAGAAAGCACTTGCCCTCAAACAAAACAGAAATAGTGAAATCTGCAGAAGACAGAAGGCACTTCCTGTCACACAAAACAGAAATAGTGCCAGCTGCATAAGGCAGGAAGTTCCTCCCCTCACCCAAAACAGAAATAGTGCCAGCTGCATAAGGCAGGAAGTTCCTCCCCTCACACAAAACAGAAATAGTGCCAGCTGCATAAGGCAGGAAGTTCCTCCCCTCACACAAAACAGAATTAGTGCCAGCTGCATAAGGCAGGAAGTTCCTCCCCTCACACAAAACAGAAATAGTGCCAGCTGCATAAGGCAGGAAGTTCCTCCCCTCACACAAAACAGAATTAGTGCCAGCTGCATAAGGCAGGAAGTTCCTCCCCTCACACAAAACAGAAATAGTGCCAGCTGCTGAAGACAGGAAGTTCCTCCCCTCACACAAAACAGAATTAGTGCCAGCTGCATAAGGCAGGAAGTTCCTCCCCTCACACAAAACAGAAATAGTGCCAGCTGCATAAGGCAGGAAGTTCCTCCCCTCACACAAAACAGAATTAGTGCCAGCTGCATAAGGCAGGAAGTTCCTCCCCTCACACAAAACAGAAATAGTGCCAGCTGCTGAAGACAGGAAGTTCCTCCCCTCACACAAAACAGAATTAGTGCCAGCTGCATAAGGCAGGAAGTTCCTCCCCTCACACAAAACAGAAATAGTGCCAGCTGCATAAGGCAGGAAGTTCCTCCCCTCACACAAAACAGAATTAGTGCCAGCTGCATAAGGCAGGAAGTTCCTCCCCTCACACAAAACAGAAATAGTGCCAGCTGCCGAAGACAGGAAGTTCCTCCCCTCACACAAAACAGAATTAGTGCCAGCTGCATAAGGCAGGAAATTCCTCCCCTCACACAAAACAGAAATAGTGCCAGCTGCATAAGGCAGGAAGTTCCTCCCCTCACACAAAACAGAATTAGTGCCAGCTGCATAAGGCAGGAAGTTCCTCCCCTCACACAAAACAGAATTAGTGCCAGCTGCATAAGGCAGGAAGTTCCTCCCCTCACACAAAACAGAATTAGTGCCAGCTGCATAAGGCAGGAAGTTCCTCCCCTCACACAAAACAGAATTAGTGAGAGCTGCAGAAGACAGAAGGCACTTGCCCTCACACAAAACAGAAATAGTGCAAGCTGTACTGGACAGCAAAAGATAGGATGGCTTGATGTGAGCTGGTGCAACAGGAAATAAAAAGATGTCCTCAGAATGAATTTCCCGCCTATTTTACAATTACAAAAACAGAAGTGGACCCTGTGCTTTACCTTGCCATCTCCTCCACCAGTGATGATTGTCTGGCCATCAGGAGAGTATGTGGTACATGTCATGTCATTGAAATGACCTTGCTCTTTGAGCACATATGATTCTGACTGCCACTCCCACACCAGCAGCTGACCTAATTTTCCAGAAGCCAGGGCAATCCAATCCCCTGTGTTGTTTATGGCCACAGAGTCAACACTTTGTTCTGAAATGCTGAAATGAAGAATGAGATTATTACACTTTATGCTAAACTCTTTGCAATGTCAAAAAATAGCATCTTTTACATTGGAGGTTTAAATAAGAAGTGCAAACAGCTGAATGCTGGTTAAAACTGGATAGATCTTACAACTGTAACTGAAACCAGTTGGTTAAATGGTTCTTGAACTAACCTCAATGAATAGATTTTACAAATGTTACTGAAACCAGTAAGTTGATGCTGTTAAATGGTTCATTAACTAACCTCAATGAATGGATTTTACAACTGAAACCATTAAGTTGATGCTGTTAAATGGTCCTTGAACTAACCTCAATGAATGGATCATGTTGAACTCTGGCATCTCATGCAGAAAGAAGGTGCCATCAGAAAACCCTGACACCAGAAGGTGTGTCTGTTTGTGGAATGCAGCACAGGTCAATTCTGCGAAGCTGGAGTCTTTTCTAGCATCTCGGTAGCTAAACCTAAGATGGAGATAGGTGTGAACAAGTGTTAAAATGTTGGAATAAATATGTGCAATAAAGGAATCAATATTACTGAGTGTATACAAAATGTATGTCTAAACATACCTGTTCAATATTCACACAGAAAAAAATAATGAGAAATGTTAAAAACTATGAAAATCTGTAACAAATCCGCTTTACTTATAATTGGTGAAAATCTCTTATAATATAATATTAGTTAGTAAGTTAGTCGTAGTTCCAACTTCACGGCAATGGGTCGTCCCATTTATGCTCTGTTCCTGTGTTAGTGAATACCATATGAAATGCTCCTCACTGCCCTATGTGAAAAGTGGAATAGACAGGAGTCTTGACAAGCCAATAGCCCGCACAGGTACACTGTACATAATGCTGTCGTCAGAATGCCAACACAAAAAAGGACTTTTTTAAAATAATATAATATAATATAATAAATATAATATAATAAATTTAGATATGCAAATTATACAGACCTCCCCTCAACCACTGCTAAGGTGCTAAAAGGCAGTGAAGATTTAATCAATCAATCAGGTGCCGTCTCCACAATGAATGTTGGCTGCAGTGGATCTCCAACACTGTCTGTCTCTCGCCTTGACTGTACATTCTGTCAGGCTGATGTTCGTCCATCTCTTGATGTTATCTTCCCACTTGTATCATTGTCTACCTCTTGCTCGCTTGCCCTCAACCTTGCCTTCCAGTATGGTTTTTATAAATGGGAGTCTCTGTGGCGAAGTGGTCAAGCCGTTTGACTCGTGCTCTGAAGGTTGTGGGTTTGATTCTGGGCCATGTCCTTCAGTTTACGAGTTAAATGTTTTGGAGACGTGGGTTGTCGCTAAAAGCTACGGAGTTCGTGATTTGTGCGACGCTTTCCGTGCTGCGGAAAGAGACCGAGCAATATGGGATAAAACCCGGTGCAATGAAGTCGACCCTGTCGACTTTTAAGTGACTTTTTTATGGTTTTTATAAGAGTATCATGTCTTTTAACGTGGCCAGAATATTTCACTTGCTTCCTCTTTATTTCTTTCATCAACTCTCTCTTTATTCCTAGTTTTTCTAGAACCTCTGCATTTGATTGTTTTTGTTTCCATGAAATACGACATATCCGTCTGTATATCCACATTTCCAGGGCGACTTTCTAGTTACTTGTTCAATGGTCAGGCTTCCGCGCCATACAGTAGCGTTGAATATACATAGCATTTGACAATTCTCATTTTTAATACGTTATTAATCTCTCTAGATGTTAAATTTTTTTTATAATTATAAAAAAAAACAAAAAAACACACACACAAAGATAATGTCCATAGACGAAACCACATGTCAACTAAAGATTACAATCAACAATGAAAACTAGTAAAATGTCACAAACTCGGAATACCTTGGCTGCATAACTGACAATAGAGGCTGCTCAACAAGAGAAAACAGAAAGAAACACAAATAAACATCACAGTTTTGAGAACATGCATCTTTCCTGTGGCAACATCAGGATGTGAATAACAGAGCACTCAAAAATCAACTAAATAAGAAAACTGAAGCTTTTGAACTTAAACATTACAGACAATTCCTTGGGATATTGTGGATAATAAGAAGACAAATACTGAAATGTTATAAGCTCTCAGCACTGAAGAAACCTGGCTCATATTAAACCCTCCTCCCCCACCCACCCCCTCCCTACACACACACAGGGAGTCTCCGTGGCCAAGCCGTCTGACTCGGATCGCGTCCTTCGGTTCACAGGTGCATTTTTTCTGAGGCTCCTGGGGGTCATCGCTGAGCTATGGAGTCTGTGCTTTGTGTGCCGCTTTCGGCGCTGTGGAAAGAGACCGAGCCATATGGGATAACGACCAGGTATCGACTTTAAGTGACTTTATATATATATATATATATATATATATATATATATATATATATATATATATATATATATATATATATATATAAGTTTGTGTGTGGTTATTTCATATTTTATGCGTAATAATTATTTTTCTCTTTATTTCTACTCATCCTGAAATAAACTGGGAGCTACTATAGTGTAGTGGCCAGATGCCGGCCCAGTATTCATGGGTTCTTCTTCTTCTTCTGCGTTCATCCAGTTTTTTTTTTTCCAGGTGTGATTGCGTTGTGCCTGTTTACAGCAAAGCTGCGTTCTTGCGCCGTTAGGCCGACACATCCAACTTCTGCGGGCATTTGTTGACCGGGTTAACCATCCCGGGGATTCATGGGTTCAATGGGCATTCAGACAAATTTGAATTGTTAAAATTGATCTGATGGACCCCCAAGCCAACTCAACCTAAAATGGGCACCAAGAAATGTCTTGGAAAGTACAGGCGGCAGGTGTGATACTGACTGCATCACTCACCGAGTGCTGATTGGTTTATAGAAATATGGGTCTAGTACGATACACCCAATGCTCCTTAAGGCATGTACAGAGTGTATTTTTAATGATTGTGCAGTATTTGAAAATATTGCCGGTCCAAGTTTTGTATGTACCTATTATGTCGCATGAACTTTACAGAGGGTGAATACAAAACTTGGACAGGCAATATTTTCAAACACTGCACAGTCATTAAAAATACACCCTACAGAAGGGTGCTTTATTTACTCCAATAAACTGAATAATCTCCTAATGACAAGAACCAACAGAGGCACACTTACTTTCCTCCAGATCTATAGAGAAGTCTGGTGTCTGTCTTCTCCTCCTCTGGAAATGAAAAGAACACAAAAATTGTAGATTTCCAATGTGATCACAATTAAGAACTAGTGACACTCTGGAAATGAAAATCACACAAAAATTGTACAGATTTCCAATGTGATAACAATCAAGAACTAGTAAAAATCTGGAATTGAAAGTCACACAAAAATTGTACAATTTCTAATGTGATAATCAAGAACTAGTGACAATCTGGAAATGAAAGTCACACAAAAATTGTAGATTTCCAATGTTATAATCAAGAACTAGTGACACTCTGGAAATGAAATTCACACAAACATTGTACACATTTCCAATGTGATAACAATTAAGAACTAGTGACACTATAATTCTGTTTTGTTAACCACAGATTATATCAGCACTCTAAGGGAAACCCCATCATTAGGACCTGAAAAGTTTTGTCTTCTGGCAGGTCCTATACCACTTTTCTCAATCAATCAGGTGCCATCTCCACAATGAAGGTTGGCTGCAGTGGATCTCCATCTCTGTCTGTCTCTCGTCTTGATTGTACATTTTGTCAGACTGCTGTTCATGCATTTTATGATCTTATCTTCCTACGTCTATCGATGACTACCCCTTGTTCACTTGCCTCCAACCTTAACCCCCAATATGGTTTTTATAAGTGTGATGTCTTTCAACATGGCCGAAATATTTTATTTGCCTTTTTATAATTTCTTACTCTGTTTTCATTACCAGTTCTCCTAGAACTGTATTTGATTATGTTTGTTTCCATGAAATACGACATATTCTTCTGAATATCCACATCCCCAGGAGCTTGATTCGACTTTCTAGTTTGACTTTTCTACCATAAGTCCAATATGCCACAAGGTTTTTATTTTACTATCAGAAATGTCCACACTTGTTTTTTTACTATCAGAAATGTCCACGATAATTAACTGTTTTTATTTTACTATCAGAAATGTCCAAGATTATTAACATTGTTTTTATTTTACTATCAGAAATGTCCACGATAATTAACTGTTTTTATTTTACTATCAGAAATGTCAAAAACACATGATGATTAACACTGTTTATATACCTGTTATCACAAGAAATAATATTTTTCTCTAATTTCACACAAGAATAAACATATTTTCTCTAATTCAACATAACAGCATGGCTGTCACATGACATCCCCTACCTTCTTCTTCTTCTTGTTTTTTCCGTCCTCTCTTTCTGGACTTTCCATCTGTGTCACTGTCACTGTCCTCTTCTTGAACTTTCTTCTTATCTTCCCATGGCTCCAGAGCCTCCAGTGAGGTGTCACACAGCCAAGCAAACACGTAGCCATCTCGTGCCACACAGTACAGCTTGAGGCATAGGTTAAGGATTACTGACAACTCATTTTAACTAGAGACTCCTCTGGAAACCACAGGGTAAGATTCTTTTTTTTTTGGCGCTTGCTTGCTTTGAACTCAACCGCAGTCCACACACACTATTTTTATAGTAGTGACTGAATTTTGCATGGGGGTTAGCTTGCCCTATTAACAGTGTCCCTCACCATCAGGTGAACCCACTCTGACTTCAGGGGTACAGGGTGGCAGTTAAAGGGGAGAGGACTGATTTCATTACACCAGGTTTTACTACATCTAACTGTGTCTCTATGCAGAATGGCAAGACATCTGCCATGAGCATCACACCAAGCACAAACGTCACAGCCCAACAAATAACTGAGTTTGGAGAAAATTAAAAATTACAACAATTAATTTATTTGTTAAGACACTGTGTGATCCACAAGATGCCACACGGACATATATGGGGTTTAAACACTTGCCCCTGATTCCTAAGTTTGATCTTGATGGATATAATTCCTTGTATTCTTCACTTGTTTTTGTATTAACCATTGACATCCCAAGCTTGGGCCCTATCTGGCTTAGACTATTAGTACAACTGCCACAACCCTAGCAGTCAATCCCAAGGGTATTTGATGGAGGTTAGCAGGCTGAATGGATAAGAGTGCCTTCTCTTACACTTCCAGTGTACTGATGCCGAAGTAGCGGGTTCAACCCCACAACACCGGCCATTTGGACTAAAATGATGACTCCTTATCCTTGTCTTGGGGACGTAAATTACAAATATCGCAGAAGTCAGAGTGGGTTCCCCTGATGAGGAAGGACACTGGTAATACCCAGAAATTTAAACTAAATGCAAACATCAGCCCAAAGCACTAGAAGCAGTGGCACGTGTATAGACTATGCTTGAGTTCAAAGCGAGTGTAGGTTAAAAAAAGCATATGTGTACCAATCTGAATGATGTCGTCCTAAAACAAATCCATGACCTCCACAACACGAGGCTGACAGCATTGCTTTAGCACAGAGATCCCCATACAGGGTGAAAGAAATGTGTCGATGCTTAGATTTAACACAGATGCCACATGGCAAATATGACACTAGCCTGATATCAGTAGTGCTGCAGAACAGACCCAGCCTTGACCACAAGTTGTCTGACTATGGAAGTCATGGCAGTAAGTGAAGCAAATATATGGCTCAAGACCTTCACTTGGTTCAAATCCTGGATGATCCCCCATGTTGCCAATAAATTGCTGTTGCCCATCAGCTGCTGTGTAGGCTCTGGAAACTGCTTTGCGCCAAGAAGAGGGCGCTGATTGTTGGTACAGAAATCTCTGGCATTATTTACAGTGATGGTTCAATTCTAGTTTTATTTACTCTGCTGGTCAATGGCAAACTTGGTAATATTTCTTTACAGAGTTTCTGTGCAATAGAACAACTTCACACTTCTTGGACGACACTATTATCTCGACCTTGTTGACATCTTTCCTTCTGCTTCAGATGGCCATTAAACTTGTCTATCTTGAACAGTCTATACTTGTCTACTACTTAGAATGAACTCAACGTAGCTGGTATAACACGACACTGGTAGAGTTTTCACATTCTACTTTACCAGGACGACTAGACACTGGACACTGTCGATAATACAATCACCAGCTCTACACAAAATGCACAAATATATAAAACAGTGCCTAAACAATAACGGTTCTATGAGAGCGGCATAATTTGTAGCCGTTGCTCTGTTGATAAGGACTAGGTCCAACACTGACCGAAGTCCAAGTCTAACTGACTCTCAAGTGACGTTTTGTTCTCGCCCAAAACGTCCAGCCTACTTTTCACTTGTTTGTAAAAAATGTGATGTCACATCACACGGTCTCCTTCTGTCGACCGTGCTTAATACATCTCATGCCATGTCCCCAACCTGTATCAACAGGGCTATGGCATCTTAGTGACTCAATGAGTATGCTCAGGAAGATAGAGATGGGGTGGGTCCAAAGACAGTGGTTGTTGTCTCTGGAGCAGTCACGGATAGCAAAGATTAGTTTCATTTTTGTGCCAAGGCATGCGGGTGTACACGGAAGTGAGCAGGCTGACAGGCTTGCAGGTAAGGCTATTGTGGAGGGCGAATGAGCCATGGACCAGGCTGATACACTGAATGCTCTTCAAGAAGTCATTTATGAAAACCAAGTGATGACTGTGAATCTACATCCATGGTCAGACTGCAAGAACAGCAAATTAAAAGAGGTGTGGCCAAACAAGAACACTATGCAGGAAGCCAAAGAAGATTAATAAACCAACACAGAACTGGTGCCATGAGCCGCTACACGCTGAGGGATTTACTGAGAAGGAGATTCGAGCACTTATGGACTGAATGGTTCGATGTGCAATGAGGATGACCTGTCAGCTAACTAACTAGACCTAATTTAATGGAGACAGCACCGTTGAAAACAATTTTCCTGCCAGAACTGTTATACCTCTGCTAGAAGTAACAAAAACAACAAGAGATAGAAGAGGAATTGTAACAGAACAGAAAGTGAAGAAGAAGGTATGCTAAAAATACCAGACCTTTGGCAGATAAAAACACAATTACCCATCTGGAGACCTGAAACTCTACTCCCCGGGACTGAACAGATTTCTCCAAGTGGTCCTGCATTTTTGACAGCACTTCTGGGAGTCCTATATGGGAATGGAATACAATGTCGACTTCGGCTAGTTTTCTCACATCGGTCCCTGCCTTGTGCAGAACTTCACCCGATAAATCTTCCGATATTTATCTCCATCATAAGCCAAATGGCCAGCCTCTGCTGCGAGTAAATTATCTATCACATCTTGAATCCCATAACAAACTCGCATGGTATATTTTTTAAGCACTCGCTCGCTATTCAATCATAGTCCACACACACTACTTCTGGTAGCACTGAACTGATTTTGCTTGTGGATTAACTTTCATTATTACCAGTGTCCCACTCCATCAGGCAAACCCACTCCGACTTCAGAGGTACTTGTAATTTACGTCCTCAAATCAAGGACGTCAACATTTTAATCCGACTGTCTGGTGTAGGGGTTGAACCCCTTACATCGGCATCAGCACACCAGATTTTTAAGAATGCATGTTCTTATCCATTCGACAAAGCTGACCTCCAGCATGGTATATGAAGATGATGATGATGTATGTGATAGGTGTAACTAACTGTATGAATTCAAACTATCGCAGTGGTGATATTAATCTATGCAGCAATGCCTGATTGGCACAAATGTGCATACAACAAAGGATACATCCAGCGAATTGTGTTCGAAGAAGGCCCCGACAACAGTATCACGAAGGCCTCCTAAATCATAGATATTTAAATTTTTTAACCTCTGTGCTGCAATGACACGTGTCCGCCGGTCTTTGGATCCAGTGCACAAAACTCTATGTGAACAGAGAATAAAATCAAAAGAACACAGTTCAGTATAAAAACAAGATAATCATTTCACATTTTCAATGTTTTTGTAAGTATGTAAAATTCAAATTCACTAAGTTATCCCATAACAAAGGTTAAATTAGTAAAACTTTAGTGCATGCATTTCTTCATTCCTTATACAGCTTCAGGTGTCAACCTGAACATATTTAAAGAAAGCAGTGGTCAACTTCAGCTTGTTGGCATCTTCGCAACATAGTAAAGAAAGGTCAACTTCACCTTGTTGACATCTCTGTAGAGTATTGGGTGTCTCCATAGCGAAGTGATCAAGTGATCTGCCTCATGTTCTCAAGGTTGAGGGTCCATTTTAATCACCATTCATCTCACAAACGCTGTTTTTTTAAGAACCCTGGGAGGGGGGGGGGGGGGGGGTTGTCAGTAGAGCTACAGAGTTTGTGCTCTCTGCAACAGTTTTGGCAGGCCACTCCGCAAAATAGAAGACCGAGTCATATCGGATTGAACCTGGTGCAATGACACCAACCCTCAGAGTTCGCTCTCAAATGGAGCAGGCGTAGGCCAAAATAGTATTTTCTGTTCAGCAAATGTAGAGCCAACATTTTACCATTTACACAGTTACATTCATCAGTTTCACTATTCTTTAGTTTTTTGAACAAATGGTATTTCAGCTTGTTATGGTATGTGAGAAATCTGAAGATTTATGTTTTCCTCATCTCCTGCCAATATCATAATTTGTCTAAGATTGTATATTTTTCCTTATCTCCTGCCAATATCATAATTTGTCTTCACCTCTGCCAGGGAGAAATATGACAAATTAATAATAGCAATTCTGTCAACCTAGATAGACTGACCTTAAATGCTAGCTTAAACAGATTTTCAACAAATATATAATATAAAACAATGTTTTCCCGTAGTGAATTTGAATAACGAAGACACAAGCAATAAATTGCATGATTTATTGCCTGGCATATTTCGCTGCATCTCGTCAAATATATAATATTAGCAAGAATTTGTCAATTACCAGGGCAAATGTCCGACTGCCACCTATGATTAAAGAAGAAAAAGAAACTACAAGAAAAACTACAATCTTCCCTTAAAATAGAAAGGAAGAAACAGTATAATAACACACAATATTTTATGCACATAACTGTCTGTGAGACGCCAGAAATGTGCCGGGTACAAACCTAGAGTCCGAGGTCCAGTCAACTGACACAGTATCATCTACGTGGCCAGGAAAGGTTTTATATAAAACAAATGGGTTGAACTCTCTGGTCCTGCCTGGAGCATAAAAAACCTGCACCACCGTGTCTCGAAGCACTGCAAACTTACTGTAGATAAAAGCACACATGAGCAAGTTATGTAACAGAAAAAGGTCACCACAAATGAGATGTGAACAAGGAAAAGGGTAAATACAACAAGATGTGTAATTGAAAAAGGTCAACACAAATTAGATGTTTCACAGAAAAAGGTCAACACAAATGAGATGTGTATGAGAAAAAGGTCAACACAAATGAGATATATCACAGAAAATGGTCAGCACAAATGAGATGTATCACAGAAAATGGTCAATACTAACGAGATGTGTATGAGGAAAAGATCAACACAAATGAGCTGTGTATGAGGAAAAGGTCAACACAAATGAGATATTTCACAGAAAAAGGTCAGCACAAATGAGATATTTAATAGAAAAAGGTCAGCACAAATGAGATGTATCACAGAAAAAGATCAACACAAATGAGCTGTGTATGAGGAAAAGGTCAACACAAATGAGATATTTAACAGAAAAAGGTCAGCACAAATGAGATGTATCACAGAAAAAGGTCAACACAAATAAGATGGGTCACAGAAAAAGGTCTACACAAATGAGCTGTGTATGAGGAAAAGGTCAACACAAATGAGATGTGTCACAGTCAAGTACCTACCTGCCATCTGGAGAAAACTTCACCTGATGAACCTCTTTGTGAAAATTGTGGCTACCCAAGACACTGTGACTCACAAGGCTAACGAGGAAGCCTTCACCTTCTAAACACAGAAAAATAACATTATTGTAATGAGGAGAATTCCCGCAGGAAAGTAAGCATGAATAAAAGTAGCATCACAATGAACAACATTTGTATCTATTAATCATATTAGCCACAACAGCATAGTGGCCCATGTGCTTGCTTACCAGTTCAGTTGTCCGTGTTCCATTCTCAGTAGTCTCTGGATTTTCCCCTGAACCAGTGAGACTCTGGGGTTGACCCAGTCTTATAAAATTGGCACCAAATAATTTAACCACATTTTCTGGGTTCTAGAGGAAGGGCTTTCTAGTTACACTATGAACAGATTTTGTGTCCGATTGTTGTTGGCATTCTGGCACCGGCCCTTTGCATGTATGCCTGTGCATGCTGTTGGTTTGTTGGAAATGCTGTCTGTTCCCCTTTTCACATGGGACAAAGAGGAGTGTTGTGTGTGATATATACTGGCACAAGAATGGAGCATTATGGTGTGAAGTTGTAACCGCAACTATGAATACATTTTCTCAATGTGTTCCCTTATCCAGTATCAGCATCTTTTTCTCATCTCTTAGTTCATTGGAAAAAGTCTGCTTCTCTCCAAGAGCTCTTCACTGGTGATTCTGTCACCATTTCAGTCCTATTCTGTGCATTTACCAACTCATTTTTTGGGGGGAATTTGCTCGCTTTGAACTCAAGCATAGTCCGTACATGTGCTACTACTTCTAGTCCAATGAACTGAATTGTGTGTGAATTAGCTTTGTATGGATTAGTTTTCCCTATTACTAGTGTCCCTCACCATCAGGTGAACCCATTCCAACTTCTGAGGTAATTTACGTCCCCAAGTCAAGGACGACAGGTCAAGATTTTAGTCCAGCATAGGGGCTGAACAACTTACCTCGGCATCAGCACAACGAATGTTTAAGAACACGCGTTCTTATCCATTCGGCCATGAGGACCTGCTGTGCTGGTTTGATGTTACAGTTAAATATTCTAAAGTTCCGTGCTAGATTTTATTTCTTTTGATTTTCCCTTATATCAAAATGAGACATTTTCCACATGACAGGGAAACAAAATGCTACTCTTCATATGTATTCATGGCTGGTGCTCTGCCTGAAACATGCTGATTCCATGAACACCAATGGAAATAAATAGTCACTAACCAAGGCTCTGATCCCATGGGCCCCAATGGAAATAGTCACTAACCAAGACTGATCCAGTGAACACCAATGGAAATAATCACTAATCAAGACTGATCCAGTGAACACCAATGGAAATAGTCACTAACCAAGGCTCTGATCCTGTGAATACCAATGGAAATAGTCACTAACCAAGACCGATCCAGTAAACACCAATGGAAATAGGCACTAACCAAGGCTCTGATCCTGTGAACACCAATGGAAATAGCCGCTAACCAAGGCTCTCATCCCAGAAACAGAACATTATACTTTGTGAGATGGTAGTACCATACTAGGGGATCAAACTACTCACTGACTTTCAAATGCATCTACAGATTGCACTCTGCTGGTCCTTAAGGGTACATCAATGATGAGTAGGAGGCTCAACAGATTAAATGCCACTGTTTGGGATTTTCAAGGTGGGGTGCACCCCTGTTGACAGAACAGACACAGACGACGTCACTAAATTGAGACAGTAGAGAGTCCTATAACTATCCAGGCAGGCTTATCTGGTCAAGAAATGCTAAGGAGAAGTTGGATGTGTCAATTGAAAGGCTCTGAATATAGTTCTGGAAGCAATATAGTCAATATCACACTGGCTATCTTTATTTCTCAAGTCATTTCTGGTACACAATGTAGGCCAACTTGAGAACTGAGTTCAATATTAAAAATGTGAATCCATCACGATATGGATCGAACTCAAGACCACCTGGCCGACAGGTGAGAGGCTAGCCACTATGCTACCATGGCTTCCGAGGAGGAAAGAGAACAGGAAAAAAATAGCAGATTTTATTACTTACACCTCTACAGCATTAATTGATATGTGATTACCTTAACTTTCAAGGCGTAATAGTAAATAATGAAATAATTATAAGACAGGGTTTCAAAGTTCCATTGTTTATAATTATGATATGTGGGAAAATGACACTAATATTACTTCAGTGGAAAGAGATGCAGAGATACTGATGCTGCTTGGTCAGCTGTCATGCTGACAAACACTTTTCTCACTTTCCCATGAGCCACCCCGGAAAGAGACACTAGTCTAGCTAACCGAAAGAGGAGTGACCATAATAACTGTGATGATACCTGATGGTGTACAAAACCCTTGTATGATGTGAGATTGTAAGAGTCACCGAGGTAGATGAACGACACCCACATTTTGCACACACACAATCACTGTCACGCACTACAAGCATCCCATTGTTACCTTCTGTGACAAGTATGGCTGTGTGACCATCGGGTGACAAGGCTGTGCATGTGATGTTGACTCTGGTTTCAATTGGAAGTGTCTGGGATTTGTGGCTGGGAGATTATGAAACTACATTTGTTAATATCTAGTTTACTGAACAGCATTAACTTACATACATCAAAAACTGGATCATGAAAATCTACTGGAGGTCATCTTCTTCGAATGCCTGGCCAGCAGCAGACATCAGCGTCATGACCCAAAAAGTAAAACTACCTTAGCTCAGATAGTATTCATCATCATCATGTGCCATGCCGGTGAACGTGGGCGGTCATGTTTCACCATCTCACACGATCACCAGAGTCGTGGATCAGCTATGTGTTCTTATCCCGACCATGCCATGTGGTCAAGTCATCCAGATATTTACTTCTCAGCCTTCCCCTTTTTCTTCCCCCCTCAATCATGCCAGTTGTCACAAAATTCTCTAGTTTATTTTTTTCTCATAATGTGCCCGTCTACGTCTAATTTCTCTAATCAGTTTGTGGCTTTCATTTGCCTCTTGTAGGACTTGCTCACTGAGATAGCATTACTAAACAGTAATGTAGAAGAGAGAGCCGTCGCTGTGGCAAAGGTTTTACAAACGTAATTCGTAATCTTGCATACTGCAGTCGAAACACACAAACTATTGAACGTAAACTTGCCAAGAAATCACAAACAGTCAAAAATTGCTGGGGTTGACTGTGACGTCCTGTAAAGTATATGCAACTAACTTTTATTTTTTAAATATCCAGGAATTTGTTAAAGTTAGTTGATTGTTCTTTACAGGAACATTGAAATCAACGCAAAGCAATCAAGTTACCCATGGGTGATTTCAAATACTCAACTCAGTATGACCAGGAATGATCAAACTGTGTTTCATTAACCCCTTAGCAACAGATGTCTGAAGCATTACCTGACACATCAAAAGCAAACACTAAAATCTACTGGTGGTCTACTTCTTCAGATGCCTGGTCAGAAGCTGACATGAGTGATCATGACCCAAAAAGTAGTAACACCTTTGCTCAAATAGCATTACTGTAATATGTAAGTATTAGATCACCTTGAAATTTACAGTAACAAAATCAAAGGGACTAAAGTTAGACATGTCCAAAAAATGTATATTTTTGGGGAAGGCAGAGAAGTAAATATCTGGATGATTTGGCTACATGGCATGGTCTAGACAAGAACAGAGTTGATCCACGACTCTGGTAATCGTGTGAGATGGCAAAACATGACCGCCCATGCTTGTCATGGCACTTGATGATGATGGAGGAAACTGCTGGAGATAGAAAAAAATAGGATGACTTGGCATGAGTAGGTTGATAGCAAGAAGATTAAGAAACATCCAACAAAAACTAAACTTACCTCCTCAGATCAAATATTGAAATGCGATTGCCTACTGGGCTAATGACACTGTTTCCATCAGGTGTGAAAGTGATGTTTCCTTTCCGATAAACTGAGCCAAGCAGATTTGAAAACTAGAATAAAATTGATGGTTCAATGTTAATAGCTGATATGAATAATGAAGACAAACAATATTGTACAAATTACTGTCAGGCTATTTCACTGCACACTTACAGCTCTGTGGCAAAGGGGTTGCAGTCACAGTTCATAACCCCGCATTCGAAACACAGCTGCAGGCGATTTGGCAGCCGACCCCTTTGCACTGGTTTTTATAAAAGTTTGCAATGGCTAACTACTGAACGTAAACTTGCCCAGGAATCACAAACAGTCAAAAAATGTCGGGGTTGACTGCAACATCCTGTAAAGGATATGCAATTAACTAACTACTACAAATTCTACTGGGCTAATGACACTGTTTCCATCAGGTGTGAAAGTGATGTTTCCTTTCCGATAAACTGAGCCAAGCAGATTTGAAAACTAGAATAAAATTGATAGTTCAATGTTAATAGCTGATATGAATAATGAAGACAAACAATATTGTACAAATTACTGTCAGGCTATTTCACTGCACACTTACAGCTCTGTGGCAAAGGGGTTGCGGTCACAGTTCATAACCCCGCATTCGAAACACAGCTACAGGCGATTTGGCAGCCGACCCCTTTGCACTGGTTTTTATAAAAGTTTGCAATGGCTAACTACTGAACGTAAACTTGCCCAGGAATCACAAACAGTCAAAAAATGTCGGGGTTGACTGCAACATCCTGTAAAGGATATGCAATTAACTAACTACTACAAATTTAACACAAAATATATTAAAGGATCTTTATGAATCATTACAGCTGAAATGCATAAAACATTGCGATATGTTTTACTGCCAGTGTTACCATGGTAGTTTTAAAGGGACTATGATGTCTTTTTATTTACACAGGTGGGGTTTACATGTGTGTATCACAGCTGCCTCTGCAAATTTCAACAGCCAATGATTATATGTGTCTTCAATGTCCTGTGTTCACTGTCATGTTGGTCAACCCCTTCATGTACTTTCATCTAAACCACTGTGACAATTAATATGGCCAAGTATTTCAGTTTATGAGATATGATGCTGTTTATAAGATGTTCAGATCTTGTAAAATGTCATCATTTTTCTACTCGTCCACTGTATTCTTAGATGTTTCCGCAACATTTATGTTCAAAAGTCTTATTTCTTTGTTCTTCTTTTCTTCTTTTGTGAGTGTAAAATGCTTCATGATTGTCATCTCTATGCTGTCACAGGAAAGATGCAAGTTTTCAAAATGTTACTTTTATTTGTTTGGTGAAATACTTGTTTCATTCTGCTTAATACTTTAGTTTCACATTGGTCTGCGTTATTCCACCTGTGTGGCCGCAGCACTGGTTGTTTGCATGTGGCATCATTTTTTTGTGTTTGCTTGCTGTCTAGTTGCATCCGTGGTGTCTGCTCCCCCTTCCCATTTTTAAAGCTTCCCTACACTGTGTAGCCTACTGTTTCCATTTTATATGAAACGTGGAAGTGTTTTTCGCTGAAAATTTTAATCGACCATCCAATGACTTCCGGTTTGTACACACGCTTGCTTCTGACCGCATGTATTCAAAAACAACATGGCTCACAGAAAACCACTCTAATAATTGCAGGAGTTGTCCATCTGCTAGGCTGCAAGTGTTTGTTGTTGAGAACTTTATTCTCTTGAAGTTATTTATGTTTTGTTTTGTTGTTTGGTGAGCTAATTTTGTTTTTAACTCTGCATTAAATTTTACATATACTTGAAGAGTTTCAACATTTAACCTCCTTTTACTGTGTTCGGGAGAAAATATTCAGCACAGCCATGAAAAAGAGATAGCGCAATCGTAACTCAAAATTCAAAACGGTGGTGCTCAGACTATACTAATTGCTATAGTTAGGCACTATGTTTTAGGTGTGCCAAATTATAATGGAGATTTGTTTGCAGAACTTTCGGTTTCTTGTTTTTGTGTCTTCGATTTAAGGATATTTAGAGTACTCATGACGTTAAATTTCCCGATTATTTCAAGATCGCATTAAAACAGAAACCGTTTACCGAGTATTGTAGTTCCCTCCTAGTCTACAAATCTATACATCTTGGCTTCTCAAATTTTTCATCTTACGGAGATAAAGAGACTGTCTTTTTAAGACGTAAGTTGACTCATAAATTTTGTTTTATATAGACAATGCGAATGTCTTTTGTATGAATAATTCAATAAACGTCCATTTTTACGCATACTGTGTAATTTTCGACTTTTTAAGTCGGAGGGGACATCCCAAACTGAAATCATTAAGATCGCATGCTATGATGCCGTAATGTGAAATTTCAATGGCGGGAAAATAGTGGTTTTCTGTGTCATAATACAGCGATGATCATTTAATATTCTTATGGATTTTTCAGAGCGATGAAATGATAATGAACATGTTTGCATTCAGCACCCATTGTGGTATTTATATGTAATTTTTCATCAATTATCATTGGGATCAATTATTTTTGGGTAACTTTGTATGGCGAATTCTCTAGTCAAAATGGATCTCTGCCTTGCATTGTCAAAGCGCATGTACGGTATGACGTCATGACAGTATGACATGGAGATGTATATATCTGTGTGTGCGTGCGTATATATATAAACTGGCAGTAGTTATCTGTCCTTGAGTTAGACAGCGGCAGTGTTAATCTCCCTTGGAGTCAATGTAACCAACAGTTGTGTGAGTGTAGGTAGGTCATATTTTGTGAAAGGGTCAAAATCGGTTGTTTTTTTTCTATTTGTTTATACTAAACTAGCTGACTAGGCCCGGCTTCGCCCAGGCCCTGGCAGGGATCTATCTATCTATTTGTCTGTCTGTCTGCTTGTTTGTCTGTCTGTCTGTCTGACGATTCGGCCCAGCTGTCTGTCTGCTTGTCTGTCTGTCTGACCCGGCTTCGCCCAGCTCCTGGTGGGGAGCATCTCATTTAATTCATATAAGTAGTCATATAAGCTCCCGTTCCCGACTATCTGTCTGTCTGTCTATCTGTCTGACCCAGCCCCACCCAGTCCCTGGTGGGGAGCATCTCATTTAATTTATATAAGTAGTCATATAAGCTCCCGTTCCCGACTATCTATCTATCTATCTGTCTGTCTGACCCGGCCCGGCTCCGCCCAGCCCCTGATGGGGAGCATCTCATTTAATTCATATAAGTAGTCATATAAGTTCCCATTCCCGACTGTCTGTCTGTCTGACGACCCGGCTGTCTGTCTGTCTATCTATCTGTTTAAGCTGTTTTAACTAATAAAGTTTGTTCGTTCTGTCTATCTATCTATCTATCTATCTATCTATCTATCTATCTATCTATCTATCTGCCTGCCCATCCATCCCACCCTCTCTATCTATCGGGTCAGATCTATCTATCTATAGCCAGGGGACTTAACCTAAGATATAGCAATGCTACTAAAAGTTATGTCCCTTTATATATTTTTTCTTATGTTAAGTCATGTAATTTAATTATTAAATTTTAGTAAGTAAATAGCTGATTCTACACTAAAAAAAACTATGACAGTTGGTTGCACGGGAATGAAAAGAAGACGTGTAGAAAATTTCATCTCAATCGGATGGACCGTTATCAAACGCATCCAATACATCCCCACCCACCCACCCACCCACATACATACATACATTCTGTTTTATAGATATAGATGATAAACTGACACACAAACATTAATATCTCTGCTTAGAAATGACCTACAGACTTGAATAAGATACCGTTGGATTTGTTTTTTCAAGAGGTATCCAACTACGCAGGTTATATAATTAAAAAGCAATTTAGAAAATGTTTTAAAGTGGCTAGCTATTTATTTTTGCATATCCCTTACAGTCCGAATTTGAGGCTTATTTATCTGTTTCGTAACAAAATAGAATCAACTCTGGAAATAAGATATACTATGCACTACAACATCTGCTAAAATCAAATGCGCTATCTCGTAACACCAAGATCACAATATACAAAACACTGATTAGACCAGTTGTGCTGTATGGCTCTAAAACCTGGAGTACAACTAAAGGAGACGAAGCCTTGTTACAAACCTTTAAGAACAAAGTCTTAAGACGCATCTTTGGGCCCATTAGGGATACACAAAGTGGAGAGTGGAAAAGAAGAAGCAACAAAGACATTTATGATCTGTTTAAGTCCCCGCTAATCACTGGTATCATGAAGGCTAATAGACTGCAATGGCTGGGGCATATAGAAAGAATGGAAGATAATAGGGAAACAAAACTCGCTTACACTCAGGAAATAAATGACCGTAGACCCTGAGGTAGACCAAGAAGACGATGGAGAGATAATATACTTACAGACCTACAAGCACTTGGAATCAGCGACTGGCAAGAGAAGGTCAACCAGAGAGACGAATGGAGATGGCTTGTATCTGCAAAGAACCTCAATGGCTCGGAATGCTGAAGAAGAAGAAGAAGAAGAAGAAGAAGAAGAAGAAGAAGAAGAAGAAGAAGAAGAAGAAGAAGAAGAAGAAGAAGAAGAAGAAGAAGAAGAAACCTGTAAGTAGTGTAAGCAGTACTTTTTTTCTTAGCAGTACTTAATTATTTAAATTTAAATAAAATACTGTGAAATATGTTGTGGTTTTAAAAAAAAAGTTAGTATTTAATTATTAATTGCTCATTTTTAGATACAGAACAGTGTAATTATAGAGCAGAAGCAGAAATCAATTATTAGCGGAAGTGACACTACTTAATTTATGCAGCAGTTACAAACTTATTTACTTACATTAACGAAATGACTATAAGCAAACGTTTGCTAGTAATGTACGGACATTATACGCAAATGGCTGGTCATGTGACCTATTCACAAATGGCTGGTCACGTGACCTATTTGCAAACGGCCAGTCACGTGACCTAGGTTTGACTACATTATTAATCTTTGTGGAAATATCAGTGTGTCCTCGGTAGTGTAGTTGTTAGTATCTCCGCCTGTCACGCGGGAGACTGGGGTTCGACTCCCCGCTGGTTTTTTGTTTTTTTTTATTTGTTTAATTGAGTTCAAATACCCTTATCGGTGAGTTCAAATACGCTTGTCGATAGACACCCGAAAAATTGCAAATCCTGTCATTATTATCTTCCACCCCCACCTTCCTCTCTCCAGTTGTATAGTCAGATGGGGAAATTGACGCAAAGCATAGGCGAACTAAGGGAAATTCAAAAGAATGACATCTATCAAATAAGCAAAGTATATTACTGAAAAGAAAGCGAACAAGAAATAGATGACAGGTGTAATCTTAGAGTTGATGGACAATATAAAACAAAGTAAATACAACAAATAACATTCTTCCCCTTCTTTTCATCTTCCAATGGAGCCTAGATTCTCAACTAAATCATGTCAACCTCTTTGCAGGTAAAGTTTTCAGTTTTACACTGGGTGAGGTAGTCAGTCTTACGGCACCCTACCTTAGATGCCTCCTACATCAAGCATGGTAGATTACAGTGTAACTATTTATGGGTGCCAGTAACACACAGCCGGTCTCCCTGGCGAAGGGTTTAAGGACGTTGATCATAATCCCGTATACTCACGTACGGAACACAGCTGCGGGAGATTTGGTAGAGGATAGCGTTGCACTGGTTACTTACAGAGGTATGTGAGCCGGTCGTTCAGAAAGCAATGGCAAACTACTGAACGTAAAACTTGCCAAGACAGCAACAGCAGCTGAAAAATGCTGGTGTTGACTGCAATGTCCTGTAAAGGATATACGAACAAAAGTAACACACAGACGAGCCAAACAGTCAAGAGTAATCAACAAACAATTAGGATTAACTATGGTCACATGATATGTAAATTTAACCCTGTGTGAACTTTATCACATTTAAACCCTCGCATCGGAGTTCATAAAAACAAATGTTGACTAGAACTTCAGTTGCAAAGTGGAGGTCTGTCGACTTGGTTCACTTGAGGTAGGATGACTAGTGTCATCTACAGGCTTACTTTCATCTCGTGCATACGCAAATTCAACGTTAAGAAGTAAGTAACGTATCTAGGCATTCATTAGGATATGAACATTAAAGTTTTATGGAATAAACTATGTATGTAGATGGAGTATGTAGATGTAGTTGAAGACGGGGTGTGAATAAAAAGAACTTGCAAACAAAATACAGACAAGAGGGGAGAATAATAGTTTTCTTAAGCCAATCGACAGCGGTAGTAAATGTCATGTGACCAGCCATTTGCGAATAATGTCCGTACATTATTATATTAGCAAGTGTTTGCTTATCACGTGACCAGCCGATTGCGTATAATGTCCGTACATTACTAGCAAACGTTTGCTTATAAAGTCTCCCTACATTAATACATGATGATATTTAATCAACAAAAGAACGCTGTCACAATGCAGTGGGTACATTAAGACAATGTGAATGTGAGTACATTTTCATGAATTGTTCTTTCACTAACGATGAACATTTCAAATGACATTTAATAAAATTAATATTTAATTAATATAATTTATAAATGGGCAGCTGCAGGTTCACATGGCCGAATGGGTAAGAATGTGTATTCTCAAACATCCGGTGTGCTGATGCCGAGGTTAGAGTGGTTCAACCCCTTCACCGGACAGCTGGACTATAATGTTGACCTGTTGTCCATGACTTGAGGATGTTAATTACAAGTACCTCTGAAGTCAGAGGGGTTCGCCAGATGGCAAGGGACACTGTTAATAGGGAAAGCTAATTCACACGCACAATTCAGTCCATCACTACTATAAATATTGTGTATGGCCTATGCTTGAGTTCAAAGCGAGCGAGCGCAAAACAAAAAACAAAAAAAATGGGCAGCTATTTTTAACTGTTACTTAGGTCACAGCACATCCTATCGAAAATTCTTAAAAGTCGAGTCCATTTTTCTCGGAGACTCTGAGACTCTTTTGCTTTGTGTGATGCTTTCGGCAGGCCGCCCTGCAGAAAGAGACTGAGCCATATGGGGTAAAACCAAGTGCAATGAAGTCGATCCTCTAGACTTCCTATCAAAAGAGGAATGTGACCTTTACTTTCCTTTTACCAAAATGCACAATAAAATATACATCTTGTCAGATTCATTATCAATGCGACAGACTTTTAATGAATAATAAACAATTGGCGGCCATTTTAAATTATTAATTAGGTCACAGAAAATCCTAGGGAAAAAATAGATAATAATATGTCGTCTTTCTATGTTGTCTGTTTAAAAATAAATGAGTCACGGTAATGGAAGGCAGAATTTCTCAGCTCCCATTTATTGAGCCACGATCAGAACAGCCCCATTTGCTCAGATTCCTTTGCACTTCCTGGTTGTAGATCAATCAATCAATCAATCATGTGCCATGCCGGAAAGCGTGGGCGGTCATGACTCGCCATTTCACTCGATCACCAGTGTCGTGGATCAGCTCAGTGTTCCTGTCTCGTCCATGCCATGTGGCCAAGCCATCCAGGTATTTTCCTCTCGGGTCTTCCTCTTGGTCTGTTCCCTTCGATCTTGCCAGTTGTCACTAAGTTCTCTAATCCATTTCTTCTCATAACATGTCCAAAAAATTTTGACTGTCTACGTCTAATTTCTCTAATCAGTTTACGATGTTCATTTGTCTCCTGTAGTACTTGGTCATTGGTTTTTCTGTCTGTACATGGCATTCTTTGCATTTTCCTCAGAAACCACATTTCTGCAGCCATCAGATGCTTTTCAGCTTGACTGCTAATTGTCCAAGTTTCACATCCATACAAAAGAACAGGCTCTATGTATCCCCTCAACACTCTTTTTCTCGTTTCAATTGACATCTTTTTATTGGTCAGAATGTTTTTCATCTTGCTAAAGTAAAGGCTACTTTCGCCATGGCGATTCTTGTTCTAATCTCTTCAAGGCATCTCCCATCAGATGTTATGACTGTTCCAAGATAATTGTACCGATTCACTTGTTGAAGAATATTTCCATTTACTTGTATATTACATTGTGGCACTTCTTCCCTCCTAGTGACGACCATAACCTGAGTCTTTTTACAATTTAATTCTAACCCCAGTTGCTCACTGTGTACAACAACCGCATCTACTAATTGTTGCAGGTCCTGTGTATTGTCTGCAATTAATACTGTATCATCTTGTAGATCTGAGATCACGACACAAAAATATTAATAACGCCGTTTAGAATAAACGCACAGTCTTCATTGAGATACCGTTGGATTCGTCTTGTCAAGCTGTATCCAAATGTCATGGTTTCATAAGTAAAACCCCAATTTGTAAATTTTCTATATATGCTAACACTAACATTACATTTTACAATCATCAACAATTTCTCAAACTCAACTCGAATTTACTTTTAGTTTTAGTCTATTTATTTACAATAACTTACCTGGTAAGCGAACTTCATGTTGAAAATTTCAGCTAACAACCAAAGAGAATTATAATGTTCGCACGAATTCAGCAACAACAAACTATTAAACATGCGGCTCGCTTGTGGACATATACGATATTTATTATCTATCACTATCTATCAACGACCATAACGTGGTTTCGTTTACATTTCGTTTCGGTTTATTCTAAGACCATAATTTAAAGTAACTGGCTAGAGTTCAGCACAACGTTTGAGTGTAAAAAGCCAGTTTCCAATTAGTGATTGGTGGGTTGCGCTAACATATCATATATTATGAAAATATTGCGTTTCTCTTCTTTACGTTCATCCGGAGTGATTTTTTCAGATGTGATTGCGGTGTGTCTGGTTAGGCACCCTCGGGTCGAAACCCTCAGGCCAACACATCCGACTTTTAGCGTGCATTTTTGACCAGGTTAGCAATCCTGGGAGACTCTCACTTTTGTGGTACCGTCCACATCTCAGCTGGTCTAGTTGGAACAGTCGAAGACTACACGGTCATCCCTCAAGTGAAGGCAGGGACAGTCCATAGCATTTTCCGCCATCCTGGGTGGCTTCCATAATTGCAGAGCCGGCACATAACGCTCTGGTGCTGGGTTTACCGAGGGAATCGTCACGTCCTGCTCATGGCTGTTTTAATTCCTCACTTCAATATATTGGGCATTTCGCTCGCCCTGGGCCGTTCCTGCACAAACCAGTCAGCTCTGCGGTTGGTTTCCACTAAGCGAGTTTTCGGACATGTGCTTGTCCCTGTACCCATCAGAGCTGTTCCAGGCACGGCGGACATTCGGAAAACTACCTAGTCAGAGCTGTTCCGAACAAGAGCGGCATTCGGAAACTAGGTAGTCAGAGCTGTTCCTAGCACGGGAGACATTCGGACGAGACATTTCACTCGGACGTAAATGCGTAGTGTCAATTTTTAGTTTGCCACCCGTAGGACGACACTTCCGACTTCCGGCGGGCATTTTTTAGTGAGGTTAGCCTTCCTCTGGTTTCGAGACACGTTAGACTGTTGTAATGTCACCCACATCTCAGCTGGTCAAGATAGAACGATCAACGATATCGTGGTCTGCCCTCAAGGGAAGGCAGGGGCAGACCATGGGCATTATCTCGCTATCCAAGGAGGCTTCCATAATTGCAGAGCCGGCACATATTGCTCTGAGACTGGGCTCACCCAAGGAGTTTCCACGTCCTGCTCATGGCTGCTTTAGTTCCTCACTTCCATGTGTTGGGCATCCCACTTGCCACTGATCGCTCAATCACACACCAGGAGCGGTCAGACTGCGAGTGACATCCACTCGGTAAGCTTTTGCTTGTGACTTCAGACCACGCAATAGGTTCGCTCGCCGTGCGTTCCATTTTGCGTTGATGAGACATTATTCCACTTTTGTCTACACTCTCTATGAGTTAGATACAGACAGTTTCCGTAACCCTTCGACTGGGGCACTTTTCTGACTTTTTTGTACTCGCTCACGAGGTAGGCTACATGTGCTGCCGGCTCAGCACCTTACCTTCGTGCAGCAGTGAACGGGAAACGGCCAAGCCCCTTCATCCGGGAAACTCTCATATCCCCCAGCTGGGAGCCTTCGAACATGTATCAGACCTGAGCATGTAGCTTGCTCAGTATCATGTTTCTATTTTCCGGTAGACGGGTATCAGCCTGGCTCTAAGATCCGAGGGTTTGTGGCTTAGAGGCGTTCAGCCACAGCCCTCGACAGGGAGCCTTAAGAGTTTTGTCCGGACCAAGAAATTCTGCCTTTGTGCACCTCATTTAAATTTTGACTGCTATCCTCAGTCTATGCCTGCAGAGCAGCAGGTTGTGTCTCTCTTAGTCTGGTCCCTATCCCATAAGCTGTCCGATATGTAATTTTTCACCCATCGGCAAGCAAATGGGGTCTATGGGACACGCAAGCTCCCCCACCACGTCAAGGTGGAGACACATCGGGGGAGAAATATTGCGTTTAATACTGCATAGTGTACTATGATAATTCTATGTGGAGTGACAAAACATATTTAGGTAGCAATGTAGACAGAACTGAGCTGCTAATGATAAGCACGGTCGAACGAGGATTCAGCGTTGGGCTCGCCGTCTGCTAAGTAAGGTAACAGTTATCAGTTCGTGTATCTTCATTGCACTCCGGACAGGTTCATAGGTGCTCAGATCCTCCCCCCAGCATATGCATCAGCGTCCGGTGGCTAATAGTGCCAGTTCTGTGTTGGTTGACGAGGCACCTCGTTCTCCCGATATCTTTTATATTGTTGCCGTTGTCAGTTAGCCTTGAATGATGGGTGAATGATATGATGTGTGAAAGAGATTGATAGAAGGGCAGAATGTAAGAAAGGCCTGCGTGCCCAATTCTTAACCCTTGGAAAATAAAGTTTTGTTGTTGTTGTTGTTGGTGTACCTCTCGCGTCTGGCTGTGCCGATTCTTACTCCCAGGTCTTTCATCCTGGACAGCGATGTGGATTCACTGAAGTCAAAGTCCTCTGTTCTCGACATATCTTTAAGGACGTTAATAACATCGGTACGATCCATGGGCTGGCCATCTACAGGGGGGTGCAGAGCTAGCCAGTTTATCAGCTCGCTCATTCCCCTCGACTCCCGCATGTCCCGGGACGAAGATGAAGGTGACTTTACGGACAACAGACTTCCGCAGCGACTCAGTCCACTGTCTACGTACAGATCCAGCTTCGACCTTCTGAATTATGCTCATTGAATCACTTAGTACACACACGTTGGTATATTGCTGTGATTCCAGCCATATGAAAGCCTGTGTAACTGCCATCACCTCCATCGTCATGCTGCTCGTGGTCATAGAGTGGGTACCACTGGATTCTTGAATGGTTCGGTCCGCTGAACGGGCTGTAAATGCCCACGCACTTCTCTGCTGCTTTACAACAGATCCATCTGTATAGATGAGCACTTCGGGGCTATCTGAGTGTTCATAGATGAGCTCGTTCACCTCTGCATTGACAGCGGCGGGGTTCTGCTCTCTGCACCGTCTGTCGAGTGTGATAATGCAGGAGAAAGTGCACTTAAAAGCTGGAGGCACCGGCACCCATTCCTTGCCGGGGTTGATATTGGTAAGACTGCAGACCTGTCTGACGACATTTTCCGCCCGACCCATCCATGATTTGCCCCTCTTTAGCCTGTCACCCTTTTCTCTGAATATAGCGTCATGCAGAGGGTGCTGCTCATCTGCACTTATTTTTAGGTATACACGAGCTCTCCAGATCTTGGTCCTGTGTTCCATTGTCGGGAAGTCAAGGAGGTATCTCATTGCTACACAGCCGATGTCTCTCGTGCAGCCCAAAATGATACGCATGGCTTCGTTTTGTATCTTGTCAAGTCTTCCAATCTGTGTAGGGCTGACAGTGAGGATGGCCAGGGCATACTCGGTGCGTGAAAGCACCAGTCCTCGGAACAGAAGTATTAGCAGTCTTTGCTGGATATTGGCAGTCGCCAAGACTCTCATTGCTGACAAACCTTTTCGCGCTTTCGTTATGACATAATCGACATGATCTCTGAATGACAGGCTACGATCAAGTCTCACGCCAAGATATGTCATTGACTGGGTTCTACTCAAAATGCTCCCTTCCATTCTTACTGCCGGCAGGTCTGTGTTCACAATATGGTTGTTTAGGGAGAACCATGTAACCGATGCCTTTGCAGGGGTGACAAGGGCAACGACATCAGCACACCATGAGGAAATTCGATCTAGTTCGCCCTGCATATCATTGGCAACCGCTTGTCTATCTCGACCCTGTCGATACACGAGAATGTCGTCAGCAAATGACAGAGTCCAACCCCTCCCATCCACCTATTGTTCAGTGATCGGCACCGTATACGCGTTGAATAGTACTGGTGACAGTGGTGAACCCTGCGAAAATCCTGAACATATCTTTATCGGCTCAGAAGACCAACTCCCGCATCTTAGCACCACCTTCCTTTGGAGCAGAACTGCAGCTATCCATCGTACAAGGTGAGGATGAACTTTCAGTCTGAGGAGGGTTTGCATCAAGTTGTCGAAGGATACTCTATGGTATGCGTCCTCTAAGTCTATGGCGGCCGCACATGTCTCTTCTATAACCTGAAATCCTTCGTAAACATCTTGAACAAACACCGCCGCATTCAGCCATGACTCTTTGTTACGTCTGTATCCTCCAAGTGTGGGCGGGAAGCAGCCGAGTTGTTCCAAGTCACAAGCAAGTCTGTGTGCTACAATTTTATCCAGTAACTTGCCAGCAGTGTTCTGCATCGTAATGATTCTGTAGCCGCTTATCTTGGAATGGTCTTTGTTCGATTTTGGCAGCGGCAGCAAGTACCTGTGTAGCCATTCTTCTTTGATCTGACCCCTCTGAATACTGGTGTTGAATTCTCTGGCCAGTTTAAGTAAGGTAAAGATTGAATACCTGTCACAAAGTGTTATGACAGAGTGACAGATAGAAGTGGTGAAGTGGCTGTGGTTGTATCTAGTGGTATGTCTGAATGAACACCAACAGAGTGACAGATAGAAGTGGCGAAGTGGCTGTGGTTGTATCTAGTGGTATGTCTGAATGAACACTCTACAGGTCTACTTATGAACAGCTATAGCAACTGGAAAACACACCGTTTCGCGCACATCATTTTTATTAATGACACAGGTCTATGATGAAACAAACATGACAGAATTTCCAGGCGCAGTCTCGGTATAGATACATGTACACACTTAATTTCCTTGGAGTCTTCCCTGTGTTCACACTCCCTGAATACCTGACTGAGATTTACTCCTCCGACTAACTGGCTAGTTCCCTTTATCGTAGTCCAGACACTACTGCCGCTAACAGCCTGGCTAAGTCTCCAATACTTAGCCTCAGAATTCCACTGATCCCCGTTAAGTCTCCTTGACTTAACTCAATTCCGAATTCCCATGTACAAGACCAGACCCCAGTCCTCCGCTGTCTGCCTCAACCTCACTGCCCTTAATTTTTCCAGACTTATCTTTTTATCCCCTCTTCGCGGAACTCCACCATTTAACCCTTTTCAACCTCAGTCTGTATTCCACCACCATTACATTTTTAGGTTTTCCTTTGTCTCTTATTCTGCTATCATGTATTAGTACCTCATGAGTGACCTCCTCTTAGCCCTACGAGTTCTAACCATCCCTGTGTTGGGTCTTACCCATTGTTCTAGAATTTCTTAATCGACTTCTCTGACCTCACATCCGCTCTACTCTCACGTATTCCTATGCGCCTTTGTGCCTTAGCCTGAGCATCTCCGTGATATATTGTTTTTAGGGCCCCTCTTTATATTGAAATTCCTATTTCCACCTTCTGATCTAACATCCGTCTCATTCTTCTCTGACCCAGTTACCCCTACTATTATTAGAAAATTCTTAGCTAGTACAATGGCCCCAGCGTTTTTGTACACCCATGCATGTTGTACTACCCCCTCCTCAAAAGAAAGCATAGTTTTCCAATGATGGGAGAGTAATGTTTCTCCACATGTATGACCAAGTAACGATGAGTGGGTGGCCGTGAGTATGTCTATCTCGTACTCCATCTCTTGTCCATTTAAACCACCCCCTCAATCATAGAGCTGTACCAGCTCTACATGTTACCTACCATATGTTACCTACCACATACCCCATGGATAAATCAAATGCAAGCATGCAACTGGTGATCAATAACATAATACCCAATACACATGACTAAAAGATATTGAGGCGCTACATCACCGCTGTACCCCACCACACAATATATTCTATTGTTAACAGTCTGTACTAAAACACCCCAAATCGAGTTCATTGTTTATGTGGAGCCATGCCCTTGGTAATTTCTGGACAGCAGGTCTGCCATGGTGTTTTCTTCATCCCGTATGGGTATCGGCACAAATTCGTACTTCTGCAGCAATATTGTCAGCGTCTCACATACACAGGTATTCTCAAATCCTTCACATGCACTCAAGAACACATCAGTAGTACACGTGGTATGATGTTTATTCAGGAGAACCTGATTATAGTTACAATGCGCACACAAGGCGGTTACATCAGTATATACATATTACTGCTAATACATAATAATAGCACTCGGGCAATCACACACAAAGCACTGCACTCAAATCACAGCTATCTTCACATATGGCAAAGCCAGCTAGACTCTCGTAATTCTTAAACACTCGCTCCTCCCCCGATGTGTCTCCACCTTGCCGTGGTGGGAGAGCTTGAGTGTCCCACTGACCCCAAGCGCTATGCCGATGGATATTAACTACATATTGGACAGCTCTTGGGATAGGGACCAGACTAAGAGAGATACAACCTGCTGCTCTGCAGGTAGACTGAGGATAGCAGTCTAAATCGGGGAAACGGTGCCAATAATTTCAGTCCGGACATAACCTCTAAGGCTCCCAGCCGAGGTGTATGGCTGAACGTCTCTAAGCCATAAACCCTCGGAAGTGAGAGCTTGGCCGACACAAACCTACATCAAAATTGAGGTGAGGTGCTGAGCACGCTACATGCTTGGCGCAGATACTTGTTCGATGGCTCTTAGCTGGGGGATATGAGGGATCCCCGGATGAGAGGGCCTGGCCGTTACTCGCCCACAGACGCACGGAGATAAGGTGCTGAGCCGGCAGCACATGTAGCCTACCTCGTGAGCGAGTACTAAAGGTGAAAAAACACCTCGGTCGCACGTTCCGTAGATGGTCTGTAACCGTACTCATGGAGTGAGTGTAGTCAAAGGTGGAAAATTGTCTCGCTGACACGAAATGGAACGCCTGGCTAGTGAAACCATGACGTGGCAGCCCGAAGCAAAAGCTTGCTGTGTGGAAGTCGAAATAAGAGTCTAACTTGTCTCGAAACCCGAGGAAGGCTAACCTCATTAAAAATGCCCGCTGAAGTCGGAAGTGCCATCCTACGGGCGGCAAAATAAAAATGGCACTACGCAATTACGTCCGAGTGAAATGTCTTTCGTGACCGGAAAAGCTCTAACTAGTCTTCCCTCGTGCTAGGAACAGCTACCTAGTTTCCGAATGCTGCTCTTGTTCGGAACAGCTCTGACTAGGTAGTTTTCCGTATGTCCGACGTGTCTGGAATCAGTTCTGACGGACACAACGACAAGCACATGTCCGAAAAACTCGCTGAGTGGATACTGACTGCAGACCAGTCTGGTTTGTGCGGGAACGGCCCGGGTCGAACGAAATGCCCAATATATTGAAGTGAGGAATTAAAGCAGCCATGAGCAGAACGTGACGATTCCCTCGGTGAGCCCAGCACCAGGGCGCTATGTGCCGGCCCTGCAATTATGGAAGCCACCCTGGATGGCGGAAAATGCCATGGACTGTCCCTGCCTTCCTTTCAGGGACGACCGTTGTCTTCGACCGTTCCAACTTGGCCAGCTGGGTTGTGGACGGTACCGCAAAAGTGAGAGTCTCCCAGGAATGCTACCTGGTCAAAAAAAGCACGCTAAAGCCGGATGTGTTGGCCTACGGGTTTTGGCCCAAGGGCGCATAACAGACACACCGCAATCACATCTGAAAAAACACTCCGGATGAACGCAAAGAAGAAGAGAAGAAACACTCGCTCCAGAAAACATATCCTTCCCCTAAAACCGTCGAGTCTGTCCTTTCTTCACGCTGACCGACTGGTCCTGTGGTACTGGACCTTGTGTTTCTCGAGACAACCCCGGCTGTCCCACCAGTCACGTCGGACTGCTGTCTGCCCGTGCTGGGGCGGGTCGTACAGTGCAATGCTGTCTAGTCAACATAGTTCCGTAGATTTGTGTCCTCTTTTATAACTGGGTCTTGTCCTGTCTATGACCTGTGTCTAGTATCTCTATTGTCCTGTAGATGTCCTGTCTTATGACCTCTCTACGTCCTTATATATGTCCTGTCTATCCTATCTCTCTGGTCCTGTAGATGTCCTGTCGCTGACATCACCGCCTCTCTAACTATGTCCTGTCTCTATTATGTCTCTTGTCCTCAATATCTTCTGTCTCTATTCCCAACACCCTGACATCCTCCCCTGCTCCCCGAGTATTGTGTCATCAAATTCCACTCAAGAATTGTGACACAATGTTGTCTATAAATATAAAATTAGTCTGACTAATTTGTCAGTGGGTTGTGGGAATCTGTCAGTGATTCTATTTGGGTAAAACCGTGATTCCCCCTCTGCCGTGCGTCCACCTTGACGAGGTAGAGGGGCTTGGGCGTTCCAATGACCCCAAGAGCTATGCCGACGGTAGCACAGCTACTGGTAGGGTCACCCATGTCGGACAGGTCAAGGGAGAGGGACCAGACGAAGTGACGCACAAACCTGCTGCCTTGTAGGTAGACTGGGGACAGTCAAAGGCTAGGGAAAGCATCCCGAACAAATGCTTGTCGAAATCGGATGTACTGAGCCACAGGCTTGACAAAGAAGTGCAACGTAACTTTATCATTTCATGATGCCACAGATGAAAATTAATCGTTATGGTGCTAATCCCGTGAAGTCCCATCAGGCGGTGATAGTGCCGGGCCCCCTGCCTCGAGGGGGTCCACCCATGACTACTGGTGGTCACCTTCCCCTGTGCTGTGGAGTCAAGGCACAGAGGTGTAGGTTAAGAGCTATTGACCAAACACTCCGGACTCTCAACATACTACAATGGAATGCCGAAGGAGTTTATAACAAGAAAGCCTCCCTAACACAGTGTCTTCATAAAGATAGAATAGATGTGGCATGCATTCAAGAGACACACCTCAACGCCAATCGCACATTTTCAGTCGAGGGATATCAGGCCACACGTTTCGACTGCGAAGGACACAAAGGAGGAGTTGTAATACTTACACGAAATACAATACCTTGCAGCGAAGTATCTGTGATATCTGACAACCAAACGGAAATTATAGGTGTTGATATAATGATAAAGGACGTGAAAATAAGAATTTACAATCTGTATAGCCCGGCAGATAAGGATCTTACACTCTCAAACATGAAAATAACTGACACAAATTGCATTGTTGTCGGAGACTTTAATAGCCGCTCAGAAAGATGGGGATACCCAGATACTGACAAAAGAGGAGATGAAGTGGAGGACTGGGAAATAGACTCAAATCTCCATCTACTCAACAAAGCGGATGACACACCGAGCTTCTACTCCAGAAGATGGATTACCACTTCTACTCCAGACTTAGCTTTCTGCACAGGAGACATCCTCCACAAAATCGATCGCCATGTGCTTGACCAATTAGCAGGTAGTGACCACAGACCAATCAAGCTTGTAATAAATATGGAGTATGTTCCACAGGAGCAAAAGCCTTTGCCCCGCTGGAATTACAAACGAGCAGATTGGGACAGATTTTCCATACTAACAGACAAATATTGTGAAAACATAAATACACGATATGGCAACATAAAGCAAATGGTGGAAAGTCTAAACAGAGCAATAATACAGGCGGCCACTGAGTCTATTCCAAGAGGAGCGAGGAAAAATTACAAACCATACTGGACTGAGGAACTACCAATTTTGGAGGACAAAGTTGAAGATGCTAGGAAGACCGCAGAGAAAGAACAAACAACTGAAGCGAACATCTCTCTCAAAGCCATCTCAGCAAAATATAAAAGAACAGTAAATCAAACAACAAGAGATTGTTGGAGGAAAAAAACAGAAAACCTGAATTTTGACAGGGATGGAAACAAACTATGGAAACTAGTGAAAGCCATGAACAATGAAGGACCTAGAAACAAACAAATAACAATTAAACAAGGAAATGCCTTGCTTACAGGAAAAAAGGCTGCAAATGCACTAATGGAACACTATGCCAGTGCAAACCACATTGATATTACAGCCGAACAGAAGAAAGCAATCAAAGATAAACAGATACATCATAGATATACAGAGACAGCAACAGAATATATGATGGCAAATCTAACAATGGAAGAAATGGAACAGGCAATGAATACCCTAAAAAAGAAGACATCACCAGGAAAGGATGGAATCACAAATGAAATGCTAATAGGACTAGGCACTAAGGCAAAAAAGAAACTACTAGCAGTCCTAAATTACAGCTGGAAGAGGGGAATAGTCCCACAGGCATGGAAGGAAGCTATACTAATACCAGTCCCAAAGAAAGGAAAAGACCTGGAAGAACCAAATGGCTATCGACCTATCAGTCTTCTTAGCTGTGTAGGAAAATTAATGGAACGCATTATCAATGGCAGGCTAACATGGCATCTGGAAGAAAACCAACTCTTAACACCTCACCAAGCAGGATTCAGAAAGTACAGATCCACTGAAGATCAAATTACCTATATAGCTCAGGAAATAGAGGATGCCTTCCAAGAGAAAAAGCACACACTAGCGGTCTGGATAGATTTAGAAAAAGCATTTGATAAAGTATGGAAGGAAGGACTGAAAGTAAAACTGCAAAAAATGCATGTTTGTGGGAAAATGTACACATGGATCAGCCACTACCTTGAGAACAGAACTGCCAGGACAAAAGTACAAGGACAAACCAGCAAAATGATGCTGTTGGAGCAAGGTGTCCCCCAAGGAGGAGTTCTTTCACCAACATTATTCCTAGCATATATAAACGACATCACGGAAAATTTTCCAGCCAGAGTACACACATCATCCTTTGCAGATGACCTAGCCATATGGACATCTGAAGAATATATTAGTACAGCTAACAGCAGAATACAGCAAGCCCTATTAGCGCTAGAGGACTGGTCAAAATCATGGCTAGTGAAGATAAGTGAGGAGAAAACAACATGCACAGTATTCTCCCTCTCAACTAAAACTCAGCAACCTAAGCTGGTATTGAATGGAAAAATATTGCGCCATGAAGAAAATCCAAACTATCTAGGAGTCACCTTTGATCGTCGCCTGACATGGAAGACACAGGTTGAGAAAAATCGAACAAGAGCAAGGCAAAGAATGGCAATCATGAAAAAGCTTGCTGGTACAACATGGGGAGCAGATGAGAAAGTTCTCAAGAAGTTATATACTGGACGGGTGAGGCCAGTACTGGAATATGGCATTGCAGCTTGGGCAACAGCAGCTAAGTCAAACTTTAACAAAATAAGCAGAGTCCAAAATCAAGGAATGCGAATCATAACTGGAAGCCTGAAGACAACGCCTATTAATGAACTAGAAAAGATCACTTGTTTACAACCAATGCAGGATAGAAGAGATAGCAGAGCCCAGCAACAAGCTGAAAAATTTAGAAGATTGACAGACCACCCTATGTATAAAAGGTTTAGTGGTTTTGGAAAGGGAAGACTGAAGCGTAGCAACTTTGTAGAAACTGCAAAACGAAAGATTAGGGCAGATCCCATACTTAACATATCAACAGTCAAACCCATTTACAATGCAGACAAGTTCCCAGCTTGGAGACAGCAGCTACTGCCTGAGATGATAGAAAACATTCCTGGTATTGAGAAAAAGAACACTCAGAATGAAACCGAAAGAAGAGAAATAACCCTAAACTACATAAAAGAACATTACCCAAGCAGCAATTGGACCCATGCATATACAGATGGATCAGCCAAAAATTCAGTAGAGAATGGAGGAGGAGGAATTCTCCTAAATTTAAAAAATGGAGTGAAAAAAACACATTCAGTGGCAACTGGAAAGTTTTCAAGTAACTTCAAAGCGGAGGTAGAGGCTCTGAAAACTGCAGCAGAAATGCTCTTGATGGAGGAAAATAAAGAGACGCAAATAGCTATCTTTACAGATGCAAAGTCAGCTGTCTCAATACTGAAGAGCAATAACAGCACAGAAATAGCTGACCTAAGAGCAGCACTCCATGGTCTATGCCAGAAATCCAAAAAAGTTGTAATACAGTGGATACCATCACATTGCAGTATACCTGGAAATGAAGAGGCTGACAGACTGGCAAAAGAGGGCGGACGACTACCACAGCCTGACATAGACATAACCTATAATGAGGCAAAGAGGTTGATAAAAAGCACTTATAGAACCAAATGGGAATCAGAGCATCCAGGCCACCAGAAGGATAATGCATATTACAAACTCGACCGAAGAGAACAAGTAGCAATCTTCAGACTCCGCACAGGACACAACAGGTTGAAATACCACTTGTTCAACAAACTAAAGATAGGAGATACAGATGAATGTAATTGTGGAACTGGTAAAATGACAGCTAAACATTTGCTGCAAGAGTGCCCAATATATGCAGAACAGAGAAAGATATTTTGGCCCACACCTGCTTCATTCGAGGACAAGCTCTATGGAGATATCAACAAGCTCAAGTCGACTGCAGCTTACTTTAACTGTATTCAGATTGACATTTAAATGTACATGAAGAAGTATTTAGACTGCCACACTTCATTACCACAGGCATGTCGGTTACACAAGCCTCCCAGAGGCATGAAATGGAATATTGCTTGGATAGCAAATCCATTACGTGGAAAGTCCGAATCGAAAGCTCACTGTGTGGATGTCATCTGCAAACTGCATTCTTCTGGCTTCTGGAAGAACAGCCTATGGTGAACGGAAGGCCCAATATACGGAAGTGAGGCTAAGCAGCCATGTGCAGGACGTGACGATTCCTTGGGTGAGCCCAGTACCAGAGCGGTGTGTGATGGCTCTGCAATTATGGAAGCCTCCTTGGATGGCGGGGAATGCCCATGGTCTGCCCCTGCCTTCCCTTGAGGGCCGACCAGGATGCCTTTGGCTGTTCTATATGGGCCAGCTGGGATGGGAGATAACACCACAACAGTGAGTCTAACGTCCGAAGAAACCCCCGGGAAGGTTAACCCGGTCAACAAATGCCCGCAGAAGTCGGATGTGTCGGCCTAACGGCGCAAGAACGCAGCTCTGCTGTAAACAGGCACAACGCAATCACGTCCGAAAAAAAAAAACTCCGGATGAACGAAGAAGAAGAAGAAGAAGAAACCGTGATTCATGAAAGTATGATACACTGTAGAAGAATCTGCCCACTGGTTTATCCTCAGTTTAGCAGTCTTGATATGTTGCCAAGAGTCAACTACTCTCCTACATTTTACTACTGGAGGCTGTTAAACGGACCAAAGCATCAATGTCTTATATGAATGGTTGCCCATTCAATGCAAAACCTCTCATACATCCCTAAAATGCTGCTCCGAAACAATTTGTCTCTTTTAACGGAGACTAATCATGGACATTTAATCCATGGCCTCCATAAAATGTTACCTCAACATCTCTGTTCAAGAACTGTGTTCCCTGATTTCTACCTATCTAGCTTCCGATTGTTGGTAGACTCTTCTCTTGTGGAGTCATAAACTTTATTAATCCCTTATGTCCCTTGTGTCAGTGTAATCTCCCCTTCTTAATAATTGGTGTATGTACGTTATATGTTCGTATTATGTTCGTTTATATGTTCTATTACAATCACGCGTGTTTTAATTATAAACATAAGTGTATGCCTATAATAAGTGTAATTTTACTCTCCAAGTGTCATCAGGTAGGTCACTACATCTCACAAATTAAGGCTTATGCTAAATTCTTGAGATGAGTTACTGAACTGTGATCCTTGAATCTATAAACATGGGTGTAATGTAATTCTAATGCCAACACGTATAAAACTAATGAATACTCACATGTTTTGCCAAAATACAAAAGACAAATTAACACACTAAAGCATTTGTGCAAAAACGTGCACTAATATTTACATGTCTTCTTTTAATCCATACATGCCTTCTTTCATATGCTTTGTACTCAGTCTGTCACACTATGCATTGTTAAAAATGTTTATCACATTATGTTTAGCACTTTTGACATTCTATAATATATTTAAAATACAATTACGCACACCTTTGAATTACGCACATCTTTAAGTTAACAAATGTGCTTAAATGTTCTTTAACTTGAAATATCTTATGTACAATAGTGTTTGATTGCGTTCGGCAATCGTGAGAGAAAAAACTAAATTCTTAAATTATGTTTTTGTGGTTTCAAGAAATATAAGTAACACTAAATGGCTATACTGTAATAGTTCTTACTTCACTTATTCTACATTATGTTGCTTCCTATGCAGTTAGCTATTTAATGACTCTATAATAAAATTAAGAGTTCTGTAATTTGTTGCATGGGAAATGAATCTTATTATTATTTAGAGAAAATGTTTTACTCACAACAAAAATAGTCTAGTTATAATATATTCATTAGCTGTTATTTACTTGATAGAAAAAATTTACATAAATATGCAACTGCAATAAACATAATGTTAACTATTTAATATAATTTAAACTATCTATCTACACTAACTACTATTCTTGTCGACTGGAGACGTCGTCGTGTCGTTGATCTGTTCGACTGGAAGGTCTGAAGGTCTCGTCAGCAAATCTGCAATAGTGTTCTTCGAGCCTTTGATGTGTCTGAAGGAAAAGGGCCCATCGGTAAAGACGATTATTTTTGGGCTGTCCTTTTTCGATCACCATCAACGGGGAATTGTCTGTCTCGACAAGGAAGTGTGTCCCGGCGAGGAATTTCGTCAATTTACTGACGCAGTACACAATTGCGAGGGCCTCAAGCTGAGAGACACCATACCGTGATTCTGCTGGGGTAAGTTTCCTGCTCACGTACACGATTGGATGGCATATGTTATCGTAGTTTTGGAGCAACACCCCTGATATAGTCGTGGCACTGGCGTCTGTCCTGAGCGTATATTGGAGATCTTTATTAGGAAGGCGTAAAATATGGACATTGGAAAAGTAATATTTCAATTGAGACATTGCATTTCTTAAAGTAGCACTCTGCAAATCAATTTTTGAATTCGATTTTAACAAATCAGAAAGAAAAAAAAAACTGGTGATTTGTGCTAAGTTCGGTATGAACTTGTTGTAGTAATTCACCAAACCTAATAGGCTTCTAATCTGCTTCTTAGTGGTAGGCATCGTGAGATTCAAAATTTTGTTCACGATTTTATCATCTGTGCTCAATTGGCCTTTAGATATTTTATGGCCTAGAAATTCAATTTCATCAAATGCCAACTCAACTTTTGTTGGTTTTACAGTGAGTTTGAACAAATGTATTCTGTCAACAATATGTTTCACAATTTGCATTTGAGTTAAGTTTATAAGTACTACATTCCAGTGGAATGAGATGGTAAATTTTAACTTACATACAACATCATACAAAAATGGTGGAAAAACATTTATCATTACTGAGGTTGTAAGCAACATTACTAAGTTTAACAGTAGAAATATGGTTGTTGTTGACTGCGGTTGGTAAGCGCACAGTGCTATCAATACAAGTTTTAGCAAGATTAATAATCCAAATGTGATGGAGATGGTTGTGTTCCATCTTGGTAAGTTTATGTATTAATTTATGTCGTTATTATTATGTCCCTTGACAAACATGTCATTGTGTGTTATGTTGGCGTCTGTGCTTTTCTGAGTGTGTTGTCTGCTAGAAAAAGACTGTGGGGCATCTGTTTGTCGTTCTAAGTACGGTGTTTGGGTTGTCGTGTGTGTATGTTGTCGATCTGTGTCACTGTTTTCCTGTGAAGTTGTTTTACTGATAGTGCAACTTTCTGTGGGTTTAATAGTCTGGTCTTTAATAATTTTGTTTAGAATATCACAATAATTTCCATGTGGGGATTCTACGTTATGGGCTCTCTTACACTGTTCTGTCGTTTTCTGAGTAGTTGTGTCCCTTGGACTTTTTGATTTCAGTAGCTGTTCTTGATCAGTTAATATTTTATTTATTGTAGTTAATTTCTTTGCTGGAATTCTTTTTAGATGCCGTTTTCCCCAGGCCTTAATTTCTTTGTGTGTACAGTATCTTACATCTGGTAAGCAACCTATAATCAGATCTGTACATGGATAGTCCAAGATCGCGCACGTAAAGGTGCCTGATAAGAAAGGTGTACAAATATGAGCTGTAGCTAGTGGATATTTCTCCACATTGCCAGAAAATGTTTGACAATTTACAAACTCGCCTGTGTAATCTTCTGCTTTTGCAAATTCTTTCCTTATTCCAATTAAAGTACTTTTGGAATCAATCAAAACCTGACAAGGTCTGTCATTAATTATACCCATGTGGAAGCTTAATTTCCCTATGGCGGAAATTACTGCTTTGGCGTTTTCATTTGAAATTGGGATTGTATGTCCGCATACACCACACACCATCTTCATGAAATCTGTGACATGTTTTACATTTATCATAGTTTAGAATATCAATTGCTGCAAGAGCATTATCTTCCGTTCCTTGTTGTTCTTCGCATTCACTCTCACTGTCAAAAGATGAATCAATGAGTACTGCATTCACACTCTTTAACCTCTGGCTACCAAGACACTTAGAACTATAGTGGCCTAAACTTTTGCAATAGAAGCATTTAACTGCACGTCTGTAATTGTTTCTCTTACTCTGCTGTTTCTTAACCATCATATCTAGGTGAGCTGGATAACCCGGGTTCTGGTCACACATTTGAAATTGAAAGTGAGAAAGTTTGCAATATGTCATTCTGGTGGATTTGATTTTTGTTTCTCTCTGTATCTAAAAGGTTTTTGTAGTTTGGTGTTAGCTGCAGCTACAATATTGTTTCCGTTGTTGGTTAATGTGAAAATGTCTCTGTTGGAACAAAAATAAGCTGATCCCTTTCTCTCTAACTGTTCTAAAGATTCAACATCAGACTGTTGTAAAAATTTAGCAAAGGGCGTTGGAATTGATGAAATGATTTTGTCCATTATCATTAAATCCCTAAGCTTTTCATAACTTTTTTTTACCTTTGCAGCGTTCAGCCACTTATTGTAAATATCTTGCACCTGAGAAACGTAATCAATGAACGTTTGGTTTGCTTTAGGTTTAAATTTAGAAAACTGTACTTGATAACCTGGTGCATCTAACAAAAGTGTTGCATGATTCGTTGGTGTATGTAGTCGTAATCTTTTCTGAGCTCTTGTGGAATCTATTAAATGACTTTTAAAGGCTCTGATGACAAATTTCTCATATAGATCATGGCCCAATGTTCTTTTGGTACTTCCTGGTACTTCATTTGTAACTCGAAGTTCTCAGACCAGGCTGAAATGGAATCGCATTGGCAGAATAGCTTAACTATGCCTTTATATTTGCTAAACTTGTTTTCTTCTTCCTTACTTTTTAGTTTATTAGTTGCAGTATGCACCTGAGACTCCATCTCTAGTTCTTTCATTTTCACCTGCGTTTCATCCTCCAACTGTTTACTGTTAGCTTCCATTTTTAATTGCTTTTCTTTCAATTTCGTAGCTTCAGTTAATTCTAGCTCTGTGAGTTTGGTAGCTTTAGCTAATTCTACCTGTTTATTTTTAGCCTCAATTTCAGCTAATTCTTTCTTATGTAAGCGTTCTTGTGCTTTTTCTTCTCTCTCTGCAATAGCCTTTTCTTTCTCTGCTATAGCCTTTTCTTTCTCTGCTGCAGCAATTCTATCAGTATGTTCTTTATACTTCTTCCCTGCATATTCTTCTAATTTGTCTCCAGTATACCCTAATTCTTTCCCTGCCTCAATGCACTCTTTTAACGTTGACACTGTTAGAGGTTCTCTTATACAAAATCAATGTACAATAATGATACAATGTACAAAATACACTGGCAATAATTTCAGATGTTACTACACAGCAAATATATATATAAAAAAAAATAGAGTGCTGCTTTAATCAGCAATTTCGAAAATGGGTACTTATCTGAACTTGACAAACCCCACTCTGTTTCTCCAGTGCCACTTGTGGATGATTTTTCTTCGAGTATTTCACACTGTCTGGGAAATTATCATGAACTTCATATATGACATCATTTCTGTTATTTAGAAACGTAATAATTAGTATCATACAACAATGTCTGTCATGTCAAAACTTTAGAGGAAAGTTGAATATGTGTTACATATTTGTAAATCTTGTCGGTAGTCTTGTCTTTTGTCGTTATATCGTCTTTCGTTATGAATCGTCGTTTTTGACAACAGTGGAACTCAATTTTTTATATGCTAATTCAGATCTATGTTCACTCAATCGTTCTCAATTCCACGATTTCATCTTTCTGATATCAATCGATTTACGCACACTTAATCTTCATATCTGATCAATTTACTTTCACACTCTTAAGGTTAGATTTACGCACACTCAAGTTGTTGGCATCACTCGTCATTCAGTCGTTACTCAGTCGATTTTACATTCAATCTCGAGTTGAGAGTTTTGCTCTCTCAATTCAATTTACTCTCTCTCTCTCTCTCTCTCGTCCACGCTTTCACTATCAATTTTACTTTCACTGAGGCTGTAGGTTTCGTCAATCCTAAGATTGGCCGCTTCTGACACCATCGGTTTTATACCTGTCAGCGTCTCACATACACAGGTATTCTCAAATCCTTCACATGCACTCAAGAACACATCAGTATTACACATGGTATGATGTTTATTCAGGAGAACCTGATTATAGTTACAATGCGCACACAAGGCGGTTACATCAGTATATACATAGTGCTGCTAATACATAATAATAGCACTCGGGCAATCACACACAAAGCACTGCACTCAAATCACAGCTATCTTCACATATGGCAAAGCCAGCCAGCACTCTCGTAATTCTTAAACACTCGCTCCAGAAAACACATCCTTCCCCTAAAACCGTCGAGTCTCCGTCTGTCCTTTCTTCACGCTGACCGGCTGGTCCCGTGGTACTGGACCCCGTGTTTCTCGAGACAAACCCGGCTGTCCCACCAGTCACGTCAGACTGCTGTCTGCCCGTGCTGGGTCGGGTCGTACAGTGCAATGCTGTCTAGTCAACAGAGTCCCGTAGACTTGTGTCCCCTTTTATAACTGGGTCTTGTCCTTTCTATGTCCTGTCTATGACATGTGTCTAGTATCTATATTGTCCTGTAGATGTCCTGTCTCATGACCTCTCTACGTCCTTATATATGTCCTGTATATCCTATCTCTCTAGTCCTGTAGATGTCCTGTCGCTGACATCACTGCCTCTCTAACTATGTCCTGTCTCTATTATGTCTCTTGTCCTCAATATGTCCTGTCTCTATTCCCCAACACCCTGACAAATATACTCCATTAATCAACACGTAAGTTCTTCATTGCTGTTGTCTATACGAGTGTCACTGGTGGGTGATATGTCTACCCAGTGATTTATCTGTCCATTGAGCACATCGACCGTTGCCTGTATAGACCCCATAATAGCCAGGGCCTCACGTTACACAGTTGAATATTTTGTCACTGGTGGCGCTAGTTCACTGCTGACCTGTAGCCCTGAATGCATGACTGAATTCTTCTCATGTGTCACACGTTCACCAGGTCCCGTCGATGAGACTGAGAGTACATTGTCAGTCAAGATTAGAGAGAATTACAATGGGATTATTCAAAAATAGCCGAATACATTTGAGTTTTGTTACACTCTGTGGTGTCAACATCACATTGTTGGGTCTGCCCTTCTGTGTCCTCACAGACCACACTGATGAAATGGCTGACACAAATTTCTGTTTGACTGTATTATAGAACTGCGTGATGTGTAACATCCTGTTCACATCTATAATCACCTGGACCGTAAATTGTCGCCCCTTGTCAGGCACAATTTCATTAGGTAAACCCAAACTAGCAAGTACAGCTAATAGTGCGTCAGTCGCCGCTTCTATTGTACTATGTTTGACAGGTACGGGTTCTGGCCATCTCGTGTGACAATCAATCATGGTCAAGATAAACCTAGAATTCATATTGAATATCACTGACACTGGGTCAGTGATGTCACTAACACCCTTTTTAAATGGCCTAACTTTCATCGCTGTAGCTTGCACGGGTTCACAGGATTCTCTGTTTAGCCTGCTATCTTTACTGAATCCTGGCCAATAAAACTGGGACATGACTCTCTGCTGTGTACGCATTATTCCCATGTGACCTGCACACGAAATATCATGAGTTGTTCTCATATTCAGTTCACTATACTCTACAAGCACACCACATAGCCTGCTTATCGTCTTGCCATCTGATAACTGGCAATTAAGACTCTTATTCTTCCCTTCGAAACTCCACCTCTCATTCGTTAACCGCTTATGTTCTGGAGTACTATATACCTGACAGCATTTTTCAAGAGTGCTGTCTTGTCTTTGACAGTCACTACAGCTCTGTTTGAGATCAGTCTTCTCCTGATCAGTTGTGCTATCACTATTCTCTGTCTGGGCGTCTCCTTCAAGTGTCGCCTCTTCTTCAGCTATAGCGTCTAATCTAGTTTGTCTTCTGGTAACTACCACGTTACTTCTTACACCTGTTTGTGGTACCAATTATCTATTTCCTCCTCTGTACATGCTTTGACCGTTGGTACATTACAAATGATCAAGTCTGCGACTGGTGAGTTCAGGACACACGCTGTCGCTCTGTCTGTGATATATGGTGTTGTGACTGTGATCACGGCTAATGGGTAAAATTCAACGCTCCCACTGAAAGTTACGCACCTGACCTTTTCCCCTGTGAAAGCCGAAGGATGTACCAGACTTTTTCTGACTCCGATGGTCGTACATCCGGACTCCCTAAGCGTTAAAGCTGGACTATCATTTACAAACCCATGGTGCAGCTTCAGACTTCCTCCTGTGTGTACTACGGATCCTGCTGAAAATGGGTGACACCCCCCCCCCCCCCCATTAAGACAGGCTGACTGTCTTTATCGAACAGAGGTTTGCATCCACTACAACTCTCATTAGTGATTGTCTCAATCACTTGCGCTGCATTTGAGTGCTCAGTATACGCCATCGTACATTGATACCGGAAGTGACCAGTCCCGCCACATATGGAACAAATAATGTATGTCCTCCTATTATTCGTTGGCCCACTGGATGCCTTATGCCTCCAGTTGCCACATAAAAGACATCCAAAATAACCATTCTGACGTCTCTTAAAATTCCCTCTATGGTATGGGTAACGTCATGATTTGCCAAAATGGTTGCTACGGAAACCATTGTCTTGAGGTCCCTGTTGCTCATACCTTTGTGCTGAGTCCACACTCTTCGACCTTGGTCTAACAACTGGGTTATGATCCTGTTTCGTATACGCTGCACAGACTATTTCCTCATCAATTTGTCTGCCAATGGAACAGTTCGGATGTGCAGTCATGTAATTTTGCCCTAACTGAGACATTGTTTCAATGTCCTTTGGTTTACGTTTTTGAAAGAAAGCGACCAAATCTGCATGACATGCCTATAATACCTTGTCTCGAAGCATCAGGTCCACTAAACGATTAAAATCTCCTTCTATTTCTGCTAGTTCTAGCCATCCATTAAATAGGTTCTTCACAGTATTGGCAAAATCTGTAAAGTCCTGATTTTTTTCTGGCACAAATTGTCTGAATTTAGTTCCTTGTATTGTTTCATAATTCTGTTATGTATAGCTGCATTACTTTGTGTTATTGTATATTGTTTACATGTCCACAGCTTTACCTCAGTTCCTCTAATTATATGCAAAGGACACGCACTTTAAGATTTGGATATGTCATTATGCTCCCGTATACATCTTTCTATGGGGATCGTTAAAGTGAAAAGTAAACATTGAATTCTTTTCTTTTTTTGTCCCCCTACCGTTATCTAAAACAAACACAAACTGAATTTCTGGTCGTACTTAACTTCTTATCTTTTCTATATTATCGCTAAAGAATAGTTTGGTAATGTGACGTATTAAACACATTATTTTATGTGATTCGCATTCCGGTGTTCCTGGCATTTTTGGTTTTGTGATTAAAGCAGATCTGCAGGTGTATGAGAGGGGGTGTGGAAGGAGGGGGGGGGGGGGGGGTTGGTGGGTCTTTCATGTTATATATCTTATTCCAGATCTCTATTTCCTCTATGCCAAGTTAACACAGTAGATATTTTTTCTGGAATGTTGTCCAGGCTTTAGAATTTAGTATGTATTGGGGGGAGGGGGAGGGAGCGCGGAAGAGAATCTGCCTCAGTTCAACCTGCTTCTTCGGCGTTGGTTATTATTGAGATTACATGCCTTCAAGACATAGGAGTTGACGGAAAGGACATCAGACTTATTAGTAATCTGTACTGGGTACAAGTGGCGTCAATTAGATGCGGTAATAGTTATTCGTCGCCCATAGAGATAAAAAGAGGAGTACGGCAGGGATGCGTGTTGTCCCCAAGCCTCTTCAACCTATACACAGAAAGAATTAAACAAGTCGAAATGCCTGCACTTAACATCAATGAAAGAATCGTAAACAATCTTTGATATGCCGACGATTCCGTGTTACTAGCAGAAAGCTAGCAAGAGTTACAAAACCTAGTGGAACAAGTAAACAGGCATTGTGCCGAATGTGACTTGGATATTAACATCATGAAAGCGAAAACTATGATAATTTAAATTAGCAATGAAAAGGAAATGTCTTCAATAAATATGACAATAAACAGGGAGATACTAGAACAAGTAACAAGTTTCTCCTATCTTGGAAATGTAATAACAGATGATGGCTGAAGTGAAATAGAAATCAAAAAGAGAATAGGAATGGCCAAAAATGCTTTCAACAGCATGAAATCAGTATTAACATTTAAAGAGATTAACAACGCATTAAAAATGAAAATTGTTAAATGCTATGTATATTCAACACTATTGTATGGCGCGGAAGCCTGGACATTGAATAAGCAACGTACACACCCCCCCCCCCCCCCCCCCCCAAAAAAAAAAAAAAAAAAAAAAACAAACAAACAAACAAACAAACAAACAAAACAAAACAATCAAATACTGAGGTTCTAGGAAAACTAGGAGTGCAAAAAGAATTGATGAAGAAAATAAAAGGGGCACGTGACATATTTCGGCCACGTTAAAAAACATAACGCTCTTATAAAAACAGTACTGGAGAGGGCAAGGTTGGGGGTGCGCGAGCAAGAGGTAGACAACGATACAAGTGGGAAGATAACATCAAGTGATGGACGAACACCAGTCTGACAGAATATACAGTCAAGGCGGGAGACAGACAGTGTTGGAGATCCATTACAGCCAACTTTCATTGTGGAGACGGCACCTGATTGATTCATTGATTGATTATTGAGATTAGGTTTTTTGTGAGTGTTGATCTTCTTTCTATATTTGCTCTCTGTCGAATTAATCCTAAACAGGACTTGTTATATTTTTCCTGCGATGTTCGTCGGGTACGGTTGTATCTTATGGGGGGCTCACGCTAATTGACATTTTCCTTGTTGCGTTGAATTGATCCAAATTCAGTAGCCTCCCAGTTGTTAGTTGTTTTCTCTACAAAGAATGGTCTTATTTAATCCTCACAAGGAGTGGACTGAACTCATTTAGTCCTCACAAGGAATGAACTTAATTAGTCCTCACAAGGACTGAAATCATCCAGTCCTTATGTGCTTTACAATGTTTAATTTTCTTGATATTGTGTTCTACGCGATTGTTCTGTATTCCATATTTTTTAGTGTATGATTGGTTTATCACCTCTGTTGCCATCCCATAATTCTTCGATATGTTCTGACCACCTACTTAAGCTTGGCTATTATTTTACAATAGCCCGTTTGTTGCCAGAGCTCACAAAGGTGACAAAGTAAGTAACGTTTAGTGACACTGTAACCAGCCATACATGTGGTAGGAGGCGACTACAGGAGGTTGGAGTAAGACTAGCTACCTACTTCACCCAATAGAAACAAGTTCAAGTTAGTTGCATATCCTTTACAGGGCGTCGCAGTCAAGACCAGCATCTTTTGCCGTTGTGATCTCTTGGCAAGTTGTTGTTCATTAGCTTGTCATTGCTTTCTGAACAACCGGCACCCATACCATTTCGTAAAAAACCAACGCAATGCTATCTGCTGCCAAATCGCCCGCAGCTGTGTTTCGAATGCTGGTAAACGGGATTACGAACTGTGTCCGGAACACCTTCGCCACGAAGCTGGCATGACAAGAACACTGGCTGCAAAATCCAACCAATCACAAGAAGTCTACAAAGTGCCTGGCGTAAGTTAGTTGGGAGTCTTTGCTGCACTACAACATGAGGAGGAGAAGAAGAAGAAGAAGAAGAAGAAGAAGAAGAAGAAGAAGAAGAAGAAGAAGAAGAAGAAGATATAGATATATATCCATTAGAACAGTGGTTCTCAACAGGTGGGGATTTCTCCCCCCCCCCCCAGTGGGGAATTTTAGGGTTTCCGGGGTGGGGGGGGGGGGGGAATTAAGATTATTTCAAGATCGCGTTAATGCAAGAACTGATTACTTGATATTGCTTTTCCCTCCATACTTTACGGTTCTGTACTTCTCGATAAACCTATCATGATATATGTGGTATTTGCGTGTCGATCAATATGTTTCAATGAAATAGTAGACCTGCAAATCACGTTTTATGTAGACGCCTAGACTTGTTCTCTTATGTGTTATTAAATATAGCTTCCATTTTTACGTATACTGTGTAGGGACGGGGGAAATTTATAGGGAGGAAATACGAGGAAGGGAGGGGGGATGACATTCTGAACATATGGCGAAGGGGTAAATGCTCCCCCCCCCCAAAAAAAAGGATTGAGAACCACCACATTAAAATATTTCAATCTTTTGATTTTCTGTACCCTGTTTATAATCAAAGCCCCCCTCCCCCGCACCCACCTCTCTCTCTCTCTCTCTCTCTCTCTCTCTCTCTCTCTCTCTCTCTCTCTCTCTCTCTCTCTCTCTCTCTCTCTCTCTCTCCACTCATTCTTGTCATTTCCAGTGTTTCATTCATGTTCAACATAAAAATTCAACGCATGAACATGTATTCATTGTTTTTGTTGTTGATGCCAAAGTTCCTGCAGGGCTTGTGCAGCCGTTCCGGGAATTAACTGAATGTGTCTGTAACTGTAGTATCTTTTCTCTGGCGTTTGAAAGTATAGGGCACTTGAAGAGAAGGTTATCAACGGTTTAATACGAGTTAGTTAGCCAGCTAGTTAGTTAGTTTAGGTAGCTAGTTGGTTTAGGTAGTTAGTTGGTTGATTAGTTGGTTGGTTAGTTAGTTAATTAGTTAGTTAGTTAGTTAGTTAGTTAGCCAGCTAGTTAGTTAGTTTAGGTAGCTAGTTGGTTTAGGTAGTTAGTTAGTTAGTTAGTTTAGTTTAGTTTAGTTTGTTAGTTTGTTGGTTAGATTATCCTCACTGCATATCAAGCCATTCAATCCACAAGGCCTGGGATCATCTCCCAAGAATCTCCTTAACTCGTGTAGCGGTCGATGACACCAGTTTCGTGTCTGTTGACTATTCTTCTTAGGCCTTGTGCAGTAGTGCTCTGGCTTCACCTGGTGTGACTAAATCTTCTTGCAGTCTAGTAAAGATTGCAGATTTACAGACATCACTAAAGTGAGATAAATATCCACATGGAGGTGCATAACCGAAATTGGTACGGTTTCGATGGCTAATTACTTTAGCAATACTTGTGTGAAACCAGGAAAGTGAACTCTCGTTATCTCCACCAAGACCACGTTTGTTGTCATTGGCACACACATTTGTGAAACAATAACCAATCGGTGCAGCCCTTAAGCGCATTGCTGTTGTCTCGTGAGTTACGGGTTATAAACGGTTTAAAACGGGACGAGGATCGACTTCATTGCACCGGGTTACTTTCTGAACTTAGCAGTCAGCATAAGGTCACCATACAGTGGATACCATCCCACTGTGGAGTACCCGGAAACGACAGAGCTGATCAATTGGCTAAGGAAGGAGCCAAAGAAGAACAGCCTGATGTGCCCGTTACATACCACCAAAAGAAAAGAATGATCAAATCAGTCAGAAAGCCACCAAAACCTGCTCAAGATGACTACCACGTTATGGATAGACCAGAACAAGTCATTATTCTGCGCCTCAGAACAGGACACAATAGATTACGCAACCACATGTATACAAAATTCAAGATTGGTGAAACAGCCATGTGCACATGTGGATTGGTGTCGCAGACAGCAGAGGACATACTCCAAGACTGCCCAAAATATAACATATCTAGGCAAATCTTCTGGCCTAGAGCGACGACAGTGGACAATAAACTCTATGGACCGCTGTGTGAACTAAAAAAGACTGTTAGATTCATACAAGAGACAACATTGCAGTTATAGACATATTTCAAGCGAACGAAAGAAGAAGAAGAATTGCACCAGGTTTATCCCATAGGTCTATCATCAGGGCGGCCTGCCGAAGGAGTCACACAAAGCGCGAACTACTAGCTCCAGCGACGATCCCCAGTAGTCCCAGAGAAAATTGCATCCGTGAACCGAACTACGTAAGCGGGAATCGAACCCACAGTCTTCGGAGCACGAAGCAGGCGGGTAAACCTGTTCACCATGGAGACTCCCTGTGTAAGAAGGTTTTGTTAAGTGGCAGAGTTGAGTTGAGTTGAGCTAAGAACCGACACCACTGCACTCAGGTCATTCCCGTATGCGCTCCACCACCTCGTTCAACAGCCAGCGAAGAGTCAAACTACTAATCGTTCCCACCGTTATCTGATTGGAAGTTCTTATGGTCTTCCATCTCAGATTTTAGATTCTACCAGAACCCTTGCCAATCCCTTGCAATCTCATCCTATCCACATACAGGTTCTCAGTTTGTTCCCTCACCCTCTCCACCAGGTCCCACAGGCGCACGACCCCCCCCCCCCCCCTTTCCCAATTGTCCATAGGTAATCTACAACCAAGAGGTGTATTCCATGCCAGCCTATCAGCCTGTTCATACCCCCGCACTCCCGCATGGCCAGGACAAAATATCCATACAATTCTCACAATCTGTGACCTCTGAAGCAAGGTGAGCCGTTCAGCACGATCTATTCCTTTCTCCACCTTTCTAAGGATACTCCAAGAGTCCGTAACGAATACAAAGTGTGGTGCAGTGGTCTCCTCTAACCAACGAAATGCCGCTGTGACTGCTTCGACCTCCATTCTCATGCTGGAGGTCATAGCCTCATATGCCACTCTCCTTTTTTAAGAATCGCCCATTAGCCTTCGCAATGAAACCCCAACCGCTCCGTTTGTTTCTCACCACTGACCCATCAGTATAGATCACCATGTCACCTTGGTGTGTATTACTCTGGATCAGTTGTTGCAAGTGGCAAAGACAATTCTGATTGCTTGCCCAAATAGTCGTCGGGTATTTTTCATTCTCTCCGTGCCCAATAAAAAGTAGGTGTGGACCAAACAAAAATAGATGGCTGAAAGTGGGAAGTAGGAGTATGTCACAGTTATGACTTAAAAGCTGTTAATATGGTAGCAGACATGTTGTATTATAACGCAATGACAAAATTTCAACGAGGGACACTGGTAATATGGAAAGCTAATCCACACGCAAAACTCTGTCCAGTACAATAAGAAGTGGAGTGTATGGACTACGCTTGAGTTCAAAGAGAGCGAGTGGGAAAAAAAAAGAAACTCCTCCTGAAAAGAAAAATCCAGGCAGACGTTCGGTCAGGCTGCCATTGGTACTATCGACATGGGAAATTGTCACTGGCTACTGAACATGGGGCTGAGCACGTGTGGGAATGTCCGGAGTGTAATGACGTTGATTCTTGATTTCATACTACATATTGTTACTAGTGTTTGAACATAAAGTCAGATTATTTTGGATGGTAGAGGTTTCCAGATAGCTTTGTATCGATGTTTGTCACTGTTGGCTAAATGTGCTGCGTCTGGATAAGACAGATGTGGTCAAAACCCTTTGGGAGTTCAGTTGAGTTGAACTAAGAACCGACATCACTGCACTCAGGACATTCCCATACGCTCTCCTTCCCCTCGTTCAATAGCCAGCGAAGAGTCATACTACTAATCGTTCCCAACGCTATCTGATTGAAAGTTCTCCTGGTCTTCGCTCTCAGTTTTGAGATTCTTCCAGAACACCTGTCGATCCCCCACAATCTTATTCTTTTAACATACGGGTTCTCAGTCTGTTCCCGCCCCCTTCTCCACCTGGTCCGCCCCCTTGTCCATAAGTAATCTACCACCAAGCGGTGGTAGTAATCTACCACCAAGCGGTGGTATCCACAGTGTGATGGTATCCATTATACAACTGTCAGAAGATCAGGTTACGGCGTCCGACTCTCTCTGAAGAAGTCTGAAGCAGATAAGTTCGTCTTTCGGTGTCGACTGTCTGGATTTTAACAAAATAAGAACAAAGGATGGCATACTCCACTTGATCCTGGGGTAGTGGATAAGACGTCTAGCTTTCTCGGAGAAGAGCGAAAAACTGAGAGGACCCGTGAACACGTTAATATCCCCCCCCCCCTCCTAACCGGGTATTTGTAAATTCGAAAAGAGCAGACCGATTAGACCGCTGCCGAGACAAAATGTCCAGATGAGAAAAGCTACCCATAACAATGGCTACCATCTGTGATTCTGCTGTACACACATTTGGATCTGTGTCGGTGCTACGCCGTTCGTAAACTGGGCTACGAAACTTCTCGTGTGACCTATTATAGCCTGAAGGAGAAGACTTTGGCATTATAGAGAGATAGTGTGCAATGAAAGCGGTCCTTTACAAATCACACCAAATCAAACACTGTTTGTATTGATCTCACATATGGCTCTTCTTAGCCCTGACTGTTTATCGCCTATGTGAGTTTTCAGACATTGCATCGGTAAAAAAAATACAATCTACTGGTTGTTGTGGTTTGTTGCGTTATTTATCCATCTGCAGTAGTGCTTAGGGTCTGTACTTCGACATTGTAGTTTGTGCAGAATAATCTAGTTCATTAATATGGGGAAAATGTTGCTGTATCTGGGTAAACTGCAAAAATTATACGTCTGCAATCATATTTTCTTGGAGTTCTGGCTCAGAATTTCCATTCTGATCTCATACTGTGAGTTGAGTTGAGCTGAGATGAGCCAAAAACCGACATCACTGAACTCAGGACATTCCCTACGGGCTCCATCCTCTCGTTCAACAGTCAGCGAAGAGTCATACTAGTAATCGTTCCCATCGCAATCTGATTGAAAGTTCTCTTAGTCTTTCCTCTGTTTTGAGATTCTTACAGAATCCCTGATGATCCCCCGCAATTCCATTCTTTCCACATACATCTATTCTCTCGCCTTCCCCTCCTGGTCCCACAAGTGCACGACCACCTCTCCCTTGTCCATAGGTAATCTACCACCAAGAGGTACATTCACGACCAGCCTATCAACCTGTTCATTCCCCCCGCACCTCCGCGTGGCCATGGCAAAAAATCCATACAATTCTCATAATCTGTCACATCTGAAGAGAGGATAAGCATTCGAAACATTACTTTCTATCTCTTACTGTGAATAGGAGAGCAATCTGTACACATGATGGCATCGTTCTCTCTAGAACTGTCGATTATAAGCTGTCGCATTTCTATTAGTTTTACCACGGCTGCATTCTCTGCTGTTAGGATAGCTAGACTTAGCTTGGATCACATTAATTCAATCATTTCGCGTGTAGATTTGTTCAATGCTGACTTGTTGAATTGCATTCTCATCACGTGCCACCAATCACTTTACAACTGAACGTGTTATAATCTTGTCATGGGTGGTTAATGACAATTGCAGTGTGTCAGTATGGTGTATTGTTTAATATAGAATACGTCAAGTAATTGTTAAATGCAAAGAAACAAAGATTAACTGACAAAATAAGCAAATTAATTATTAACTGCAAACATTGGATAAAAAAGGGATATAGACATAAAACAGATACACAACTGGATATTGAATAGTCTAGTATCAAAATAATATAGACAAAGGCTGTGTAGGGGTATGATCATAGGGGCAGTATTATGGCATTTGAAGGTTGATGAACACGTCTCGGCAGATCCTGTTTCAGCATTAAATGCCCATTGCTAGATCACGTCGTTAAAACCTGTTTTGCCCGTTTTGTGCCCTATGTATTCTATTTCCTTTACAATTCCAACATTACACCGGAAGCACATGACTACATTATAGTCACATGTATCGTCATTTCTTATTGGGCTCAGCCAGGGCCCTGGCCAATAAAAGGCGCTGTTACAAGTGAGGCCCGGACTTCCGTCGAAATCACATGATCATATGACTAACTACGTCACACGACATCTTCTGCTGGCTGTTCACTTGAGGTCGTTCATTTTGAATAAATTTCTGCAGCAGTGAGCTCAGTTTCTACCAAATCTCTCAAAATGGAAAATCAAGTATACGACATGAATGCTCCCCCATACTCACCATTCTTTGGTGTGATGGGTGTCACATCTGCTATTTCATTTTGCGGTGAGTTTTCTCGTTTTTTTGTTGTTGTTGAGTCGCTGATGATAAAATGGTGGCTGATGCCGATGGCAAACGACCGTTGGCGTTTGAGTTTGTTTTGTGTGTGGTGTTTTGGTAATAATGATAATTTTAAATTACCTTAGGGCTTATATTCTTCCTAGAAAATTATCATTTAGCGGTAAGCTTTAATGTATTTAGTTTAGTAAATTAAAAGCTAATACTAATAATTGATAATTGCTGTAGAAAGTCATTCCACCAAATCTCTTACAAGTTACACGAACACTGTGTAGCTGATTTTTCAGGTAGCAAATATGGCATAGGCGTTTGCCACACGAAATGCGAAATCAACAAACAATGGATCAGGATTGTCTTTAGTCAGGAAGATACACATTCTGGAATATAATTTAGAACTACACTAAAAATTTAACGAAAATGTATTTCCAGCCCAGGTTATATGTAACTGAAGTTAAGGGTACAAGATCAATGTAATCTCATGACATTTACAGCTGTTACAGGGATAGTCCTACACATACGATGGTAATATTCTAGGTCATGGCATATTGAGCTAGGGTGGCTATTCCCATCCTTGCCACCTTTCCTAGGCAAGAAAAGCTAAAAATGTCCCATAGCCAATACTGCCTTGTCAACCCTTATCAAATTCTGGACCAGGTCCCTTCCTCTGGACTGAGTTTTTATGAGGCTGGGCTGACCCCAGATGTAGGAAAAAGTCCTGCCTCTGCTGGGATAGAACCCAGGCAAATATCTTGGCAGGCTAACCACTATGCCAACTTCCCATTTATGGGGCTGGATCAGCTCATGAGCCGATCTGGTCTGAAAATTTGATTTCTGCCACTGCTGAAGATTGAAATGGACCACTGTTTTGGTAAGCAAGTGCACTGACATGTTAGAGTAGACAGTATATTTCATGCCCTCACTATTCTGAATAGTATAAGAGAACTGATGTCAATGTGAGTCAAGAGGTGAGGTAAAGATGCTAGCCCTGGGTAGTTCATACATTGAGAAAATCATTTATCTATAGATCAGAGGGCATATGAGTTGCATGTCCTGCATAGGATTTTACAATAACCCCTAGCTTTTATTGACTGATTTTTTAAGCTGATTTATGTTCGGATCACGGACAGGTAGCAGGCAAGTGAGGAATTATGGAGAAGCTATAATGTTAGATAGAATAATGCCGTGGACAGATAGAAATAGCAGTGAAGATACCTTAAAAGAAGTTAACTGACAAAGAGAACTGGTTACTCGCATCAGAAGAAAACAGTCCACATTCTTTGGGTATGTCATGGAAGAGGAAAGCTGGAGTATGTCTTATAAGAAGAGGATTGGAGGGGAAGAGAGGCGGGGGAGACCAAGAGAGAAGATGCTGAACAGCTTGACATCATAGTATGAAGAAACATCACATCAGAAATGATTGAAAGCAAAATGAGAGGACTGGACAGACATGGACTATAAGAAAAAGTTGCCTGTTGCTGTCTGAACAGCTGACGCTCTTAACATTGTGAACGTCTTCTTCTGCCCTCTAATCCCCCAGTGTAACAGTGCCCTTCAGCCAACTCATGCAAAGCCATCTTATCCTTGGCTATCTCCTGCAGCTCCCTCCATGTCCTGACTATCTTAATTTATTCTGCAACCTGTGCTATCTTTCTTCATTGATACATAATTCTAATGTTCCAGGAGCCAGTTGTGGACATTTTCCTCAATGAAAGGTGGAGAGTTGGTGATCCTGACTACTTGCGGCTGTTTCTGCAGCACATTATATTTCTTCTGGAAGGTCTATTTATTCTTAGCTGGCCGAGTTCCTTCTTTTCTATACCTTTAGACTGGTTCATTGTTGGTCGGATTTTGCAGCTAAAATTCAGGACAACTGCATGATGAATTTTAAAATAATGTGAGAATATACCAAGTAAATTGGCGATGTAATGGATGTTGTCAGGATCTCGTGCTTCAGGAAATGCTACAATGGTTATTTTATGTGTGTTGAAGCTTTCATCATTGCACCTTTTCTTCTTCTTCCTCTCTTGTTTCCCTGCTGGGGCATTGACTCTCTGCCAATGCATTCTAAGTTTAGACTTGTTATGGTCGGGTGGATTTTCAGCTAGTTTTCTGTGGAATGGGGTAGCCAACCCCAAAACCAACCCTTCTTAGCCGTCTCTTAGGTCATACATAGTAGGTTAATGTTAGTATGCTTTGCTTCCCCTCGAGGGCTTAGTAACACACAGGTGATGGCACCTGAATGAGCTTTGGCTTATTGCTTCTTAAAAATTTTCAGACGCATTGTTGAAAATATTTGACAGTAAATATATATTAACCAGATATATTTTTGTAACCAATTATAAACTTGTTGCATGGTTTCCTTGTTTACATTCCTAGCTTTGGGAGCTGCTTATGGGACAGCCAAATCTGGGACTGGAATCTCAGCCATGGCTGTGATGAAGCCAGAGCTCATCATGAAGTCCGTCATTCCAGTCGTCATGGCGGGTATCATTGCCATTTACGGCCTTGTCGTTGCTGTCGTCATCACACAGGACATCAACGATAACTATACACTGTACAAGTAAGTACTAGCAGTATTTACTTGCAGATTTATCATTTGGCAGTATTTCAGTTTCAACAGTTTAAGAGACATTATACAGGTTACAGAATGTATGTTTGTAGCCAATTTGCTCATTTATTTTTAATAAATGTCTTCTTGTTTCCCTTTCTGCTTTGAGTCACTGTTGATACTTGGGTGGGAATTGTTGCAGAAAACAATCATTTCATATAAACAAGCACACATCACTCTTGACTAGTGAAACTGGATAAGGATGAATTCTTGGATAAGGGAGCAAAATAGAATGTTCAGCTGTGAGCTTCATACATTAAAAAGAAATGATGTTCCAGTTGGAAGCAGCAAAGTATAGAATATTAAACCAGCCTTGGACGACAGGAAGAAAGCCTTACACAAGATATGTGTTGGGTTGGACACATGCCTCTGACACTCCCCTCAAAAGAGAAGATCTGCTAGGCCATGACATTAGAGTATGTGAGTTAGGTTGTCCAGTTCCATCCATGGCCACCTGTCCCTCCTAGAGAAATCTGTTGCACACCTGTGTCCTTGAGATGCTTAAAAGTCTACGGGATCGACTTCATTGCACCAGGTTTTTATCCCATATAGCTCAGTCTCTTCCCGCAGCGCGGAAAGTGTCGCACAAAGCACGAACTCCGTAGCTCCAGTGACGACCCTCATGAGTATCCGAAAAAATGCACTCGTGAACCAAATGACACGACCCGGAATCAAACCCACAACCTTCGGAGCCAGAGTCAGATGGGTTGATCACTTCATCACGGAGACGATGTATGTGGCCAGGACAGATAATCCATCATATGCCAGGCCTGCCATATTGGTATGCCAGTAACTATCCATTATGTCCCTTAGATAAACAGGCTGAAGGATCCTGTTTGTCTTAAGTGAAAAAAAAAACAAATGCATATCCTTTGCAGACATTGTGATCAAGCCCAAGTTGATTATCTTAGCAATTTAAGTACAGTAGTTTGACCCGTTACTTTCTGAATGATAATTCAACATTTCGGTCCATCTGACCATTTAAGGGATGAACCCACTTCTCTGACTTCTGGCTATTCATGGCATATTGGGGATATAATGCTTGGCTATTATTTCCCTGACCAGATGGCACTCAGTGGGTAATGTGGTTAGTATGCTTGCTGTAACTTCCAGATTTCATGAGACTGGATCAGTCACACAGCCATATGGTCATGAAAATGTACTGCCTATAGGGTAGGATTAACACAGGATTGATAGGTTTGCAGGCATTATTGTTTATCTCTATATGGATGATATGCTAGTGTGTTATTGGGGTCCATAATGGAAGCAAAGAATAAAAACTGTAAGCTACACAGCATGTCATAAAAGATTGGATGGGGGGTGTTGGCATGATAATGGCTACCAGATCCCATAGAAAACTTAACTGCTAAATTGAATCAATCATGACAAGTCTACGAAGGGCTTGATGTGAGTTGGTATGCTTATGCCATCATTGGAAGATGAGCAGGAGAGAGAGATGCATGGTAGTGTGTGGTCCACATTTGTTGTTGCGTTTAGTCGGAGGGAAACCGGATCAATTGTTTAATTAGTCTGGGAAGGTTAACCCCGTCAACAAATGTCTGCAGAAGTCGGGTGTGTCTGCCTAACGGCTCAAGAACGCAGCTCTGCTGTAAACAGGCACAATGCAATCACATAAAAAAACCTGGATGAATGCATAAGTTTAATTAGTGTGTTGCCTGAGCTAAGTTCATTTTATGTTTCTACGGTATGCCCTTGATAAGTCTAAATCGTGGTCTTCCTCTTTGATCCATAGCCAGAGCTTCATTGATTGTACATTTCATGGCAGTTGCTGGTTGAACTTCATTCTTACCACATGTGTGAACCACTTTCTTCACCGTCTCTAAATTTTATACCACTATGTATCCTTTGGTAAGATCACCACCATCTTGTGGCAGATCCTTTGCAGAACGCCACTCATATCATGGCTCGCTGGAAAGTTTAGGATCTTGTGTCTCATGTGCTCTTCTCAGTGTGTCTCATGTGCTCTTCTCCTCAATGTGTCTCATCTCCTCAGTGTGTCTCATGTGCTCTTCTCCTCAATGTGTCTCGTGTGCTCTTCTCCTCAATGTGTCTCGTGTGCTGTTCTTCTCAATGTGTCTGCAATGATCTGAGTCCAATTCTGTGCTGGTCTACTCCTGCCTCTTCCAGTAACCTGAACTTTCCAAGCCGCTGAAGTTTAAATGGCCAGTGTTTTTGAGACATGATGCTGTTTACGTGCCAGTGTGTTAACATCTGGAAGAATGTCAGTACTTTTCTTTATTCTAAGACATTGAAGGTCAAAAGTTCTGATTTTATTCTTTGGTAAGGTAATTGTGAAAATAATGGTAGAATAAAGATATTATTATTGTTAGTACAAACTGGGTGAAATTAATAAATTCTTTCTCTTTCTTAGGAGCTTCCTTCATCTAGGTGCTGGTCTGAGTGTAGGGCTGAGTGGCATGGCTGCAGGGTTTGCTATTGGAATCGTAGGAGACGCTGGCGTAAGAGGAACGGCACAACAACCTCGATTATTTGTCGGCATGATCTTGATTCTTATTTTTGCTGAGGTCCTGGGTTTATACGGTCTAATCGTTGCACTTATCTTGTCCGTTAAGTAGACGGCCGAAACTGCTCGGTCTTCATTGACGCTGACGCAACCATTCTCCATTCAAGTTGACAAGTGGAATATACAGACTAGAAATGAAACCTTTGGTTATTATTCAGTGTTTATTAACGTTGGAAGTAGAACTTGCTGTAAAATGTGCAGATTTAATGACTGTTGTATTGTGGTTCAATTATGATTTCATATACTTTGGGTGATAAAGTTACATTATTTTTCTTTAAAGCACAAATATTTCAGGTACAGTGAAAAGCACAAGTGTAACATTTTTCCTTGAAATTTAACGGCGAGATGGTATAACAGGATCAACCTCTGGTAGATATTTTTATGTTTTGGGGAATTGAACATCAGAAAAGTTCATGGTCACAAGAGATAGCTATGAAAGTTAAATTAAACACACATGGAAAGTTATTTCTCATTAGATAGCACACATTTCCTTTTTTATTATATTGTGTGTGTGTACATGTGGTCTCTTGTATATATAATTCAGTCTTAGCAACAACCTAGGCAACTTTGGTGAATATGCTGAAATATTTGCCTAGAAAGATATTTATTCAGCGATTTATGTCGCAAAATATTCATTATAACGCGAACACGACATCTACCGATGCTCAGATACAGAAGCCACAATTGTGTAAAGTACGCACAGGTTACTGGTCAGTTATGATGGTCTGGTAGGAATATGTCGAGGCAAGGCTGACATTTACGGGATATACATGTCTGAAGTTTTGTAAATCACTTTTTCCTTTAATTCAGTGTACAGTGCATATTTTTTGTAAACAAGAACTACGTGTATTTATTCATTACTCTGCATGATATTGAGTGTTTATAAATTCATTATTGATTGTATTGTTTCCTTTAATGTTAATGAGATGGCGAATTAGTACAAAATTAACTTTTTAATTACAGCCTAAGATCTGTTTTACATTTTATTTAGTGTACAAATTGCATCAAATCTCCACCAAAACCTCCATTTCTGTTTCTTTGTAAGCACAAACAATTTTGTAGAAGAGATGATCCAATGCTCCTGAAACTTTTTGTTTGCCGTTGAACATTGTTTGGGAGAAATTACATTCCATATTTGCCCTTCACAACACGTTGATTTAAATTTATGATCTCTTCCACCATCCTCTCAACCAGTCTCTGCAGCTGTTTGTTCTATTAAGTTTTTCTGTGGTCCCAACTTTTTGTGCCGTTTCATGTTGCTGCACTGCTGTCACATTTAATGTCAACTGATGTGGTTTTTCATGAATATTTATTATTTGGGGACGTTGTTTATTAATCTCTGGAAACCCGAAGGAAAATTTAGTCTTTGATATTGTAGATAGAACTGTATACATATTTAGGTTTTCTGTGTTAGGGTGACAGTTTATATGTATGCTCTAGAGGTGAGTTTCAATTCCTAGGTGTCTTTGGTAGCCTAGTGGAACTTATCTTCATTCTTTTCATCCTGAGTGTATTCACTAGAAACCTTTTTTTCTGTGTCAAATCTCCACAGTTGAAGTGAGGCATAAAGCAATGAAACAATCGGTTAATTTGGGACAAGTTTATACACTTACTACAACAAGATCTATAATACCGCAAGAACCTCTGCTGTTGAACTCTAGGTAGATTCTGTACTTAGTGTTTCCTTGTGTGACCAGCTTTAGATTCAGGCGATGTGAGTGTGCAAAACGTTCTTATTTTGCAAAATGTATTGGCCAGAATGGGTGTACATATATAGTCAGTCAATAAAAGTGGTTCCATGTTAACTGTATACTTTACATATCAGTTTGTCGTTTTGTTTGTGGTAGTTACATTCTAATGGTGTATGTGTGTAGAGTGAGCCACTTCAGCTGGTGGACACTTGTCCATTGAGCTGTAGGGGCAGTAAAATAAAGCCAGAAATCTCCGCTTTGTTGTTTTGTCACATGGACAGGTGTGTGCAAGAAAATGTGCCTGACTCTGGGTTCTTCATTCATTTAGACCTATTGCCCCTGGTGTCTGCTAGACCACATCGCTAGCACCCATCCCCATACAGGCACGTATTTCTTGGTATTAACTCATGTCTGTCTCTGGTTGTTTATTGCTTTAATTAATTGAGCATGAAGCAAATCATCACAAGCTGATCAGTAACAAAACAAACTCAGCCGTAGTCGACACAAGTGCTACTAAATCTCGTGTACTGTTTGCTTGTGGATTAGCTTTTCCCATATAACTAGTATCCATTGCCATCAGGCGAACCCACTCTGACTTCAGAGGTACTTGTAATTTACGTCCCCAAGTCAGGGATGAGAAGTCAACATTTTTAGTTACCTGGGAATCAGCACACTGGATATGTGACTGGTAAAACATTGACGTCCTTGTGTTAATGAGGTCATTAGGTGAAACAAGGAATAGTTACACTGTAACCTACCATGCACATTGACAGCCTCTTTCTGTTTGTGATAAGCTGTATTTGTCTCTCCGCTTCTTTGAAAACATTAACATCTCATTTTGGCTGGCCAAAGTGAGAAATGTTGAAACAAACAAAATAATGTGAACAAGGACTCTGTTGATACTGAAAATTAGTGACCAAAAAATCATTTACACCACATCCAATCACTGAGGGGAACATTTTCAAGATTCACATATATAAATAGTTACTTGCATATCCTTTACAGGACATCACAGTCAACATTTTTTGCTGTTATCTCTTGGCAAGTTTACATTCACTAGTTTCTCACTACATATAAATACACTTTTCTTAATGGTCTATTCAATTTGATTTACTAGCATAGATATGGGGGTAGATGCAGGAGAGTGAGTGTTGAATAGGATGGGTTGGTGGAGCGTCTATGCTCTAAAGCAGCTGCGGGACAGTAGAACACTGGAGAGTGACATAACAATGCATTTCTTCTTCTGTTCGCTTGTTTTGAACTCAAGCGTAGTCCATACACTATTACTTCAAGAATAAAATTAGTGGAACTGCTGTAAAGCTGTGGAAATTTAAACAATATTAAATAAACTGATTTATTTGGTTGTTTCGGGATTTGAGGTTGAAAGATTGAGCACAACCCACTACTGGCAACGCTGATCGCATTCTGGCACAAACCTTAAGCCGTGTCCACTTCAGATTGGATTGGAATGAGTGAAGTGATATTCTATTATGATAATTAATGTCCAGCGTGAGTCGCTTGGTCAGTGGTTGCACATCCACCTCACACACCAGTGATCCGGAGTTCGATCCTGGGTCAAGTCAGGGATATGCACCATGACGAGCTCAAACGAGAGCAAAACTTGAGTCTAGTGCTTCCAATCTGACATGGGCAAGGCTTAAGGTTCGTGCCAGAATACGATCAGCGTTGCCAGTGGTGGGTTGTTCTCAGGCTTTAAATATAAAATAACACAAAGTAATGCAGCTTTGCAGAACAGAATTATGAAAAATACAGGATGTTGTGGCGACTAGCCTTCATCAGCAAACAAATACATACACAAAACATAACATATATAATCACGGAGAAGACCTTTCATTGGCTACATCAAGGCTGAAGAACAGGATGAGAAGAATGAAAAAAAAATTAGAACAATGACAATTTGAAAAAACATTTTTCTATTCATTGTTCTCATGTTTTCATCTTTTGAATCAGTACTTGAGAGGCTCTTGTCTGGGAAATTGCCAATACTACGGATGCTACTTTCTGAACTTGGCAGCGAGCGGAAGGACACCATAGGGTGCATACCATCTCATTGTGGAGGAACTGGAAGCAAGAAAGCTGATCGATTAGCTAAGGAAGGAATTATAGAAAAACCAGAAAGCCACCAAAGCCTGCTTAAGACAACTACCACCTTAAGGACAAAACATAAGAAATAATTATTCTGCACCTCAGAACAGGACACAATAGATTACGCAACCACATGTATAAAAAATTCAAGATTAGCAAATCAGCATAAGGATTGGTGCCGCAGATAGCAGATCACATACTCTCAAGACTGCCTAAAATTCGACATATCTAGGCAAACCTTCTGGCTTAGAGAGACAACAGTGGAAGATAAACTCTATAGACCACTGAGTGAACTAAAAAAGACAGTTAAATTCATACAAGAGACAACATTGCAATATATAGACACATTTCAAGTGAACAAAAGTAGAAGACGATTATAGTTCTTATGCTCCATGTTGCTAAATTTATAAAAGGATTCCGCTTAATTACGACCTGAGAAGCCTTTTCTCCCGTGGATTTTCTCATTTTCTTTTCTGTCTGTCCTTGGTATTCTGTGCATCTTCCAACAGTATAAGCTCAAAATTTGTCTTCATTCTTGACTTCTCGTTCATAAAGTAATGACAAACTACTGAACTTAAAATTGTTTATAAAATCAACATGGGGTTGGGTTGATAGCCAAGTCATGCAAATGCAAAGGATATGCAATTTTAAAACAAAAAGGCTCTAAATAGCTCCCCACCACTGTTTTTCTCACTGTAATTGACAGCTTTTTATTTGTGAGTGCTTTCCATATTGCAAAAGGCTACTTTTGCCATGACGATTCACATTCTAATCTCTACACAGTATCTTCTGTCAGATATTTTGATTGTTCCAGAACAGTTGTACTGATTCACCTGCTTGAGAACATTTTCCATTTACTTGGATGTTACAGTGTGGTGTATTTTAACCCTCGGACATAACCATAATTTCTGTATTCTTACAATTCTTACCAAAGTTCTGTTTTCTTACAATTCTAACCCTAATTTTTCACTTGAGACTGGAGATCCGCAATGAAATTTCTAATAAAATCACGTCTCCCCGATCTCTTGGGTAATTAAATAAATCCTGGTCTAGGGAGACAAAAGTAGAAGACAAACTGTATGGACCACTAAAAAAGACAGCAAAGTTCATACAAAAGATACAATTGCAGGTATAGACATTTCAAGCGAAATGAAGAAGAGAAAGAATTAAAAAACAAAATCAAGTTGCAGCAACCTGCAATGTATCGATGTGCTAGGACCATGCGATCTTGGATGGAATCTGTCTAGAGGTGTCACAAGTTAATTAAATAAATACTCACGTATTGTTTGCCGCGCTTAGAAGTAGGGCTAAGAATTAGAGACTAGAGGATACACTAGACAACATGAACCCACAACTACGGAGTATGGGCAGAATTCTTATCCAGTCATAGAAATAGCACCATAGGTCTCAGAAATTTATATTAAACCCGCATATATATGTAGCTTTCAATTTTTATGTTGTCTAGTGCATCCTCTAGTCTCTAATTCTTACCCCATCTTCTATGAGCGCCAAAATATACGTGTGTATTTATTTATTAACTGTCTTGATGGCCTCAAAGGGTTTCCCAATTGATATTTATGTGTAATACATGTAAAAAGTTGGTTGCATATCCTTAACAGAATATCACAATCAACTCCAGCATTCTTTGGCTGTTTGTGATTCCTGGGCAAGTTGAGGTTCAGTAGTTTGTCATTACTGTCTGAACGACCGGTACTCATCCCGATGTATATAAACCGTGAGGCGGTCTGCTTCCAAATCGTTTCGCAGCTGTGTTTTGAATGCGGTATGCGGGATTACGAATTGCGTTCTAAACCCCATCGCCACATAGATGTAAACCTGACATTGAGGCGTGCTGGAGTTGGACGCTCTGATCTCTGATGTGCGTAACTTGTTGTGCCATGCCCACTTCATAGGAGGAACGAAGAAGGGGGAAAAATAACCTCTAGTGTGTTGGTAGGTGAATACTACTACACCACCCAAGATCTGAATGGGATATCATCATGGAGCAGGTCCTGTGCAGATCTGAATGGGACATCATGTAGCAGGTCCTGTTAGTTAGTCAGTTAGTGGCAAAGGGTCACCCATTATGCTCAATTCCTGTGCCAGTGAATATCACACAAAATGCTCCTCACTGTCCCATGTGTAAAATGGAACAGACAGGAGTCTCGACAAACCAACAGCCAGCACATGTATACTATGCATAATGCCGCTGCCAGAATGCCAACACAAACGTCCGCCATGAAAAATACAGTTCATCGTCGATGGGAGAGGCACTCAATAGAAAACCAGCAGCCACACATTACTGCATAAGGCAACCCAATTAGTTCAGCCATTTTTCTGAACATGCAGTTCACACTACAAACAACCGCAGACAGATGTAAAAAGACTCCATACAAAATCCACAGCTCACAGTGTTACTCCACGCGCTCAACTCAGTAGCAGGGTGAGGAAAGATGCACTACCAGTCCAACATGACAAAAATGAGTAAACACACTGTAGCCACTCCAGAGGCCTTAACAGCTCAACCACCTATCCTCCATGTTGGGGACCAGAAGTCAGAAGGTCCTGTGCAGATCTGAATGGGACATCATCACGTAACAGGTCCTGTGCGGATCAGAATGGGACATCATCACGTAACAGGTCCTGTGCGGATCAGAATGGGACATCATGTAACAGGTCCTGTGCAGATCTGAATGGGACATCATGTAACAGGTCCTGTGCAGATCTGAATGGGACATCATCATGTAGCTGTTCCTGTGCAGATCTGAATGGGACATGTAACAGGTCATGTGCAGATCTGAATGAGGCATCATCATGTAACAGGTCCTGTGCAGATCTGAACGGGACATCATCACGTAACAGGTCCTGTGCAGATCTGAATGGGACATCATCATGTAGCTGTTCCTGTGCAGATCTGAATGGGACATGTAACAGGTCATGTGCAGATCTGAATGGGGCATCATCATGTAACAGGTCCTGTGCAGATCTGAATGGGACATCATGTAGCAGGTCCTGTGCAGATCTGAATGGGACATCATCATGTAACAGGCCCTGTGCTGATCTGAATGGGACATCACCTAACAGGCCCTGTGCAGATCTGAATGGGACATCATGTAACAGGCCCTGTGCAGATCTGAATGGGACATCATCATGTAGCAGGTCCTGTGCAGATCTGAATGGGACATCACAACATCACTCACATCATGACTCGTGGAACAGTTTCTCAACCCCTAACCAGCTCTCCTGCCCCAGGCACCCTCACGTTCCAGGTGTCCGCAATGTTCTGTGTCCATCTTCGTGCTGGTTGACCCCTGCCTCTACCAGGAATTGCACCTTCCACCACTATCCTCTCCCAGCCACTGTCCTCTCCTAGCCACTGTGATGTTTGATATGGTCACAGTGTTTCAGTTTCTGAGACCTGATGTTGGTTAGTAGCCAGTTGTCTTCAATGTTCAAATCTTGTAGAGTGTCAGCTGCTACTGAGGAGGGCGGACGCCATGGTCCAGGCTGATATATTGAATGCTCTATGAGAAATAAGTCATCTGCGAGAACCAAGTGATGACTGAATCTGCAAGCATGGTCAGACTGAGAACAGCAAGTTAAAAGAGGCGTGGCCAAATAAGAACACTATGCAGGAAGCCAAAGAAGATTGATTGATTGATTTAGGAATCAACATCACAGAAATCGGGGCATTCCCATAAGCGCTCCGTCCCCACCCTCAGCAGCCAGTGATGAGTTCCAACACCAATAGTACCAGTAGCAATCTGATTATATGTCCGTCTCGCCTTTCCTCTGAGCGTTGAGCGTCGGCCAGATCCTCTCGTCACTCCTTGCTGCCTCATTCTTGCCAGACCATGGTGACGTGTGTGTGCACGTGCTCCCACAAGGCCACAACCATGTCTGCCTTGTCATGTATCAATACTCCACCAAGTTCTGCAAAGCCAGCCAATCTGTCCGCTTGTTCATTTCCCAGCACACCAGCATGCCCCGGAGAAAAGATCCAGGCGATGCTTGTCACCCGTGACCTCTCAAGCGAAGCAAGCCACTCCACACGAAGCCTGCCCGTCCTCACCCTCGTCAGCATGCTTTCTGAGTCAGTTACAATCATGATGTGTGTGTGTGTGTTGTATTCTCCATCCAGCGGAGGTCCGCAGTGACTGCCTCCACCTCCATTCTTAAGCTGGATGTTGTGGTATCATATGCCAGGCTCTCCTGCACCAAACGTCGACTATTACATAGCTTTGGCTATGAACCCCCAGCCACTTCTCTCACCTCTTAACACCGAACCATCTGTGTAGATAATCACATCACCTGAGTGAGCATTGTCCTGAATTAGTTGCTGGATTTCCACTTCCGTGGCCCTTGCTGGCCACTCCCTGCTTAATGTGATTATAACTCTGCACAAGTCTGACTGCTCCGCTGGCACTCTGACCCACTTCTCTCCTCACCTAATGTTCTCCAAGGGGCACACCTGTCTGATCGTAATCCTCCACCTGAGCCATCCATGATTTCCCTCTTATCAGTTGCTGACCCTTAACTGCGTCCAGCGCCTCATGCAGTGGGTGATCTGTGTCTGCAGCTACTCTGAGGTATGCCTTCACCTGCATCACCTTGAGCCTACCAGCAACAGTCGGCAGACCAAGGATGTAACGCATACACACTACTGGGGTGTCTCTAGTGCATCCCAGAATGACCCGCATAGCTTTGTTCTGTATGCGCTCTAACTTCACCAGCTGACTCTCTGAGACAGTGAGCAGTCCTAATCCATAATCAATTACTGAGAGGATCAAGTGCTGGTATAGTGTGAAAAGCATTCTCTGCTCTGTGTCCATTGCAGCCACAGTCTTAAGTGCACTTAGTCCCTTTTGACTATGCGGGTCATTCTGGGATGCACTAGAGACACCCCAGTAGTGTCTATGCGTTACATCCTTGGTCTGCCGACTGTTGCTGGGTAGGGGTATTGTGATCGAGAGATGTTTGATTGGGGGTGGGTGGGTGGGGGTGTGTGGGTGAGTAGTGGATGATGTGTGCGTGAGAGTGTGTGTTGGTGGACGGGTAGGGAATGCGTGTGTGGGTGGGGAGAGGTGTGTGGTGTGTTGGTTAGGGATATTGTGTGGGCGAGGTATGTGTGTGTGGATGGGGGATTTTTGTGGTGTGTGGGTGGGGGTATGTGGGGTGGATGGGTAAGGGTATCTGTGTGGGTGTGGGTGGGAATATTGTGTGGTATGTGGGCGGGGGATATGTGTGTGGTGTGTAGGTGGGGATGTGTGGTGGTATGTGAGTGTGGGATGTGTTGGTGAGGGATATGTGTGTGTGCGGTGCGTGGGTTGGAAATGTTGCGTGGTAGGGGATGTATGTGATGTGCGGGTGGGGGATTGTGTAGTGGGGGATTGGGTTAAGGCATGTATGGGTGGGTGGAAGGGTGTGTGTGAGTGGACTGGGGATGTATGGGTGATTAGGGAGATGTGTGTGTGTGGGGGGGAAGGGGGGATTGTGTGCGTTGGTGGGAAATATGTGGTCAATGGAGATGTGGCTGGGGGATGGGTGGTTTGAGGTGTGGATGGGGAGAGGATGTGCGGGTTAGAATGTGTATGTGGGTGGGCGTGGGATATGTGGGTTGGTGGGGGAATGTTTCTGGGTGGCGAGTGTGTTTTGGTTGGGGGAACAGGTGAGGGGAGTGTGGGTGGGGGATGTGCGGGAGGGGGATGGGTCAGTTGGTGGGGTATGTATGTGTCTCTTGGTGTGCGTGTGTGTGTGGGTAGGTGGGAGTGTGTGTGTGGGTGGGGTGATGTATGGGTACGTGGGAGATGGGCCTCATAACATGGTAATTTGCCTTGTTTATGTTTACAGCATTCATTTCACAATGTTTATTTTTCTTCCTATGTAAATGTATAATGCTCTTGATGAACGAAAGACGAGTGATTGGAAGGGCCGAATGTAAGATGGGCCTGCACGCCCAATTTGTGACCCTAATAAAGTTGATTTGATTTGATTTGAGATCTTGTCACAACCGTCTCCACATGGTCCTTGAAGGATAGGCTCCTGTCAAATGTGATCCCCAGATACTTCAGTTTGTTCTCTCTGCTAACATTTCTACCATCTATCGCGAGGCTTGGGACATCAGCTCTCACAATCCTGTTGTCCAGAGAGCACCACAAAACAGCCTCCTTTTCAAGCTAAAGAAGATTAATAAACCAACACAGAACTGGTGTCGTGAGCCGCTACATGCTGCGGGATTTACTGAGGAGGGGATCCGAGCACTTATGGACTGAATGGTTCGATGTGCAATGAGGATGATCTGACGACTAACTAATTAACAGAATGTCAACAGATTCCTTGTTGGCCTTAGAACTTTTCTGACCATTTAAGTTTAAATGCTAGTTTGGAGGTCAGCATAGCCAAATGGATGAGTGCTCACTCTTAGAACTTCCGGTGTGCCGATGTCGGGGCAGCGGGTTTAACCCCTACACCAGACAGCTGGACTAAAATGTTGACTTCTCATCCTTGACTTGGGGACGTAAATTACAAGAACCTCAGATGTTGAAGTTGGTGGGGGACACTGGTAATACCGAAAGCTAATCCATACGCAAAAAACAGCTCAGCGAATTAGACATAGCAGCACGTGTATTAGACAGAAAAGAGAAAAAAACAAAAAACATCACATTTTTAGTATTAGTAAGACCTTCTTGTCAAGTAATCACACAGGCAAATAATGTACATGAAAATTCATTTATTTGCAAATTGAACAATACAATAGCAATTCATGATATGATACAAGCATTCACATCTCTTCTTCACATAATCTACGGTGCTGATGGTCACACAGGTTTACATTCTTTTATCTCGTGAGACATACATTCACAAGTACTGAAAGTCACCCCATGAAATGAAGCAAAGAAGTAGAAGTTCAATGAAGACAGCAAGAAGAAGTTCAATGAATACATCAAGAAGAAGACGTTCAATAAAGACAGCAAGAAGAAGAAGTTCAATTAAGACTGCAAGAAGAAGAAGTTCAATGAAGACATCAAAGAAGTAGAAGTTCAATGAAGACATCAAAGAAGTAGAAGTTCAATGAAGACATTAAGAAGAAGAAGTTCAATGAAGACATCAAAGAAGTAGAAGTTCAATGAAGACATCAAGAAGTAGAAGTTCAATGAAGACATCAAAGAAGTAGAAGTTCAATGAAGACATTAAGAAGAAGAAGTTCAATGAAGACATCAAAGAAGAAGAAGTTCAATGAAGACATCAAAGAAGTAGAAGTTCAATGAAGACATCAAGAAGTAGAAGTTCAATGAAGACATCAAAGAAGTAGAAGTTCAATGAAGACATTAAGAAGTAGAAGTTCAATGAAGACATTAAGAAGTAGAAGTTCAATGAAGACATCAAAGAAGAAGAAGTTCAATGAAGACATCAAACAAGTAGAAGTTCAATGAAGACATCAAGAAGTAGAAGTTCAATGAAGACATCAAGAAGCAGAAGTTCAATGAAGACATTAAGAAGTAGAAGTTTAATGAAGACATTAAGAAGTAGAAGTTCAATGAAGACATTAAGAAGTAGAAGTTCAATGAAGACATCAAAGAAGAAGAAGTTCAATGAAGACATCAAAGAAGTAGAAGTTCAATGAAGACATTAAGAAGAAGAAGTTCAATGAAGACATTAAGAAGTAGAAGTTTAATGAAGACATCAAGAAGTAGAAATTCAATGAAGACATCAAGAAGTAGAAGTTCATTGAAGACATTAAGAAGTAGAAGTTCAATGAAGACATTAAGAAGTAGAAGTTCAATGAAGACATCAAGAAGTAGAAGTTCATTGAAGACATTAAGAAGTAGAAGTTCAATGAAGACATTAAGAAGTAAAAGTTCAATGAAGACATCAAAGAAGAAGTAGTTCAATGAAGACATCAAAGAAGTAGAAGTTCAATGAAGACATTAAGAAGAAGTTCAATGAATACATTAAGAAGTAGAAGTTCAATGAAGACATCAAGAAGTAGAAATTCAATGAAGACATCAAGAAGTAGAAGTTCAATGAAGACATTAAGAAGTAGAAGTTCAATAAGACATCAAAGAAGAAAAAGTTCAATGAAGACATCAAAGAAGAAGACGTTCAATGAAGACATCAAGAAGTAGAAGTTCAATGAAGACATTAAGAAGTAGAAATTCAATGAAGACATTAAGAAGTAGAAGTTCAATGAAGACATCAAGAAGAAGTTCAATGAAGACATTAAGAAGTAGAAGTTCAATAAAGACATCAAAGAAGAAGAAGTTCAATGAAGACATTAAGAAGAAGAAGTTCAATGAAGACATTAAGAAGTAGAAGTTCAATGAAGACATCAAGAAGTAGAAGTTCAATGAAGACATCAAGAAGTAGAAGTTCAATGAAGACAGCAAGAAGAAGTTCAATGAAGACATTAAGAAGAAGAAGTTCAATGAAGACATTAAGAAGTAGAAGTTCAATGAAGACATCAAAGAAGAAGAAGTTCAATGAAGACAGCAAGAAGAAGTTCAATGAAGACATCAAGAAGTAGGAGTTCAATGAAGACATTAAGAAGTAGAAGTTCAATGAAGACATTAAGAAGTAGAAGTTCAATGAAGACATCAAAGAAGAAGAAGTTCAATAAAGACATCAAAAGAAGTAGAAGTTCAATAAAGACAGCAAGAAGATCAATGAAGACATTAAGAAGTAGACGTTAAGAGGACACACAAGATAACTGAAAGCTATAACTGAAAGATAACTTAAAACACCTGTGTCTGGTGTATGCATTCAATGATACACAAATTATTCTATGAGTAAATCAACGAAACCAAGAAGAGAAATTGGGCAGCTTTACATGAACGCAATCACAAATGGCAGAATGGATGGTTCGGCTAAAGCCTTCAACAGCACATACAACACACAGACACAAAGTACAAAAGTTACTTTGTTGCTTGTAAATTATTCAGTGTGTGAATCTGTACAATGCTACATGAACAAAAGTGAAGATTTATCTTGCACCTTGGAACATGTCAAACAGACAGCACAATAAACTGACATCTGCACAATGCATGTTGACAACGAAGTATTTCTCTCAGCTTGAAATACCATTTCTCCTAGCCTAGCGTCTTCTCTCCTAGACTAACACTTTCTCCCAGAGACTGGCATCTCCTCCCCTAGACTGGCACCTTCTCTAGAACTTTCTCCAGAAGTGTCTGAAGCCTGGACATGCCTAGCCTGGGGTCATCTACAAGGCCAGCGTTGATCATGGCGTTGTCGTATAGCTGTGGAATAGATAAGGAAATGAGTTAAGTAGTTTTCACTAATTGTCACGTCAAAAACTCGCATTGGGGCATTTGTACCATAGCTGGTATCAGCCAGGAGGGTCTTCTGGGCGGACGGATAAAACCAATACTGCTGTTTGCATGTGACACGTGGAGAATAAGCAGACAAGCTCAGAAACATCTTATGGAATCGGATAGGTGGTTTCTGAGAAAATTTAAAAAAACAAACAAAAAAACCATGGTCAGAAGGACAAACGATCCTTCAAGAAACATGCAAATCATAAACGGATTATAGAAATCAGACTCGACCTTCAAGAACGAGGTATTTTGTGCTGTCTGTATGAAAGGTCACGTCTGCAACAACTGACAGATCAAAACAGGTTGGGGACCAATGTTGGGGACTGCTCCAGGACCACAGCCGTGACAGGAAAGCGCACTAACACACAGCTCCACACGGCTCCTCAGGTGACAGCAGTCGGACATTCTAGGCTACTGCTAGATAAATTTATTCGCCCACTGACCCGTCCTTTGCAGAACTTCTCCCCACCCCCTCCCCCATTTCCTATTAAAAAGATTTAGTTGCATGACCTTTTTTTCGGGACGTTGCAATAACCCCTAGCGTTTATTGGCTGTTTGCAAAATATTAGAACATTCTTTTAAAAAGGCCGACGCTTATACCATTGAAATTAACGCAAAGCGTTCTGCTCCTAAATCACCAGCTGCTGATGTCGTGCCCCACCCAGTAATTCGGGATAATTGTGACACTGCGTGCACTAACCCCGAACCCACGATAGCCGACTCGCCAATGTCTTTCCAAATGCCTCTCTATACATACAGCCAAGTGCACAGCACGAACAACAAGCACAATATAAGACATGAATATATTTCATAAGCTAGAAAAGTTGTATTATTTACACACACACAACCATAACACAAAGTTAAGTATGTGTTCATGTAATGACACCCCCGACACGGCAATACCACACAGTGTACATATAAGTATGTATTCATATACTGACACTGCGGTTCATACACCTGACGTTATTTTATCTGTCCCTACATTTTATTATTCCCTGGCCGAAATAGTTTTCTTGAAACGTTTAACCTTCAAAGCGAGGTGAATACCGTGCCGTCTGCATGAAAGGTCACTTCTGCAGCCAGTGAAGCGAGCCTAGGTACGGCCAGACTTATCTCGACCTGTCGACTCGAAGGCAATGCTCGGCAACAGCCGGGAGCCTACTTTAATATCCGACTCATCATGTGACTGCAAATCATATGCCCAGGTCACGCAGAAATGACCTTTGTTCAATACTTCTACGACGTTCTGGGACAGCTACAGCTAACGGCTGCTGCAATGACCTAGAGGTTTTAGTAGTTCATGTACAGAAAATAAACGAAGCACGTCAAACGTTATAAATAGTCAGCCTTTGTGATTGAAATGTTCACATTCAAATAACCAACATTTCCTCCATCGTTCTTATTTCGGGGCAGTATGTCACTTCTAGTCATGCACCTCAAAGGCCAGTGTCTGATTTTGGCACCATGCATTTGTATCGGGTTGTTACCACCAGACAGATTCCATCCAAAGTAACGGGCTTTATCCACATGTGGGTAGGCTTTCTTTCCTAACAATTTTGCCAGGGCGACCTTACGGCCTACTCTTTGCAATTTCCTACTGCCGTAGTTTTTTTTTTTAGTATGCATAATTTGCACAGGGACCTCCTGTTTTCGCCCTTATCCCACTCATGGTGTGGCCGAAATGACAACTGCCTCTTTCTGATGTCTGTGATACGGATTGTTGCTGTTGTTTTCTCTGCATTCGCTCGCTTTTAACTCAATCATAGTCCATATACGAGCTACTGCTTGTTAGTGCACTGGACTTTTTTTAAACCTCGGCATGAGCACGACAGATGCTTAAGAACGAGCGATCTTATCCTATCCATTCGGCCATGCTGACCTCTGATAATTTGTTGTGTCTGTGTCTCCTTCAAAACGCGTGTTCACAAGATGTAAGATTATGCAGTGATTGGAACACATACACAACAGACGGGAACATAATCTTCTTCTTCTTCTTTGCGTTCATCAGGAGTGTTTTTCCAGATGTGATTGCGGTGTGTCTAAGTTATGCATGCACCCTTGGGCTAAAGCCCGTAGGCCAACACACCCGACTTTTAGCGTGCATTTTTTTACCAGGTAGCATTCCTGGGGAATATAATCTTATCCTATGTTCAGACATTCTTCTTATAGTCCATGTCGTGTGGCGTTGATGATCGTGTCTGTCCATCCGGTGTGCTGATGGCGAGGTAGCGGGTTCAACTCCTACACCGGTCAGCTGGACTAAAATGTTGACTTCTCTCCTTGACTTGGGGACGTAAATTACAAGTACTTCTAAAGTCGGAGCGGGTTCGCCTGACGTCGAGGGACATTGGTAACAGGAAAGCTAATCCACACGCACAAATCAGTCCAGTGAACTTCAAGTAGTAGCACGTGTATGGACTACGATTGAGTTCAAAGCGAGAGAAAGCCAAAAAAAAAAAAAAACATGTCTGTTCACAGCCTTCTGTCTCGTGTACTGCCAACCATTTCTGATAATCATGTTCCCCCAAGTCATGATGTCAAAATGTCCAGCATCTTCTCTGTTGGTCTCCCCTTCAACCTTCCCGTGGCGACTACATAGTCCAACTTTCCCCTTCTCGTGACATGCCTAAAGAATGTAGAATGTCTTCTGCTGGTGCAAATAACCAGTTCTCCTTGTGGGGTAATTGCTTTCAAGCCATCTTCATTGCCCTATTTGTTCACGGTATTCTCATCAATCTTATGTAAAATCACATCTTCGCAATAATTCCTCGCTTGTCTGATAATTATCCATGATTCGCTTCCGTACTTCGGGATTGGCCCAATAGAGCTTTTAATAACTCTTTCCCCCTCACTTCGATTGACAAAGATAATTACAGAGAATACAGGGAACACATCACACGTAAATCCCATCCTCACAGTGAACAGTGAGGTAGAGGACATCTCCCACAGCAAGTATCGCGTGCTGCCACGTTTTCGTACCAAGACGAGTCTGCCAAGAATATTCTCTTACTCTATCCATGTTTGTCTCTTTTAGTAAATTTTTCCAGCTGCTATATATTCCACGTTCGTAGGTCAGCATGGCCGAATGGAAAAGAACGCGTGTTATTAAACATCCGGCATGCTGATGCCGAGGTAAGGGGTTCAACCCATATACCGAACAGTTGGACTAAAATACTGACCTATCGTCCTTGACTTGGGGACGTTAATTACAAGTACCTCTGAAGTCGGAGTGGGTTCGCCTGATGGAGAGTGACACTGTTAATAAGTAAAGCTAATCCACACGCAAAATTAAGTCCCCACTACAAGAAGTAGTGTGTATCGACTACGCTAAAGTATATATGTATATATTCCACGTTCTCTTCTCACAATATTCCGCCTTTCCCCAATAACAACCACCCCTTTCTGTTTCTGAAAAGTTGTATTTTAGCCTATTTCTAAACGTCAAAACGTGCGTTGACAAAACAAGGGTATGCAGAAATTAAACGAAACCTCTGACTGACTGAAATAGCACCTAAATCGCAAGTTCTATAGAAGCTAGTCGAACCTTTGTGTGTGGCAATAGCCCCATGACGGACGTCGGTCACCTTCTAGTCCTGCTCAACCTACAACAATGAACATAAACACATATAGAGTCAACCTACTTCATTCCACCAGACACTAAGGGAATGTCATCAACCTGAAACTAACTCATCATTGTACAGTGTCATCTCCGCATTGAAGATCAGCTGTAAAGATCCTCCAGCACCCTGTCCGATGTCTTCATAGTGCAATCCTGTCAGCTTATTGTCTCCATCTCTTGATGTTGTCAATCCGCCTTTGCCGTTGTCTTTCTACTGCAATCTTCCCCTCAATCTGTCCTCTCCAGAACATCTTTTAATAAGTAGCTACGCCTTTTATATGGCCGTAGTGCCTTAACTGCCGGATCGTCATCTTATTCATAATGCCTTCTCCAACACCTTGTGTGTAATACCTCTCTGTTGGATTTCTTCTCCTGCCGTGAACACTCTTCCTAACCGCCCACACAACCACATTTCGAAAGCTTCAATTGTCTCCATGTTTATCCATTGTCCGCGTCTCTGCGGGAAACCACGGTAGAGTAACGGCTGGCAGGCTGTGTTTGTGATTGTGAATGGTTGTGTGTGTGCGTGCGTGTGTGCAAGTGAGTGTGATTGTGTGGATTGTACGACAGTGTGAGTATTTGTGTATTTGCGAGTGAGAGAGAGAGAGAGAGAGAGAGAGAGAGAGAGAGAGAGAGAGAGAGAGAGAGAGAGAGAGAGAGAGAGAGAGTGTGTGTGTGTGGATTGTGTGTATAGGAAGGAGTGTATGCGTGTGCTTTGCTGTATGTATAAGCGAAGATAGATGGGCGTGAGAGGGAGATCAGGTGCTCATCTGTTCAAATCTCCCTCGAGGCGGGGATTTAAAAAAAAAACTACTTGGGTTCCCAGGTCAACTACACCTAAACGGGAACCTGGAAATGTCATGGGGAGTAAAGACGGCCGGTGTAACAATGACCATGTCAGCCAACAGCACTGATTGGTCTATGCAAAATACAGGGAAAGCACCATATACCCGATACGCCTCAAGGCTAGGAAAATAGTGCGTTACTGTCACGGCAAAATTAGGCCGGCTGACTGACTTGTCTTCCTCCGCGTCTTTTCATACCTGGAGCCGCATGCAGTTGGAGGCCCACCTGTCTCAACTGGCCACTGAGCATGAGTAGCGATGCTGGCAACCCAGTGTCTGGCCATTGAGCGTGAGTAGCGATGCGGGCAACCCAATGTCTGGCCACTGAGCGTGAGTAGTGATACCGGCAACCCAATGTCTGGCCACTGAGCGTGAGTAGTGATACCGGCAACCCAGTGTCTGGCCATTGAGCGTGAGTAGCGATGCGGGCAACCCAATGTCTGGCCACTGAGCGTGAGTAGTGATACCGGCAACCCAATGTCTGGCCACTGAGCGTGAGTAGTGATACCGGCAACCCAATGTCTGGCCACTGAGCGTGAGTAGTGATACCGGCAACCCAATGTCAGGCCACTGAGCGTGAGTAGTGATACCGGCAACCCAATGTCTGGCCACTGAGCGTGAGCAGTGATACCGGCAACCCAATGTCAGGCCACTGAGCGTGAGCAGTGATGCCGGCAACCCAATGTCAGGCCACTGAGCGTGAGTAGTGATACCGGCAACCCAATGTCAGGCCACTGAGCGTGAGCAGTGATGCCGGCAACCCAATGTCAGGCCACTGAGCGTGAGTAGTGATACCGGCAACCCAATGTCTGGCCACTGAGCGTGAGTAGTGATACCGGCAACCCAATGTCAGGCCACTGAGCGTGAGCAGTGATGCCGGCAACCCAATGTCAGGCCACTGAGCGTGAGCAGTGATGCTGGCGACCGGATGTCTACCCGCTATGCTATCACTTTCAAGAGATTGGTTCTTAGTTTCAAACATCGACTTCGTAGCATCCGGGTGTGTGTGGGTGTGTGACCGTGCGAATGTCCTGCTGTGTGAACAATATACGTATGTTTGGATGTATGTATGCATGTAGTCTGTATGTGTGTGTGTGTGTGTGTGTGCGTGCGTGCGCGCGCATATGTGTGTAAGTCTGTGCATATTCAAGTATGTATGTTTGCCTGTTTGCGTGCGTTGGTGTGTGTGTGTATGTTTTGGTGATGTGTCTAGCTGTGTGGTGTGTAAAGGTGTGTGGGTGTTCAAGTGTAAGCATGCATTTATGTATGTCTTGGTGATGTGTGTGTGTATATATATATATATAACTCATCTTTTAAATTTTATTTTTTTTCTGTCACCTGATTTCACCATGTGCAATATACACACTTTTGCACTGCTTACCTCATACTTTTTATGACAGTGTTAGCTAATATTATCATATTGCATTGCACGACTATACTTTAAGATATACAATGTATATGTACAACATATTTTTCTATTCTTGTGTTGATGCTCATAACAGTTGTCAATGTATATTAGTTTGAGTGATTATATGAAGGAGTGTGTGTATGCGTGCATGATTTTTATGTACGATTGAATATATATGGGTGTGTGTGTGTGTGTGTGAGAGAGAGAGATGAAAGAGAGAGAGAGAGAGAGAGAGAGAGAGAGAGAGAGAGAGAGAGAGAGAGAGAGGAGAGAGTATGCATGCAAAAGTAAACCTGTGTTAGTAAGTTTGTGAGTGAGTATGTGTGTATGCGAGGGAGAGTGTATTTGTGTGTTATTGAGTAGGTGGTGTGTAAATTATTAAGTATGTGTGTTCTCTCTCTCTCTCTCTCTCTCTCTCTCTCTCTCTCTCTCTCTCTCTCTCATATTATGGTAATATATATATATAGTTTATCTTCACAACACTGACAATGTTTTCCCTTTATGTGAATGTATTATGCACAATAGATAATTGATGTACTAAAGATGAGTGATTGGAATGGCCGAATTTAAGACGGGCCTGCGTGCTCAATTTATGATCCCTTTTAAAAATAAAGTTCGTTGGTTCTACTATGTAATCGCATACATATAACTGTCGCGCGTGTGTAATTTATTTTCTTGGTGTTGTTTGCTTATGAAGGCTTGTCACCGCAACGACCTCTGCTTTTTGTAATTGTAACTTTTGTAAAGCCGACCTACACTTCGTATTTTCCAACTGTTTACATTCCACAGCTTTACCGAAGTTAAACCCATTTCATTTATCTACCTGGGACAGTCTGAAAGTAAATACGAGATAACATAAAGGACGCCATGTCGACAGATGTAATGCTGCAACCTGCCTCAGCCAACCTGTTGCCAACGATAAATGTGGGTAATGAATAGAATGTATGCATGAGATCTAGTGACTCGAGTCATCGCAGTCCTGCACAGTTACATGTGCCATTCAAAGTATTTATGCACTTACGTATACAAACTAAGCATACAAAAGAGGTGTTTCAAAAAGATTATCGGAATTTCAGATACGTTAAACTTCGGTTGTTGAACCCTTAAAAATATGCAGTTTGCACCGAAATAAAGTAAAACTGCCCACGTTAACTCTCTTATAGTGCAACCACTTAATGTGTTTTCTTAGGGTAATTTAACGTTTCAATAGCAAACTGTATTCTGAACTCACACAGCACTGGAACAGCCAGCTGTGACATTGCAGTTTTCAATCCTTGCGCCCTCTAGTGCAGAGGTTCCCAAACCACGGCCCGCGGGCCACTTGTGGCCCGCCAGCTGTTAGTAAGTGGCACGCGAGGCCTAGTATTTAATATAATATATTTTAATAATTTCAAAAAATGCACTCTGAGCACCCCATCAGCGTGTGATAATTCGCTCTGCTCGTGGTTGTTATGTTCAGATATTATCGAATGCGCCTGTTCAGTTCGCAACCTTCAGCTGATCATATGATTTCATTCTAGCGACTATTGTCAGTCGAACTATTTGAACACTTGCGTTCATTCGCCCAGAGATACATTTGTCGTTTTGGTTCGGCTTACAGATGCGAGCAGTTATTTTCCGCAATGGCTTTTATAAAAAAAAACAAAAAAAAAAAAAAAACAAGCAACGTTCCAGACCTAGTAACCTAGCTGCGCTTATGACTTTGGGCACGATATATTTGTGCCCAGACATTGATAAACTGGCATCTTAACTTAAGTAACTGGTTATGAAGAACAGTTACAATTGTAAATTAATTACATTAATAGCGATTTTCGAAACTGATTAAAAATTTATTGTTAAATAAACTTTTGATGTTAACCCCCCCCCCCCCCCCCCCAAAAAAAAAAAATGCCCACAGTATAGTACTGACACTGACTGCCTTTAAAGTTTTAGAATTTTGTTGACGAAAGTTAAGGAAGGCAAGAATGATATTGCACGACTTTTATAATTTTATAACATTGTGGCCCGCTTAACTACCGAAAATAGTAGATATGGCCCTCTGCTTGAAAAGCTTGGGAACCACTTCTCTAGTGGATAAAAGCATTTGCAATCGGATAGCTGTCCACAAAATCGGACCGTTTAACTATCGTTGAGTGCAAAACAAACATTTGTAATTACCAAAACAACAACAACAAAAGTAACAACAAAAGCGACTACTGCCGCCGAAAGCCACCATCACAACAACCTTCTTTTTCTCCTGTCTTAATTCTTAAATCTACTTCCTCTACTTCTTCGCGTCTTTTTCTTATCGCTCTACCTCTTCACAGCTGTCCTCTCCATCTTCTTTGTGTGTGTGTGTGTCTACTTCATGTTTTCCCCATCTTCGTGTCTTCTTCTTCTTTTTACATGTGTCATCTTCTACTTCTAACTCGTTTTACTACTTACTACTACTACTACTTACTACTACTACTACTACTTACTACTACTACTACTACTTGTTTGCGCCCACTTCTTGTGTGTGGTATGGAACACAAATCGGCGATCACGACTCCCCAATCCTTTACGTCATCTGATAACTTTATGAAGCTGGTGTTGTGTATAGTATTGTTTGTTGACCAGCACCAACAACAACTTCATATTACCGATATTCATTTTGAAACGCCCCGTAAACTGCGTGTTTCGGCTGTACAGCCGGGTGAGTGCAAAGCGTACAGACGTCATGACAGTACCAGCAGCCGATCAAACGTGGATACTGGCATGAACCTGTTTCGTGCTGCCATTGTCTAGACACCCAGACATAGATAAGGTAATCATTTGAACGGGACATATCGTTTACGCAACCACATGTAGACACAATTCAAGATTGGTGAATCAGCCATGTGCACATGTGGATTGGCGCCGCAGACAGCAGAACACATACTCCAAGACTGCCCCGAATACGACATATCTAGGCAAACCTTCTGGCCTAGATACTGAAACAACAGTAAACTATATGGACCACTGTCTGAACTAAAAAAGACAGTGAAGTTTATACATGATATGGCAATGCAGATATAGACAATATATCTCAAGCAAACGAAAGAAGAAGGAGAAGAGGAAGAAGAAGAAGAACAAGAAGAACAAGAAGAAGTAGAAGAAAAAGTAAAAAAAGATGAATTATCGCAACAAGGGGGTTGAATGCTGCCGAGATAATCTTGAAGTTTAAAAATAATAAAAAAAAAAAACAATCCAAAAATGACTAGGAAGCGCAATGAAAAGAAAAACACACACAAATACGGGCAAGGGTTACGACAAAAAATCTTCATCAAGAAATAAAAAAAAAAAAAAAAAAAAAGACAAGTATACTCAACTTGGTTTGATTTAGTCGACAGATCAACATCACGGAACACGGGCGTAACCCATAAGTGCTCCGTTCTACTCCTAACTCAAGACTAAGTCTGGAGAAACTCAGCTCAGTGCACGAACTCCGTAGCGCCGGCGATGATCCTGAAATACTTTGGGTAGAATTTTAACTCGAAATTTTGCACGGGCAGCGCCGTTAGGCTACTATTTTTCGATTTCCAACTGCCAAGGGATTTTTTACGTGCGCAACAATCGGGCGTCCGATCTCACTACCCAGACACCAGGGGAGATTTTGTTACTAGAAGTCAACGAGAAAAAATCTCGGCCCTCACCGGGGCTTGAACTCGGGACCCCCAGCACTCGGAGCAGACACCATACCTCGAGACCACTCAACCCCCAATACTACTATACCCCTATACTCAACTTGGGAACTGAATAAGATAATCTCATAAGCACAAAAGCCTGACTATGCCGATGAAATTACGTGGTTGTTTTGTGCCTTTGTTGTTGTCTCAGTGTTCTTGTCCGTTGATAAAGGCTTTTGTCAAAACGTTTTGTGTGTGTTTTTCCATTCTTAAATTGTTCTCTATCTACGTCTGGTTTTCTTTACGTTCTACTTCCCGGTTATATCCTGTGTTCGTTTGGGCTGTAGAGAAAGGTGGACGGCAAGCGTGATAAGGAAAGGCAACATTTAAATAGGCAGATATAAGACGAAGGAAAACCATGCAGATCAATAAACAGATGTCAGTTACAACGAGAAAAAGTGTTGAAGTGCTACATAGAGCCTGTACTTTTGTATGGATGTGAAACGTGGACAATGAGCAGAGAAGCTGAAAAACATCTAATGGCAGTGGAAATGTGGTTTTTGTGGAAAATGCAAAGATCACGGACAGTTAGCAAATCCTACAAGAGGCAAGTGAAAACCACAAACTGATTAGAGAAATTAGGTGTAGACAGTCACGATTTTTTTGGGGGGCACGTTATGAGAAGAAATAAACAAGAGAACTTGATGACAACTGGCAAGATTGAGAGGGAAAATGGAAGACAGAGAGATACATATCTTGATGGCTTGACCACATGGCACAATCGAGACAAAAACACAGAGCTGATCTATGAAGCTGGTAATGGTGTAAGCTGACGAAACATGACCGCTCACGCTTAGCAGCATGGTACATGATGATAATGGGACGATGGATGGGAAGGAGGAAGCCAGATTTGTCCGTCTGTGGCTCCTGATTGAGTAAGTTTATGGCGACCAGTATATCCTAACAGATAACTTGGCCCGGATTTCCCATTTAACTCTATAGCGGCGGACACACACTTGCGTCCAGTGATCAGGTTTAATGGACTGCATTGGAGGTCTAACCATTGACAGGCGAAGGTACAGATGGCGCAATAGTTTACACCGACTGTTCTATACATCGCAGAGGGAAATGTTGTTCGGGATTCTCAACCAGAGGCAGGGGAAAGGTCGTTGCTTGGAAGAATGGAGCCTATGCCTACAACATCAGCGATGAAGACTGTGATATCTGGGGCCTTGAGGATACTCGAGGTGGCTAGGGTATGGCTAGAGGCTAGCTAAGGTGGCTAGAGGATACTCGAGGTGACTAGAGGTTATCTCAGGTGACTAGAGGATACCCGAGGTGGTGAGAGGATACCTGAGGTGGCGAGAGATTACCTGAGGTGGCTAGAGCAACCACAATGTCTGATTCTCAGTTCGTTTTGCGTTAAGTTCAAAATGGACACATGAGGCTCGAGAGGGCACCAAGCACAGACACTTCTCTCTGACAAACACCTCCGTGGATATAATGTACGGGCCATGTTGTGTGAGGCAACAAGTGAGAGGACCTATCGGCTTCAAGTGCGCCAGAAGTTGGAACTGTCACGACCGACAAGGGCGGTACTTTGATGGTTTCTATGAACGACTATTAGTTAAAAACACAATAACAGATGTAAACGACAATTTTAAGGATGCCCTGGTATGGGATTGGGGGTGCTCACCAAATCCGACACCCCAATTTGTGCTAACGGCTTCAGGCGGAGGGTACGCAAATTGGGAGAGTACTAGCCTTTTACTGGTGTGAGGACATGCAACCTACAGATTAAATGTCATGGCAGGGCAGACCAGACCCTAAGCCTTGGTCGACACCTAGTCTAGGATCGAAGCTCCGACAGGCGGACAGTTAGAGCATTGCTTTGCTGATCCGGCAGCTTCTGCAGATTGTCTTGTTCCAGACGTATTGGTGTTACCTTTCCTCTGAAGCAAACTAGGCAGGCCGAGGTAGGGATCGTGCTGCATGAGCAACACATGGTTCCAACAATTCAGCCCAGGCTGTGAGCTATGGATGGGTATAAGGTTCGCTACCGTTGTACCTTGTTAGAATCACGATGTCCGGGAAGGTTAAGCCGGTCAACAAATGCCCGCAGAAGTAGGATGTGTCGGTCTAACGGCGCAAGAACGCAGCTCTGCTGTAAACAGGCACAACGCAATCACGTACGAAAAAAAAGAAGACGAAAAACGCAGAAGAAGAAGAAGAAGAAGAAGAAGAAGAAGAAGAAGAAGAAGAAGAAGAAGAAGGAGAAGAAGAAGAAGAAGAATCACGATGTGACAAACTATCGTCTGTCAAGACGGTAAGGTACCAGTGAGGTTTGAGTTTACTTTGGTCTGTATCCACCTAAACCAAAAAATATGGAATATGAGCAGATTTCGTCCCCAGTCATTTTTATAACGCAACATGTCTCAGCAATTTATATTAACCAATCTTATGAACGACAGACCTGACCAATGATGATTCTTAGGGTGTCTTGCTGCCAGCGAGTCTAAGCACAACTGTTCCTTCTTTAGGTGCTTTCGTCATTTGGAGGGTGAAGGTTCGAATTCTGGCCTGCCTATAGAATTAAATGTATATAATGTCTAGTATATTCTCTGAAATTTTCTTTTTTCCTTTACTTTTACAGGTGCCCATCAATACTTCTCAAGCTATTTTAATGGTCTCAAAGATTCTCCAGCCGGTGATAATTCTGTATCATGAGCTTAACAACGGCTCTACAATAAGTCCCAATGCGTAGCACGAGAAATATCTCAAAGGTATTGATCGACAGTCACGGAAGTAGAGGAAAGAGTTAGAGATAGGATGACACACTCATCGTCATAACCATCATCATAGTGTGCGCTGCCAGATGACATCGGTGCTTATCTCTCCCCACAGATCTCGATGCTCTGTGCTCTGGATCCCTTCTTCTTCTTCTTTCGGTCGGAAAGTTGTTTTAGACGTAATTGCGTTGTGCCTGTTTACAGCAGAGCTGCGATATGGGAACCTTTCGGGCGACATATCCGACTTCTTCATGCATTTGTTGGCCGGGTTACTTCCCGGGGATCCATTCTAAAGCTGACCACCTCACCGTCTCATTGATTTTGGTCTTCTTCTGCCTTTTCTCCCGCTGTTTCTGGTCGTCATGGTATTCTCCAGTGCCTCTCTTTTCATTGCACGATCAAAGAACATTATTTGCCTCTTTTTTTTTTTTATAGTTATGTATAATTTTCTGTTTTCACGAGCCTCTTTCAGATAATCTTTGATAGTCACTCGGGCTACCAAGGTATTCGTAACGCACGTCTCAGAAATCATATCTGCGCTGCCTATAAGCTCTACCTGATGTGTTTGTTAATATTCCAAGATTCATTGCTTTAGAACATAACAGGCTCGTTATAATAATTCAACACTCTCTTTCAGACAATCAATGAAAGCGACTTAACACAAAAGGTACATTTCATCCTCTAACATGCAGCTTTTGCTCGGTCTACTCTGCTCTTAATCTCCTAGGACACACTAAACAATACATAGTTAACAAGAGTGTAGAGAAATCCTGTCAAAGTAACAAGGGACTAACGAACGTCTGATAAACAACGCGAACGAAGTACGCGGCGTCAAATACGGTACAGCTAGATAACCAGAGATGAACCGCAGCAACAAAAGGCCTCCTACCAATGTATAACCTTCACGATGCAGATGCGGAGGGGAAAGGCCAGGCGGACTTTTCATATTAATCTTTGACTCGGAAAGTATATCAAAACCTTTCAATGTGACCTTGCGTCAAGTTGGCGTGGTACACCTACAGCACACTGTACGTACCGGATGCAGACGATATTCACGTCGGCTGGTAGATCAGCTGAGTCGCTTGTGTACACAGTTACGTAATGTGAATATTTTCTTGTGTAGAGGAGAACGCCAAGAATACAACGATAAAAGGGGTTGCTGCTGTCGATCTTTCACGGCAGTCCGAATAAAAGCACAAACATTGTATCCTTAAGCCATTACCCTCTCTGTACAACAATCAACTTCAAAGTAACATCCCTATTAATGGCTGACTCGGTCACAGGATTATTAATCTGAGCCAGGGATGGGCCCTAATATAACTTCTCTTCTGGGGATGAACGGAGTATGAACAATGGTATAATCGAATGAGACGATGAATGGACGAAACAACAGACATAGGCTAATGTTTCAGGCGAAATCTTTATAACACATGGTTACGGACTACTGATTTTGTGTTCGCTCGCTTTGAACTCAAGCGTAGTTCACACGCGCGCTGCTACAGGCTGTGTTCTATGGGGAAGTATAACTCCATTTTACAAAACTATCCTCTATCAGGACGGCAAGGTGCTAGTTTGCAACCGATTTCCGAACGGCTGACGCCTCATACCATCGACATCCACGCAAAGCGGTCTGCTTCCAAATCGCCGGCTGCCGATTTCAAAGCCTCAACTTGGTGTGTCGGTGAACTTGTGAAACAGTTTCACTATCGCTTAAGCCACCGCGGCGGTTTACATGGAAAGAATTGGACAGAAAAGAGGACACAGGAAGTGCAGGGGATCCATTGCAGCCGACCTCCGCTGTGAAAATGCCAGCTGATTTGATATTATCGTTAGCTTTTAAAGGCCGCGAGGGCTGTCCCGCTTGGGTACATGCTATTTCTGTTTGTTTTCATATTGAAAGTCAGGTCTTGGTCAAATATGACCGAGCTACCGTATGACAGTACTACATGCTTTCTGTTAATACCGAATATTGGGCGCCGTCACCAAACCTGACATTCCATGTTGTGCCAACGGCTTAGGAAGGAGGAGTGCAAATGGGAGGGCACAAGCCTTACCCTAGTGTGAGGAAATGGAACCTAGAGACTAAATGTCATGCCAGGCAGATCAGGCCCTAAGCCTTGGTCGACAACTGATTTAGGATGGAAGCTCCGACAGGCGGACAGTTAGAGCTTTGCTTTGCTGATCAGGCATCTTCTGTAGCTTGACTTGTCCCAGACGCAATCACTGTGGATTAAACTAGGCAGGCCGAGAGAGGCATGGGCAGCACACGGTCTCTAAGTTCAGCCCAGGATTTGTGCTAAGGAGAAGTATAACTCCATATTACAAACTTTATCGTCTATCAAGACGGCAAGGTGCCAGCCTGTCTGTTTTCATACAGAGCTTTAACCTAGAAAGGCTATAGCCAATTACTTTTTAACATTTGCTACACACGGTGATAGAGGAACTATTTAACAAATACAACGCATACAAAAAACAAAACAAACAGTTTGTAACATTCAACAACCTCAAATAGTGCACTCCTGTTCTTTAAGAATTTAACAAAGTACAGTACAGAGTTCTGATTCTCAAACGTCAAGAGATATAATCCCACAAAATAATGTATTGAATGCATAAATGTTTCTAGTAACACAAATGCCAATGGAAAGAACAATAGACTCTTTCTCTGGAATTCGATTGAACATATGCACAGAGCACCTTCACAATCCCAACTCTGTGAATAAGTCAACTGAAGATATGCAGTGGTGTATACAAAATGTGTTGATTGAAGATATGTGGTGGTGTATACAATACGTGTTGATTGAAAATATGCGGTGGTGTATACGATACGTGTTGACTGAAGATATATGGTAGTGTATACAATATGTGTTGACTGAAGATATGCGGTCGTGTATACAATTCATGTTGATTGAAAATATCTGCAGGTTTGTAAACTGAGAATGCCAACGGTAAGCGCCAGCCTACCAGGACAACAGAAGTACCCGGCACAGCCCGGTAATGCTGAACACAGCACCAAACTGACTTATTCTTGTGCAAGAGAAGGGATATGTGTACGACAACTGCAACACAACAGCGAGGATATCACACTGCAACAACATTTATGGACACTGAAGAGGCCGACTCCAAACCACGTTCATTCAGTAGCATGTCCTTTACAGAACGTCACTCCCAAAATAACCTTCTGGAAAACTTCTCGGTCATAATCAAGATGCCCCATGTCCGATACACCCATCTGGAGATCATCCGCAACATCCTGCACCCGTCTTCTCTTTGGCCTTCCTCTTCCTCTATTCCTGGGCATATAACCTTCCATTATTGTCCTCTCCAAACTTTCATGACGTTTCAAGAAATATTTCAGTTTTCTTTGTTTTATCGTCTTTAATAGCCAACCTTCTTCAATATTCAGCTCTTGAAGTATGGATGCATTTGTTCTTTTCTTTATCCAAGATATTCTTAGAATCCGTCTATGACATTTATATTCAAAGGCATTTATGCGTTGTTCAGCTTGTTTAGTAAGTGCCCAGGTCTCACAGACGTATGTTGCGATAGGAAAGATGCATGCTCTAAAAAATCTAATTTTTGTACATCTGTCTGTTCCATGCCACAATTTATTAGTTGTTTTCGTTTTTGAAGAGCAATAGATTTCCTTCTTTTAATTTATTTCAACCACAACATGTTAGGTACAGTACACAGCAAGAGAAGTCCATTGTATGTGTGTAATATGAACTATTGGAAAGATCGGGTTGTGTGACGGTTTGTTTCTTCTATGCCCAGTCTTTGTAGGATTAGACGGTTAGGATACATTAAGAGGATGGACGATGTTAGAATACCAAAGGACATCTTTTTTTGATGAATTACAGATGGGTAAAAGATCTCGGGGTCGGCCTCTACTTCAGTACAAAGATGTGTGTAAGCGGGACATGACAGATACAGACATTGATATTGCACTTTGAGAGCAAGTAGTCGCTGATCGAGATGCATGAAGGGTACAAATCAGAAATAGAATAAAGACAAAGGTGGAAATGATTGCATATAAGTCGCACACTTAGTGTGAAACATCAGATGATGCGTGATGGTGGAAATGACCTTGTGTTAACAGGCATTCATTGTGAACGAACATTTACCACGCGAATTGGTCTGATCAGTCACAGTCGCTACCACCATGAGTTGTAGTTATTATGTCATTTGTTGAAGCACAATGTAACAAACTATCGTCTGCCAAAAAAGGTGCAAGGTGCCACAAAAAATATTAATAAAACAAACACCACAGGCCCGCACGGCTGAATGAGCGTTTTCTTAAACATTCGTTGTGCTGATGTTGAAGTAAGTGGTTCAACCCCTACACTGGACAGTTGGACTAAAATGATGACCTGTCGCCCTTGACTTGGGGACGCAAATTACAAGTACCTCTGAAGTCGGGAGTGGGTTCACCCGAAGGCAAGGGACATTGTTAATAGGGAAAGCTACTCCACACGCAAAATTCAGTCAATTACTACTATAAAATAGTGTGTATGGACTACGCTTGAGTTCGAAGCGAGCGAGTGCAAAAAATTGAGGGCCAAAAGTGTTTTTTTTTTATCCAAAGAAATGTCTCTTTGAAAGTCGAAGCTGTGACCAGAAGACAGATTATAATACTTGGGGCTTATCTCACGTGATAAGGTTTTCAAGATATGTGGGGCCAAAACACACCCTTGACAGCACAGCAGACCATATGCTATAGTGTGTTTTTGTTTTGTTGCCTCAATATAAAATTCAATATCTCAGTAACCAACTGAGGGAAAATGATGAGATTTAGCATATAACCTTATAATTATGTCCACCCAACAAAAAAGCTTTTGTTCTGAAGATTGTACAGCAGATTTCAATGTTTGTTTATATGTGGTATATATTTTATTGCCCCCGCATTCATTCCATCATTTTAAGAGTATTACCGCTTCAACAAGACACCCCCCCCCCCCCCGCCCCCGCTGTTTTTGAAATTTGTCTGCCCGGTTTTCGCTTTTGGCAGACTAAGGGAATTTATATGGGGTAGTTCAGAGGTGTCGTCAAACTGTGGGTTCTTTCATGAAACGTGATTATATAAATAAACTAGCTGGCTCTGCCCGGCTCCTGGCGGGGATCTATCTATCTATCTAATCTATCTGCCTGCCTGCTGGCCGGCCCAACCACCCACACACTGACCGACCGACCCACCCAGTCAGCCAGCCATCCACCTACCTTTCTGCCTACCTACCTACTTACCTACCTTTCTGTCTGTCTGTCTATCTATCTGTCTGTCTGTGCTATTAAATATTGATAAAAGTTACTGGAAAAAACGTCAGGACCATGTGTTGAAAGAGGAAGAGGACTATTGGAGAAAGGATGGATTGAATTTTATGCAAACGAGAGCAATCATCAACCTACTGGAATCGTCCGACACAGATTAAGGTCTGAGCAGATCACAGACCTTAATCTACGTACACACTTACTGGGATATTTTGCTCCAACTATTCAGACGAATTGCAGGCCCTAAACATTACAGCATCAGCTGAAGAAAGGAAATGAAAAATAAGGTAAGAAATATATTCCTTCTACTTTCCTGTTAATTTACAAATTATTTACCCCATGCCTCTGTAAATTCTCTGTCTTTACTAATATTACACATTGCACCTCTCTCGGGATTCTCCATGGTGAAGTGGTCAAGCCGTCTGACTCGGGCTCCGAAGGTTGTATGTTCGATTCCGGGCCGCGTCCTTCATTTCACAAGTGCATTTTTTCGGAGACTCCCGAGGGTCATCGCTGGAGCTACGGAGTTCGTGCTTTGTGCGACACTTTCCATGCTGCGGAAAGAAACTGAGCCATATGGGATAAAAACCCGGTGCAATGCAGCCGACGCTGTCGATTTTAAGCTAGTTCTTTCATTGCACCCACTCCCATACGAATCCGGATACGCCTTTGTGTGTCATCAGAATTGGCAGGTCTCACATTACCGTAAAAATAACTTTGTTAGCGAGAAATCACTAGCCGTTAAGCAAAACATCAAAGGAATGTCGCCGCTTTCAATGATTTAAGTTGTTTTTGGACCTATCAAAGACATTTTCCTTGGGTGGGGGTAAATATAAGACAGCTGGAAAAATTTCATAACGATGCAACAGACAGTTTTCAAAATAATTGATCGTGAATGAAGGCAAACAAATGTGGACATACTATAGACATCAAACTGTCAGTCAATATCTGTGATCAGGTGTAGATAAGAAGGCACTGTAATGTATCCAATCTGGGCAATTTCCATGGATCAGTACAGATAAGAGACTGTACCTCTGAAGTCGGAGTGGGGGTCGTCTGATGACAAGGGACACTGGTAATAAAGAAAGCTAATCCACACTAACAAATCAGTCCAGTCTACTAAAAGTAGAAGCAAGTGTATGGACTATGTGTGAGTTCAAAATGAGTGAACAAAAAAAAAAAAAGACTGTCATGTGACTAATCTGGAAAATTACATGGATCAGCATAAATAAGAAGACGCTGTAATGTGTCCAATCTGGAAAATTCCATGGATCAGCATTGATAAGAAGACTTAATGTATCCAATCAGGAAAATTCCATGGATCAGCATTGATAAGATGCTGTAATATATCCAATCAGGAAAATTCCATGGATCAGCATTGATAACAAGACGTTGTAATGTATCCAATGTGTTAAATCTTGGAAAGATAAAAAAAGACACTGAATGCATCCGATCTTGATGATCCCATATCCCAGAACCAAAAAAAAAAAAAAAGAAGACAACATATAATATATCAAATCTGGAAAACAGATTCGAATAAGAAGACACCGCCATGCGTCAAATCTGGAAAACAGATTCTAATAAGAAGATACTGCATTATGTCAAATCTGATAGAAAGAAAAAAAATAACAGTAGGAAGTGTGAGATGGGTACTGGAGCTTCACATATACAAAGTAACATGGAGAGACAGTTACAGAGACCAACCACACCAACAGACACACAGACAGACATACATACTGACTGCTAGATAGATAAGCAAACAGACCAATTAAATAGATAGATAGATAGACCAACCAAACATATAGATAAATATCCAAGATGGATAGATGGGTGGATGGATGGATAAATAGACAATCCAAATAGAGAGATAAATAGAGACACAGACAGACAGAAAGAGACAGACAACAGGTTAACTGTAAACTCTTACAAATCACAACAGTTCCCAAAATGTAACTAACAAATTCACAGCCAACACCCACACACACACATGGCCACCACCCACAAACACGGCCAACACCCACACACACGCCACACCACCTGGCAAATGATAACACCAGCCGGCCATTAATCACCAGCAAGACCAGGTGGCTGGGGTATTGTCTGCGTCACTTTGTTACAACAAAACCAAGCCAGGAGATGAGGACACAGAATGACAGACGGTCAAGTGTGCTGCCGCCTTCTTCTTCTTTTGCCCTCTACCTCCCAGTGGGGTATAGGCCCTCAACCAACTCGCTCCAAGCCCTCCCATCTTATTAATTTCTGTTTGTACTTCTCTTCTGCGTGAGATTTCAGCTCTTCCTCTATTTCTTGTGTCCCATGGGTTTCAGACCAAGGCTTTTCTAGTTACACTATTCTCAGGTTTTCTCAAAGTATGGCCCATCCAGAGCCGACGTGTGTAGTTTATCATTATCCAGTGGCTTGCTCTGTGCAGGTCCTTTCCCCCACAACTGTCTTTTGAAATGTCTCTCTATAAAAAGCCAGATGTCCTGCCTCTGTTACTGGCATGTGTAAATTATCTAGCACATCTTTAATTCATCTATAATGTGGTCTTCCTCTTCTCCGCTTTCCCTGTACACTTCCCTCCATAGTTATCTTTCCCAGATATTCATAGATTTTTACATGCCTAACATATTTCATTTCCTTCAATTGTATTTGCCTTAATAATCAATCTGATTCGATACTGAGTTCTTCCTGGATAGACCTGTCAGCACGATAATCCCTCAAGGCATTTTATTCCAGCAATGATTCTCCAGGGATCTCAGGAAAAATGTGCTCGTGGTCTGAATGACTCAGTCGGAACATGAACTCGCTTGGATAATTAGTCTTCTTAGCCGTCCGTATGGATCTTAGCATTTTATGGAAAATCCACATCTCTGTTGCCTCACTTGTGAGAGGATGTTCATTGTATGTAGGAGAAAATGTGTCTCCTTTCAAATGTAACCAACAAAACTGGAATCTTTTTTTTTGGCGCTCGCTTGCTTTGAACTCAAGCGTAGAATAGATCAGAGGAACTAACTCTGACTTTAGAGGTACTTGTAATTTACATCCCCAGGTTAAGGACAATATATCAACATATACTGTCCGGTGTAGGGGTTAAACCCCTTCCCTCAGCCCACCGGATGTTTAAGAACATGCGTTCTTATCCATTCGGCCATGCTGACCTACAAACTAGAATATAATTTCTACCTTCATAACAGCCATGTAATTACAAATGTAGAATCATGAAAGAAAACGGCGCAGACTGAACTCACAGAATATTTACAGAACTAACGTTAACTGAAATGAACATATGATATGAACATAATGTTTGAGAAAAAAAACTAACAGAGGATTATAACAAAATATAAGTGAAACTGGTACACTGCCATGCACATTTATTATATGTGGAGATTGTGCACGCTTTCTTTGCTAATTCTCTAATTACCGTTAATCATTGTTTAAATTTAAAAAAAAAAAAAAATTATATATGCTTTTTTTTAAATAGTGGGTTTGTTATAATAGAAACTTCGGACATGTCATAATTTTTCTTTATAGTTGTGAAGATAAACCTCACAGAACCGGTTCTGACCCCATCTGGCTGTGTCTGTCACCCAGAACAGCAAGCCGAAGGCTGAGAGCATCACACAAAGCCCAAACTCTAGCTCCAGCAAGGATCCCCCACAAGTCTCAGGAAAACTGGTACTCAGGGTCCGAACAATGCAGTCAGAAAATAAACTCGCAACCTACAGAGTGCTAGGCAGGAGGCTTAACCACTAACCCACCAAGACCCTGTCTTTATGCATGTTTTTCTCATTTCTATTATAATGGCCTTACTGTGACTGACATTCACCAGGTGTTGTTGTGATGTACAGTACTAGGTACTGTTGCTAGAAACAGTACACTACTAGGTGCTGTTGCTTTCTTAAAACCTTTTTTTTTTCAACACGATCTGGTACTGTAAATGAGTTTGTATTATAGTACTAAATATTGTTGCTAGGTACAGTATATGAGTTTGTATTATAGTACTAAATATTGTTGCTAGGTACAGTATAAGAGTTAGTATTACAGTACTGGATTTTGTTGCTAGGTACAGTGTCATCATCATCTTCATGTGCCATGCTGGTAAGCATGGGCGGTCATTTTTTGCCATCTCACTCGATTAACAGAGTCGTAGATCGTTTTTCTTATCTTCGATGATATCGCAAAACATGTTCTTGGCATCTGTAAAGAAGGTAGTTTGCCATTGTTTTCCTTCTTAGCAGTGACCATACTGGTCAATGACCATAGCCATTGTCTCACCAAAAAAGAGATCCTCTGCCTACCGTTGTGAAGCTGGAGACCATAACCTACAACTATCTGTCAGCTGCTCTTCAACCTCATCCACCACCTGCACCCATGACTTAACGTAACCCTGATCGGGAGGTTAAACGGGTACTCCACCTTGCCCAAGGGTGTCCCGTAGGTTAGCGGAGGGAAGGAGGCACCTTACTTCTCCTTTGATAGGGGATACCCCTATGCCAATGTGCTTTCAGGGGTATGAAGTAGCTGCACTGACAGTCATGCTTAAATGTGCTCAAGAACACAATGAATAACCAGTTGCATCACAGGCGTGGAGCATACAAAACAAATGGCTTTATTACTTTAAAGAACAAGTCAGCTAGCTACGTCGACATATTCCGTCGTATTACGTACCCACTAGCCTGACTTGGCTATACTCCACGGCCTCTCATCAAGGCAAGTTGCAATGTAATTCTTTCACACAATATTGCTAACAACCTACTTACACCTGCAGTACTGGGTCATCACCTGGCTGGCGGCCCACTCAAGCGACACAGCTGGACTCGCTCACTGTGCTGTAACATGCTCAACAGCCTGGTTTCGGTGGCGTGTGTACTGGCCATCTTCTTGCTGTGTCAACGATCTCGCCGACTAGTTAACACTTTCTCCCGATGGTCGATTGTGGTTTTCATATTAACTTTCAATCTCTGTCTTCATCTTCATAATAGCACTCTGGCTTGCTGTTTTTGCGATGTTGACTTGATGGCGGTTCCCAGCATATTAAATTCCCGTGGCCCGAGCTCGCTATCTGAATGGTTTCTTCAATTTAACCATCTATGTCTTAGCAATCTTTCTCCCAACTTACTGTGACTAGTTGTCTCTAATACCAACTATTTTCCTGACTAGTTACCAGTCTATTTGTCCTCCGAGTAGACTCATGACTACCTGAAGGTACAGTGTGTGAGTGTCTATTACAGTACTGGATATTGTTGCTAGGTACAGTATATGAGTTTGTATTACAGTACTGTTGTTGTTTGTCCATCAAGAATGATGATGACCATTAATTTCATCCAGTGGGATTGAAAGTATGGAGCCGTGAGTTCTAAGATGACTGATAAGGCCTATTTTGGCTCAAAATGTTCTTTGACAATGTGGGCAAAGAATGCTTGACGTTCCAGGAGGAGGATCTCCTGCAGTGGTTTTTCTGTCCAGCCTTTTCTTCACAGCTCTTGCAGTCCTGGTTGCTTCACAAGTGACTGCACCCTTATGTAATGATGTACGCCACGAGTTACGGTCTTTAGCAGCAGTCTCCCAGGTGTCAAGATGAATTCCAAAAGCTTTCGCCTTGGGAGCGTTTACCACAGCAGCTCGCCATAAAAAAAATTTGTTTAGGGAGCCTGTGATCTGGCATACGAGTTAAGTGACCAGCCCAGCGAATCTGATTTTTCATTAGTATAGTGTGGATACTGGGCATGGATGCTCTTTCTAGAACTTCAGTGTCTGGGATCTTGTCTTGCCATTTAATCTTCCTAAGGCAGACTGTGTGGAAGTGGTTTAATTTCCTAGCATGTCACTGATAAACAGTTCATGTTTCACAAACATATAACAGTGCATATAATACAACTGCTTTATAGACTTTCAGCTTTGTTTGCAGGATTATTCCATTTCTGTCCCATACATTCTTGTACAGTCAGCCAAAGGCCACGCTGGCCTTGGAGATTCTTGCATTCACTTCGTCATCAATTGTGGCAGCTTGTGACACAGTGTATGAGTGTGTATTACAGTACTGGATATTGTTGCTATGTACAGTATATAAGTCTGTATTACAATGTACAGTATATAAGTCTATATTACAACACTAGCAACTGTTGTTTAGTACAGTACATGAGTTTGTATTTGTTTTTTATCTGCAGAATTTGAACATATTATTTTTATAATATTTTGTATGGCCAAATCCTGCCATAGTTAATAGCTTTCTTATTTGCAATGTAACAAATATAAATACTACACAACTATAAAAAGGAGACAAACAGTGTTCTCTGGTCCTGTAATGAGAAGAGAAGCATTGTAGAACTTCATGGCGAATGGAAAGATCGGCAGTGTAAGAAGCAGAGGCAGACAAAGAGAAATGATACTAGATGGTTTAAGATGATTCTTCCTCTTCTTCAGCGTTCCGAGCCATTGAGATTCTTTGCTGCAGATACAATCTGTCTCCATTCGTCTCTCTGGTTGACCTTCTCTTGCCAGTCGTTGATTCCAAGTGCTTGTAGGTCTGTAAATATATTATCTCTCCACCGTCTTCTTGGTCTACCTCAGGGTTCTGTTTCGTAACAAAATGGTTTTTACAAAGGTGGGGATGTTAACCCCACGCTTCAACCCCCAACCTGGAGGACCAGGGTGTATCTCTTTGTCTGTTCTCTTCCCTTTGACCTGTCCGGCTTGGGAGGCCCTGCTGGTAGCTATGCTACCGCTGGCATAGCTCTCAGGGTCATTGAGAAACTCAAGCTCCCCCACCACGACAAGGTGGAAACACAAGGTGGTTAAAGATGATGCTAGAAGGAATATCATCGATAGAACTGATACAGAGCACCCAGGACCGAGATCTGTGGAGAGAATGAGATCTGTGGAGAGACATGAGATCTGTGGAGAGACATGAGATCTGTGGAGAGACAGATCTGTGGAGAGACTGAGATCTGTGGAGAGACATGAGATCTGGGGAGAGACTGAGATCTGTGGAGAGACAGATCTGTGGAGAGACATGAGATCTGTGGAGAGACTGAGATCTGTGGAGAGACTGAGATCTGTGGAGAGATTGAGATCTGTGGAGAACTAAAATCTGTGGAGAGACATGAGATCTATGGAGAGACAGATCTGTGGAGAACTAAAATCTGTGGAGAGACAGATCTGCGGAGAGACATGAGATCTGTGGAGAGGCTGAGATGTGTGGAGAGGCTGAGATGTGTGGAGAGGCTGAGATGTGTGGAGAGACATCAATGCCATTGCCACTTTGATGGTAACAAATGTTGTTTTACAGAAGATTGCTAACAATACCATGCACACCCAAACTGAGTAATCTGAATGTTTGTAACGAGGTTCAGACACAAAGGCAATCACAAACACCAGGAAGAGGCAAACTCATTGTAGCAACTGGAAACATCCATAGAGACAGAGATAGAGGAAGGCAGCAAGAGAATAATCTTTCCTTCACCGTGGTGTGGAAACATATCAGCACACAAGTTGATACCTTCTGCTGGAGGTTGTGAGAAGGACGACCACCCATGCCAGCTGGCAAGGCACTAGATCATACCCCATTAGGCTTGGTGGTCTCTCTCCACAGCATGGCAAGCTACCAAGAGCATCGCACAAAGCACTAACTCAGGAGCTCCAGTGATGGCTCTTGGGGGTCTCAGGAAAAAAATTGCTCTCGTGGTTTGAATGACACAGTCCAAAAACAAACCCACGACCTTCACACACAGAGAGGCAGACAACTTGACTACTTCACCAGTCACCAGTAGATGATGATGATGACGATGACAACGATGATTACTATAACAAAGTCTGACATACCTGCTCAGCGAGGAGTGCTGCCACTTCCGGATCTGCCTTAGACAACCCGTGCAGCTTCACAATCAAAGGGTGGCTGGCGACAGTAAACATTTTAGGTATGAACAAATTCTATCAACATCACCAACCCAACAGTATTTCTCTGATCATACACACTATTTAGTAGGTGCAGAGATAAAAATATAAAAGAAGGGGAGCAATGATGTGCATTATAGTCTGTATTACTGAAGCTTACATTGATAAGATACATTAGGAAGGTGGAAGATGGCAGAATACCAAATAGCCTTTTTGGTGAATTACAGATGGGTAGGAGATCTCGGGGTCAGCTTCTACTACAGTACAAAGATGTGTGTAAGCAGAACATGATTAATGCATTGATATTGCACTTTGGGAGCGAGTCACTGCTGATCGCGTTGCATGGAGGGAAAAGATCAGAAATGGAATAAAGACAAAAGAGAAAATGATTGCAGATGGTCATAAACTGAGCGTGTGAGACGTCAGATGGTATCTGATGGTGGAAATGACCATGTGATCACATGCATCCATTGTGAATGAATATTTACTGTGTGAATGGGCCTGATCAGTCACATTCACTACCGCCATGGGTTGTAGTTATCATGCCTTTTTTAAAGCATAATGTAACAAACTATCATCTGTCAAGATGGCAAGGTGGCAGCATTACTGTGAGGAACAAAGTAGAGGAGGAGGAGAAGAGAGTAAAAAACAAGCATATCATATAGGAAGAGCAATAGACACTTTATGATCTGCAGCATTTTTGCTATTATTAAAAATTGCTATCCCTAAGCACCCCCACCCCCCACTTTTTTTTTTTTTTTACACTTTAATCATATTTCTTCAACTGATTCAGTACATAAATATTTTACACTGTGACTGGAATTATTTACACAACTATTTTTACACAATTTTACACTGTGACTGGAATTATTTACACAACTATTTTACTGGAATTATTTAGACAATAATATTAGTTACTGGAATTATTTACACAACAATTGTAGACAATGACTGGAATTATTTACACAACTATTTTAATGTGACTGGAATTATTTACACATCCCAGATCCTATAAAAGAAGTAAAGGCTAACAACACTATAACTGATCATGCATGCTGTAACAAGTGACCATAGTTAGCCGGCATAAGACTGGCCACCTCATTTCAAAGAAAACTTCAGTTAAAAAACCCAACCAATCATGAACACATCTACCAAGGGCCTGCAGTCAGTTGGTTGAGGGCCTCTGTTTCATTGAGGAGATGAAAGGCAGAAGAAGCAGAAGACACTGCCTACCTGGGGTTGAGTTCTAGTGTAGGCTGAAGCAGCCTGAACCTCTCGTCCTGGCTCTTGTCTGCCAGCGTTGTCCGCAGAAAGTGCCTGGCTGACCCCATCTCCATCACGGTGATGATACATGGGTGACTTGACAACCTTTTGGTGATCTTCGGGGAGAGAAAAGGTCAATGTCAGCATTTTTAGCAGCACGACGGACAACTAAATATGTGCAGGAAAAATTTGGGCTTATACGGTTATAATGAATAAGCTAACAGTTAGCTTGACATCACGTAGCAGGTCCTTCTCATCTCTTGGTCCTTTGCCTGATCTCCCAACTCATGTATTTTCATGCCCAAGATGTCAGCACTCCTGTGTCCATCTTCACGCTGACCAACCCCTGCCTGATCTTCCAGGAACCACGTATTCTATCAATTCCTTTTTGTTGGGAGTCTCCGTGGCGAAGTGGTCAAGCCGTTTGACTCGGATTCCAAAAGTTGCAGGTTCGATTCTGGGCTGTGTCCTTCGGTTGACGAGTTGATTTTTTCAGAGACTCCCGAGGGTCATTGCTGGAGCTATGGAGTTCATGCTCTGTGCAGCGTTTCCATGCTGCGGAAAGAGACTGAGCATATTGGATAAAAACCCAGTGCAATGAAGTCGACCCTGTCGACTTTTCAATTCTCTTCCAACAAAAAAAAAAAGTTTAACACAGCTAAAGTATTTCAGTTTCTGAGAAATGCTGCTGTTTCTGAACCAGGTTTTGTCGATGGTCAGTATCTTCCTTCTTGGCCCATGATATTCTAAGAACTTTTCTAAATGTTAGCTACATACTGGATCATTTTCAGAATTGTCTGGGATAGAAAAGAGTGGGAAGTGTGAAGTAACCACCTCACCTCATTATGTCTAGTATATGTGAAGGTAAACACTTCACACCCATATAGTAGTTTCTCCCAAGGGAGTATCCTTATATTTCTATGTTTTGAGGACATTTTGTTCCTCTTCTTCAGACTCAGCAACACAGAAAGAAATCACAAAACTTGTGTATTCAACAGAAAACACATGAACTTTGAGTAAACAGTTGAGTAATGTATGTTTTGTGATTTCTTTCTATTTCAGCAGCCTGAAGAAGAGGGTAGGAACTTCCATAACATGCAGTTAATATTTAATTTATACAATGAAAATGAACTGGCCATACATATTTATATTCCTTATATAACAAACAATCACACAGCTATTGTATTGAACAATGATGTACAGCTGCCACGCTCATGGAAGGATGCCTCTTTGTGTGTGTGTGTGTAGAGGGGGGGGGGGGGAGGAGAGAGAGAGAGAGAGAGAGAGAGAGAGAGAGAGAGAGAGAGAGAGAGAGAGAGAGAGAGAGAGAGAGATTTAACTTTATTTGATTTAACTTTATTTTTAAAGGGTTACAAATTGGGCACGCAGACCCGTCTTACATTCGGCCTTCCAGTCACTCATCTTTCGTTCATCAATAGTGCATGATATATTCACATAGTAAAAAACATTGCCAAATGAATGTTGTAAACCATGTTCTGAGACACATTCCCCACCCATCCTTCCACACATCCCCCAACCCACCCACCTCTCAACCACCCAGCCAAACACACAATCCCCCCACACGCATTCCACACAACCTGCCACCACACAGACACACACATCCCCCATCCACACATCGCCCCACCAACCCACACACATCCCATTCACACAATGACCCCCACCAACATGCCACCACACACACATCCCCACCCCACACATCTTCCCACACACACACACACATCTCCAAACCCCCCCCCCCCCACGGAGAGAGAGGGGAGGGAGAGAGAGAGAGAGAGAGAGAGAGAGAGAGAGAGAGAGAGAGAGAGAGAGAGAGGGAGGGAGAGAGAATATTCTTTTCTTTACAGAGACATAAAAAGAGAGAGACGAGGGGACAAGACAACATTCTCTGTCTTTTAAAGACAGACAGACAGTGAAGACACTGAATGATAGATGATGATGCTTTTTATGTCAATAATGTCTGCTTCTAAAAGCTGTTTTTGAATGCACACTGGAAAATACCATTCAAATGACAACTTATGAAAAAGTTATGAGACAAGCAATGAATAATATTCTTTACCTTAATGTTGTTGACTTTGTTTAGCAAAACTGACTTCAACCATACTTTCAGATCATCAGCTTCATTCTGTTTCAGGCTCTTCTCATCTATTGGGGGAAAAAAAAAGAACATGGTAATGATGGTGATGACACAGGGAAAGGAAGATTGTTCCACTGGACAGGAAATTCAAGGCCAAGAGATTGGCCAACTGGAAGCTCAGATTCCACACTATTATATTTCTGCTCCTGCTTGGAAGTAAATGCCTCACTTGTCTAATGGGTTAAGCAATCCCCACAATATAATGCCAGTTGGGGGATTGTCGTTTGTGACCCGTCTGATGTGATTATTTTAAGGAAATTGTGAAGATATTAAGGGTTTTCTGTCTAGGGCATGGAGGTAGGTATGCAGGGCAGCGAACAGACTGATAGATTTGCAGAAGCTGTCCCTCAGGGTGAAGAGCTACTTTATGATAATGGTGATGTGGTGGAGGCTCTCTGGAATCGGTGGAGAGGGCGGCTGAATAAACGGAGTATGTATATCTGGAAAGATTTATTCAGAAGGGAGTGAGTAGAGGGTCTGGCCGATACTCAATGCACAGAGGAAAGGCCTGGTGGACTTTAGATCAAACTGCGGTGGACTTTAAATCAAATTGCTGCTGGAACAATCATCATGGGAACTCTTTAGTGGCTTTTAAAGTAAGGATCAGAGTATTGTGGGAATGTCCCGAGTGCAATGATGTTTATTCCTACATTCAGTATTCAGTATTAAACATACTGGCATAATAATCATGCAGCAGGTCCTTTGCAGAACGTCACTCTAATCATGGCCCATGAAAAACATTCTTGATCCTTTGCCAGCTCTCCCGTCTCATGTATCTTCATGCCAAGGTGTCTGCAATGCTTTGTGTCCATCCTTGTACAGGTTGACTCTTGCCTTTCTTCCACGGACACAGCCGTCCACCAGCGAACAAATGAAAGCAGAATTTTTCAGACCATGCATCATTCCTATGGCAACACACAGATGTAAGTCATGGACCATGTTGCAGTCACTTCAAAAGAAAATCAGGGTTTCTGAATTAAAATGTTACAGAACAAGTTTTTAAGCTGAGCTGAGCTGAGTTGAGTTGAGCTAAGAAACAACATCATTGCACTCAGAACATTCCCATATCATATATGCTCCATCCCCACGTTCAACAGCCAGTGAAGAGTCATACAACTAATCGTTCCCACTGCTATCTGATTGAAAGTTCTTCTGGTCTTCCCTCTCAGTTTTGAAATTCTTCCAGAACTCCTGCCGATCCCAAGCAATCTCATTCTTTCCACATTCGAGTTCTCCATCTGTTCCTCTGCCTTCTCCATCTGGTCATACAGGTGCAAGAACACCTCCCCCTTGTCCATAGATAATCTACAGCCTTTTTTTAAATACCAAGGAGACAATCACTGACATTCTACAAGATGTGAACATTGAAGAAAACTGGCTCATAAACAGCATCAGGCAAGGGAAACTCAAATACTTGAGCTGTATTAAACGCCAGTGTTTTTGGAAGGAGCAGTGATGGAAGGCATGGCTCCGGGAATAACCAGCAGGGGTCAGCCAGCAGGAGACGATGGTTGCCAGTGCTGACATCTTGGGCATGACAATGCATGGGGGGGGGGGGCTGAGTGGCCTCGAGGTATGGTGTCCACCTCAAGTGCTGGAGGTCCCAGGTTCAAGACCTGTTGAGGGCCGGAATTTTTTTCATGTGGACTTCTAGTAACAAAATTTCCCCTGGTCTCTGAGTAGTGAGATCGAACACCCGTGTGTATTGTTGCACACGTAAAAAATCCCTTGGCAGTTGGAAATCGAAAAAGAGTAGCCTAACGGCACTGCCTGGGCAAAATTTTCAGTTAAAAATCTACCCGAAGTATTTCAGGATCCTCACCAGTGCTATAGAGTTTGTGCACTGAGCTTAGATTCTCCAGACTCAGGCTTGAGATAGGAGAAGAACGGAGCACTTATGGGTTACATCCGTGTGCCATGATGTTGATCTGTCGACTAAACTAAACTAATGCATGAGGCTGTTGATGGAGAGAAGTGAAAGGAGGCAGAGTTTTTCTGACCAGTACGGCTCTGGCGTTGATCACATTCATATAAATGGGTACCAGGCAATTTTCAGAATTGTTCTGAGAGTTTTCTAGTAAGAAAAGGTGATGAGCAGGGGGTAGTAGACACCCCACCTCATATGTCCTGGCCTAGAATATGTGAAGGCCTCATACTTCACAGCCCCCAATCCCCTCTGACACATCTCCACCTTGTCATGGTAGAGAGGCTTGCATGTTCCAACGACCCCAAGAGCTATGCCGTCGGTAGCACAGCTTCATGTTGGACAGGTCAAGGGATAGGAACCAGACCAAGAGACACACACACCTGCTCCTTGCAGGTAGACTGGGGACAGGCACTCAAGTCCGAATCAGGCGCACGATGCCACTACATTCTTGGTCCAGACATATTCTACGGCTCTCTGCTGAGGGATATGGCTGAACACCTCTAAGTCAATATCCCCCAGATGTAAGGGCCGGGCCGATACTCACCCCCTGCAAAATGGATGTGAGATGCTGAACCTGCTATATGCTTGGTCCAGATACCTGTTCTGCAGCTCTCAGCCGAGGGATATGACGGATCCCCTGGATGAGAGGGCCTGGCCCCTACTCGCTCTCTGCTGCATGGAGGTAAGGTGCTGAGCCGGCAGCACATGTAGCTTACCTCGAGAGCGTTACTAAAGGTGAAAAAGCATCCCAATCGTGCGCAATGGTTAAGATGCACAAGTCTCTGTAAACAACTCATTAAGTGTGCATAATCAAAGGTGCAAAAATGTCTCATTAACACAAAATGGAACGCTTGGCTAGCGAATCCAGTACGTGGAAGTCCAAAGCGAAAGCTTATTGAGTGGATGTCGTCTCACTCACATGAAATGGAATGCTTGGCTAGCGAATCCATTATGTAGAAGTCCGAAGTGAAAGTTGAAGAGTGGGTGTCGTCTGCAGACTAAGGTGAAAAAACGTCTCATTAACACAAAATGGAACGCCTGACTAGCGAATCCATTTCGTGGAAGTCCGAAGCAAAATTTTGCTGAATGGATGTCATCTGCAGACTGACCATTCCTGGTTTGCAGATGAAGCGGCCAGTGGTGAACGAAATACCCAATATATGGAAGTGAGGAATAAAAGCAGCCATGAGTAGGACATGGCGATTCCTTGGGTGAGCCCAGTCTCAGAGCGCTTTGTGCCGGCTCTGCAATTATGGACGCCTCCTTGGATGACGGGGAATGCCTATGGACTGCCCCTGCCTTCCCTTGATGGTTGACCATGTCTTCGACAATTCTAACTTGACCAGCTGAGATGTGGACGGCACCACAAAAGTGAGAGTCCCCCAGGACGGCTAACCTGGTTTAAAAAACGCCTGCTAAAGACGGATGTCTTGGCCCAAGTGTGCATAACAAGACACACCGCAATTATGTCTGAAAATACACTCCGGATGAACACAGAAGAAGAAGAAGAAGAAGAAGAGAAGAAGAAGAAGAAGAAGAAGAAGAAGAAGAAGAAGAAGAAGAAGAAGAAGAAGAAGAAGAAGAAGAAGAAGAAGAAGAAGAAGAAGAAGACACCCCCCAAATGGCAGTATCTGCTATAAGACTGCCTTTTACACTGACCATATAAGGAAGTCATGGTCAGTTCTATTCACATATTATGACACAAAAACTTGTCTTAACGTCGCTTCCATTCTGCAGCTAAGTGTTCAGGGAGGAATAAATACACATGCAGACATCCCAGAACCACTTATCAGTGAAGAAACACAATTACACCTCCAGGAGAACTGTGGGTGACGACCACAGGTCAGTCAGTGGAATCATAACCATCATCATCTAATGAGTTGCGATGCATTGATTCATCAAGCCTGAGTTCAGTACATCTGACTTCAACAAGCATTAGATTGGGTTTGCTTTCCCTAGCCAGTGCTTGTTCCCAATCTACCTACAAGGTAGCAGCTTCTAACTCACCATGTCTGGTCCCTAGCCAGGGACAATCGCCAGTCTACTTGTTGAAGCCACTGAGACAGTTACATAAATAAACACACATATAATTGTTTGGCGATCACAGAAGGAGAAGAAGAAAGTAGAGACTAGAGGATGCACTAGACAACATAAAATTTGAAAGCTATAGTTATCGACCGGTATTCGAACCTGTCCTAGTTGGTCATGCGTTGAAGTACACTTGTTCCTGCAGCGAGACATTGTCGTCATTTGGAGGTGAGAGGTTCAAATCCCGGTCGGTAACTATATTTTAAAATTTTATGTTGTCTAGTGCGTCCTCTAATCTCTACTTCCTTCTTCTCCTTCTGTGAGCGTCAAACAATACTATGTGTGTTTATTTAAGTAACTACCTACAAGGCAGCAGATTTGTGTCTCACCACATCTGGTCCCTAGCCTTTGACAGTCCCCATTCTACCTACAAGGTAGAAGGTTTGAGTCTCACCTCACATGGTCCCTATCCCTAGACCTGTCTATGATGAGAGATCCTATCAGTCGGCATAACTCATGGGGGTCATTGGAACATGCAAGCCTATCTTCCACATCAAGGGGGATACACAACAGAAGGGAGTTTGTAGAATCAAAACCTTCGGGTAAGAGAACAAACTTGACCAACCTTTCTCATCAACTGTGTCTGTGTCTTCCTTGTTGTCATAGATCTCATTTTCCACAGACTTCAGATTCTTGCGGTCAAACTGGCCCAGGTTCATGAGCACCAGCTCATCGTAGGATTCATACAGGAACAGAACCTCAATGTCTTTCTCTTTCAGGGCTTCAAAGTAAGGAGATGTCTCGGCCAACTGTCGGCTGGAGATACATGAAATCACAGAGCATTTCACAATGAGAAGGTGACAAAGTCAACAAGCATTTAAACAACACAAAAGTTAGTTCATGAATCTTTTCAACAAGATCAGCATGGCTGAATGGTGCTTGCTCTTAAACTTCCAGTGTGCTGATGCCGAGGTAGAGGGTTCAACACCTACACTGGTCAGTTGGATTAAAATGTTGACTTCTTGTCCTTGACTTGGGGACATAAATTAGAGTGGTTACACCTGATGGCGCGGGACACTGGTAATAGGGAAAGCTAATCTATACACAAAATTCAGTCCACCGCACTAGAAGTAGTAGCACATGTATGGACTACGCTTGAGTTAAAATCTAGCGAACATAAAAAGGAAAAAAAAAATGAACATATCGACAATAAAATGCTGGATGAGCTGGCAGTGACATGGAAACTGTTTATTGGTTGAACTCATCAAGGGCACAGAAAATAGATGGTTGGTTGCGTAGAAACATGACTGCCAGTGCCCTTCAGCATGGTACATGTGATCAGCATGGCACATGTGATCTTTCACCTTCTTTCGTTTGCTTGAAATTTGTCTATATATGCAATGCTGTCACTTATATGAACTTCAATTTTTTTATTTTAGTTCTCTGTGATCCATAAAGTTTGTCTCCCACTGCTGTTTGTCTGGACTAGAAGACTTGCCTAGATATTTCGTATTTTGAGCAGCCTTGAAATATGTAATCTGCTGTCTGTGGCGCCAATCCACATGTACACATGGCTGATTCGCCAATCCCGAATTGTGTATACATGTAGTTACGTAATCGATTGTGTCCTGTTCCGAGGTGCAGAATAATGATTTGTTCTGGTCTGTCCATAAAGGCAAATGTGATGATGATGATGATTCTTCTTATTATACCCTTTAACTCTCATTGTAGCATATACCCTTAACACGCCAAGCCATCCTATATAGGGTGTATTTTTAATGACTGCAGTGTTTGAAAATATTGCCGGCCCAAGTTTTGTATTCACCCTCTGTAAAGTTTATGCAACATAATAGGTAAATACAAAACTTGGACCGGCAATATTTTCAAACACTGCACAGTCATTAAAAATACACACTATACTTTGCTTTCTCTTTCAGCTCCCTCCATGTGCCTGTACAGTTAGTCGCTGGGATAGAAAGAGTTATGAAAAGTACACAACCTATGGAGTGACCAATGAACGCAGGGTGCACAATGAATGAAGCAACATCATGAACTTTACCTTGGGGAAGACAGAAAATAGATGTTCCTCTCCCCTGCTCTCATTCTCTGAGCATATTCCTCCAGACTGGTTAGCTCCCCTGGATTCAGTTTTGAAGACTCAAATCGCAGCAATTTGGCAATGTCTTCCTAAAGGTCAGATAAAAGCTCTACAATGTAATTATACAACTTACAGTTCATAAAGGACAAAATCATTAATGACAATTATAATGATGACAATAGTTAACTTTAACTCATTAACTGCTAGACTGAAGAGGGGGTCACAGACCAGTTATAATACTAGTCTCTCAATCAGGAGACCTAGGCTAAAACACCTGGTAATTAATAATTAACAGTGTGTCCCAAAATAGTTTCCTTCTACAGGTCTGTGATGTCATAGTGTCGTCACATTCTACAGGCCTGAGGGCAAGGAGAGATCTGTGCCAAGTCATCACATTCTACAGACCTGAGGGCAAGGAGAGATCTGTGCCAAGTCATCACATTCTACAGGCCTGAGGGCAAGGAGAGATCTGTGCCAAGTCATCACATTCTACAGACCTGAGGGCAAGGAGAGATCTGTGCCAAGTCATCACATTCTACAGACCTGAGGGCAAGGAGAGATCTGTGCCAAGTCATCACATTCTACAGACCTGAGGGCAAGGAGAGATCTGTGCCAAGTCATCACATTCTACAGACCTGAGGGCAAGGAGAGATCTGTGCCAAGTCATCACATTCTACAGACCTGAGGGCAAGGAGAGATCTGTGCCAAGTCATCACATTCTACAGGCCTGAGGGCAAGGAGAGATCTGTGCCAAGTCGTCACATTCTACAGACCTGAGGGCAAGGAGAGATCTGTGCCAATCGATCCCTCATTTTCACCAGCGAGGAGCCCAGGCATCAAACTTGCGTCCGATGGTGCTTATTAAATTACCATTGCAATTCGCTGCCAACTTGGCCAGCCAAAACCTGGTAAGCCTAATGATTTGTAACCACTAGAGATGTAATACACATTCCTGCTCTAGGATAGGATCCCTGTAATCCTGGATCTGTCCAAAATCCTCACAACAAACTCTAGCAATGGTACAAGTGCTGCATAAACATTTTTTTAAAACTATTAGATTAACCTTTTGACCCCAAGGTCCACACAATCAGAGAAGTGTGCATGCTTGAAAACCTTGGGAGAGGAGATGAGTAGGTCAGAATGAGGGAAAAATCAGACATGTGGAGGGTCATAATAATATTGGATCAGGAATGCAGGGATTGTCCGGCAGGCTGCACCGAATGGGAGGTACAATTCCATGACAAATCGTGACCAGGTGATATAATTATCTACAAGGATGGCTCTGTGATAAGAGGAAAAGAAGTGCCTGGAGGTTTGTGGCGAAGGTTGGTAGATGATGTTTGATGTAGGAGAGCCTGGCATATGATACCACAACATATAATCTGAGAATGCAGGTGGAGACAGTCACTGCAGCGTTCCACTGACTGAAGAACAAACAACACACACATGTTGTGACTGCAACGGATTCGCAAAGTATGATGAGAAAAGTGAAGACAGATATGCAGGCTTCAATTCAACAATAAAAAAAAGAGCGCGTTTGTTGGATTTCTCCCAGGACACGCAGGTGTGGTGGGAAACGAGCAGGCAGATAGACTGACTGGGTCTGCACCACTGGATGGGGTACTGGTGCATGATAAGGCAGACGTGGTCGGGGTCCTTTGGGATTGTGTGTACAGTGCTGAAGAATGGATAGATCATCACAGCATGGAGACAATTGTGCTGCAGGGATAACTAGAGAATCTTGGCCAACACTCAGAACTCTGAGGAAAGGTCAGATAAACACATAATCAGACGCCTACTGGTACCATTACTTTTGGGTCTCTACACTGGCTGTTGCAGATGAGAACAGAGCATGTATGGGAATATCCTGAGTGCTGTGATGTTGGTTCTTGACTCAACTCAACTCCAAGGTTCCAACATTTCAGTATCAGTGCTATTTCTCTGTAAACCAAAGTCCATTTTTGTGGGATGTGAGAAAATCACATCTGAAACTAATAGAAGGTGTTACATACTGACAGTTCATAGCTTTTCTTTTAATGGAGTTATGGGATAGTGTAAACAAAGATGTCAGCAACCAGTGGTGAATATTAAATGTGCTACGACAGAAAATGCTTCCAGTACTAGTTGCAAAAAATGTAGTAGATCTAATCTGCTGACTTCAAAAGAAATATTGGAGGTATCAGAAGTATTGATGATAAAGATATTTTTAAAAATAAAAACCAGTGTTGATTAGATGAAATCACAGATGCCTGAGATGATGAACAGACGAGGCATGATGACATACCCAAGTCCCCCACCAAAAACTCTGCTACAGTGTATCTGAGGGTTAAAGGGCAGAGGGTTTAAAGGGTCAAACATATCTGTTTTAGAAATAATTTACGTATTACAACCAGAGGTGTGTCTATACTTTGAGCTGCTTGTCAAATTTTAGGCTTGTTTTTCTAGCGACATTTGAAAACTTAGTATGAGTTATGGCTAACATGTAATTAATTTCCCAACTGCAGAAAACGTAGCTCATGACCAGTGGCTTAAGTAAGTTAATATGTTAACACACAATTCAATTTAGTTCAAATTATCATCCGCACACAACCAAACATGATCTGTACCAATTTCCCTAGTAGTAAATCCATCAACATATACTGGCTAACTGTCCGATGTTGATTGATAAGCCTCCACAGGCTTGTGCACTGCTCTCTTTTAGCCACAACGATCTTAAATTCAAATGCAAGCATTCTGGCTATTAATGCTGAATTATTCAGTTTAGTTTGTCAAGAATACTTGTATTCTGGATACTGATCCTGATTCTTGAGTTAGCAGTCTTCATTTCAGCTGGACTCTCCAAGGCTGTTCATGACTGCTCGATTCATTTGTCGACCCTCTAATATGGTGCAGTACTGCTATCCTATCCCATCCATCATTGCTCACACCACCCACATGTCCAGGTATTAAGATAAATTAACTTTAAAAATTGTGCACAGCTGCAGGGATTAAAAAAAACCAACCAACCATTAAAAAAACACAACCAATAAATCAACACAACTGCTGTACACATGTACAACAGTTGTACAAATGTATAACAGCTGTACAAATGTACAACTGTACAAATTACAATACATACCCTCTGATCCTGTTCAACTGTTGTGACAATGCCTTCACGGAAAAACAGTCCGTAGTCCTCATAGAATTTCTGATATGTGACGCTGTCCTTCTTGGCTTGGTCAGCAAAGAATTTCAGAATCCTTGCAGTCAAAACCTGGCGAAGCTTCCTGTAACAGAACAATGTACAGTGAAGTTTATACAAGAGACAACATTGCTGATAAAGACAATAAATTTCAAACGAACAAAAGAAGAACAAAACAATGTAAAGTGAAGTTTATACAGGAGACAACATTATGGGTATAGAAAATAAATTTAAAGCGAACAAAAGAAGAACAAAATGACAAAGCAACATTAGCTATGAACATAACAGGGCAAGGTAAATCCTGTCAAATACTGCACCAGAAATGTGAAATAGTTTCTGGTTTGCAAAAACACTCTTCATTCATCTTGTCTACTATCTTTCCTTCTATCATGTCTTTTACCTAATGGTAGTCGCACAGCAGATTGCGACATAAGTCTTCTTCTTCTTCTGCATTCATCTGGAGAGTTTTTTCGGATATAATTGCATTGTGCCTGTTTACCGCAGAGCTGCGTTCTTGCGCCGTTAGGCTGACTGTCAAGACTCACTGACACATCAGACTTCTACGGGCATTTGTTGACTGGGTTAACCTTCTCGGGGTGACTAAGTCTTTCCATCCCAAACAATTTACAGAAACTTATGAATATTGTCCAGTATCCACTTTTATGAGCCTTGACACACATGTACCCATTTTAATAAGGTCTGACACACATGTACCCATTTTAATCAGGTTTGACACACCGGTACCCATATGTATAAGTAGCTCAATACATTTCGCACATAACAATTAGTCAAGCTACGTACCAGGGCACTTAGGGGTGAACGGCAACGAGCGAGCTGGTTGGTTGGTGAACATGGCAATGATCAAGGTGGGAATAGCAATGGATGGGCCAGACATCATCAACACCATTAGAGTAGCTGGACAAACAGACAACATTAAGGACACTTAAGAATCTGCTTCCTTGTCTAGACAGCGAGGGAGGTAGGGATGAAGCAGGAAGCCACCAGACATGAACACTGTCAAGAGCACAAGACATTTGATCAACCAACACAGAACTTGTACGATCAGTTGATATACGCTGGCAGACATGTCAAGGAGGAGTTAGGAGCACATACGGACCTGTCTGATGATGATCCAGGAGCACACACGGACCTGTCCGATGATGATCCTCACTACTCCCTATAAGGTTCGCTGACCCCAGAGATATACTGGTCAGGCTTTCCCTATGTGTGTCCTGTCCAATGTCAGCATATTTTTCTCACTCCTTGATTCACTATTAATTTGTTTAGCTCTCTCCGTGAGCTTCGCTTTGGTGATACAATCAAGCCATTTTAGCCTTCCTATTGTGCACAGGCAAAACGTTGTAGTTTAACAGCAATTAATGTGATCATTCTCCATGTCTCTGATCATACAGCAGTACTAATGTATTGACAGAGTTAAATATTTTAAGTAGTAGGTCAGCATGGCCGAATGGATCAGAACACTGGCCGAATGGATCAGAACACATGCTCTAAAACATCCAGTGTGCTAATGCCGAGGTTCAACCCCTACACTGGATCGTTGAACAAAATGTTGACCTATCGTTCTTGACTTGGGGACTTAATTACAAGTATCTGTGAAGTATCAGGCGAACCCACACAGTTAATAGGGAAAGCAAATCCACATGTAAAATTCAGTCCAGCAATACTAGAGGTAGTGCATATGGAACTACGCTTGAGTTCAAAGCGAGCAAGTGCAAAAACAATATTTTAAGTGTGGCACTTTAATTTCTGTTGACTTCCACAAGTCTGTCAGTCCTACAAAAGTTCCTCTTGTCTTTTGCATCCTTATTTCATTATCTCTACCTGTGCCTCCAATGTTGTCAACATGTTCATCCACTGTCTGAGTATATGTCCTTGATGATTTCAATAAGTTTTCTATGCCGTACAACTCTTGTCCCCCCCCCCCCCCCCCCCCAATCCCTAGTAAAAGTGTAAATTTATATAAATGTTGACATCACCAACTACATATTTCAGATCTAATAAAGCTGCATCCACCATTAATCTGTAACTGAATAACGGGAAAACTGGCCAAAAATCTCTAACTACAAACACAAACCTGATGAGGTGGCTGTCCTGCAGGAGCTCTCGACTCAAATTCAATGGAATATCCTCACTGTCTACAACTCCTGGAATGTAAAGCAGATTATGTTTAAACTAATGCACAGTTGGTTGGAGCACAGTTCTTGTCATTCGCTATGGACATTTTTCTGTGCACTCACACATACAAAAATGTGTTTTTCCTTACACTTCACATACCCACGGTAAGTGTTTTGATTGTTCACAACTCCTGGAATATAAAGCAGATTATATTTAAACTAATGCACAGTCAGTTACTAAATCACCATAAGATTTAAGAAAATCAAGGGGAAGGAACTGTTTGACACTGGTAACTGGCTATGGTGTCCACCTCCATTGTAGAAGCTACTTGGTTTGTTCAAGATGTAGGGTTGGGAATTTGTACAAGAACTAGTGGTTTCTAATGGTTTCACTCCTCTCTCACTCCCTTGGGTGATAAAATCAGACAGCAATCCTTGATAAGGGTGAAAAACAGGAGGCAATGTGTGCATGTACAAAATCCCATGGCAGTTGGAAATTACAAAGGGTATGCATTAAGGCAAGTGTTGTAGCACACTGTTATAGAAAAAATACCTACCCACAGGTTAATGCAGCCTGCTGCCACTCATCTTACCTTGGGAAATTGTGTCTGTGCCAGAATGAGAGTTCTCCACCCAACAGGGAATAAGTTCACACAGTGTATCATCTGAGCTCAACCCTTCCTGCAGCAAGGCGCCGTCATCATTTGGAGGCGACAGGTTCGATCCCGGCCGGTAACTATTATAACTTTCAAATTTTATGTTGTCTAGTGCGTCTTCTAATCTCTATTTCCTTCTTCTTCTTCTGTGAGCGCCAAATAATACTATGTGTGTCTATTTATGTAATCATCTTAGTGGCCTCAACGGTTCTCCCCATTTATAACTAATATGACAAGTATTGAAATACTACAGATTGCAACAGCACTTGATCCATGCTACAAATACCTGAAGTGTTTGTCAAAAGATGCAAAAGAACAAACTTGGTCACGTATGAACAACAAATAGCAGTTGATGTTCATGATGAGCAGATGGAGACTGCTGCAACGAATGATACTGACATTGACAATGAAACTATATGTGAACCAAATGAAGAGAGTATTAAGCTAAATATGTCTGAAATAGAGAAGAAAGTTGCCAAATCCGTTGACCGTCTACAATGGTGGAAACTTAATGAACATCGATATCCAAAATTGGCATTCCTTGCCAAGACCATTATGTGCATACCGGCTACCTCAGTTCCATGTGAACGATTGTTCTGCTGGTTATATTGTTAATAAGACGCGCTCGTCACTTGAACCAAATATCGTCAACAAACTCGTCTGTTTGCATAGTTGGTTATTAGATGACATATGAACAAGACAATCCAGTGTTATTTCGATTTTCGACAAATACGACTATAATGTGAGTTATGTGACTATAAATGTTTTGCTTTAATTGAAATTAACTATTAATAAATCGTTAATTTTTCAAAAGTTAACTATTAAATTAACCGTAGACCCCGAGGTAGACCAAGAAGACGGTGGAGAGATAATACATGTACAGACCTACAAGCACTTGGAATCAACGACTGGCAAGAGAAGGTCCACCAGAGAGACGAATGGAGACAGATTGTATTTGCAGCAAAGAACCTCAATGGCTCGGAACGCTGAAGAAGAAGAAGAAGAACTATTAAATTTAAATTAATCAGCCGCAGACCTATTTTTTATATGTATGGGTGAACAGCTGTGGCAGTGCCGTAGCTAATACACTTCTCTGCCAACTCGATGGCCATGTGTTGACATACCCATCAAAGAGGGGATAGCAACAAATAAAGGACCTGGGCTCCTAGGTCAACACAGCCTAAACTGGGTACAAGAAAATGTCAGTACTGACCACATCACCCACTGAGTACCAAATGGTCTTGCTACTTGGCAATGACTTACAAACACAGTTCGCAATACTGCATTCTAAACACAGGTGTGGCCAATTTGGAAGCAGATTGCCTTGTGCTAGTTTTCATATAATTGTATGTGTGCCGGTCATTCAGAATTCAATGGTGAACTACTGAACGTGAGGAGCGGCTGGCCGAGTGGCAAGAATGCCAGAATCTCCTTCAGAAGACCCGGGTTGGAATCCTCGTTAAGGTCTGGAGTTTTTTCTGTTGGGGGCAAAAAGAAAACTCTAACATGCACAGTTCGCGGCAACTACACTAGCCTTAATTCCTCAGGCTCAAGACCCCCCCCTGCCATACACCGAAGGTATTCTATAGGCAGTAAATGACAGTTGACAAATGGTATGACTACTGAACGTACACATCCCAGGGAATAACAACCAGCCAAAAAATGCTGGGGTTGAGTGCGGTGTCCTGAAAAAGAAATGCAATTAACTTAAAAAGAAAAGTAATGAAACAAATTGTAAGACTGAAAAACTGCCACCGACCTTTCACAAATCGCAACCACTTGGGCAGGACATGGTTGGCCTTAGCCATGATGAGTACCTTCCTGCTGTACAGGGCCACACCAACGTCAGTTTCCCGGCTCATGTCAAACATAGCTGTGGAAGATATTACATATAAGTGATATATATATATATATATACACAATACTTCAAATGAACAAACTATTTTCAAAGGGTCACAAATTGGGCATGCAGGCCTATCTTACAATCGGCCCTTTATTCAAACTAGAAACCACATGAGCACAAAATGTAAGTGGGAAGCTGCATGGAAGCAAAGACACACACGTCTTGACCAGTCTTTATCAACAAACAAAAAGAACAAGAATGCCTAGCTGCCAAACTGAAGTGTTACAGTCAGAAAGGTATTCCACAAAAAAAAATAAAAATAATAATCTCTAAATAAGAGAAAGAAAAATGCGGATTACACTTTGTTAAAATGAATGAGTCAAGCTGATACATAAATCTGAAAGCATCTTTCCATGATTCTATCTGTGCACAAAATAATGAATGCTGAAACAGACTTACCAGGTGACACAAGTGCAAGAAATAGTGTATAAAGAGAAAGAATTTTCATAGCACTTAAGAATTTTATTTGTATTGTACCTGAGGATCTAATTTTCATAGTCACAGATAATACACATAGATCTAATTGTTGTAGTTATAAATAATATGTTGGAATATAATTTTCATAGTCACATTACCTTGGAAAGTAATTTTCAAAGTTACAGTACATTTCATAGTTCCTGGGGATCTAAATTTTATAGTATCACAGATCTGATTTTTATTGTACTTTGGGATTATATTTTCAGAGCCACAGTACAAAAAATGGTGAACTAGAAAACACAGCTAGTTTAAGTTTTCGAACTAACTTTTTTGTAGTTGATTTCCATGTTTGTTGTTGTTGATAAAGACTTTGGTTGATACTTTCAATTATATCTTGCATGCCTTCCTTTTGTCAAGCTTCCCAGTCATTATTTTGCATTTAATTCATTCTCATTACTATAGTGTAACAACCTTCCATCATATTTGACCACAGGCTGATGCGCTCTTTGAGCAGAATGCCTCCATTGACTCAGCTGGGCATTATTTTCGGCAGATTGTTGGAGTAGTAATTTGATTTAATTTCAATTGATTGAACCACCACCATCATCTTCTACTTTCGCCGTCTAGTATCATGGAGAGGAATAGTTGATGTTCCAGCACCTGATGGGTGACACTAGATAGTGTCATTCTGTGTGATTGTACAACGTCTTTGATGTTGTTAATCAATTTTCTTCTCGGACGTCCCTTTTCACTCGTATCAGATCTTCTTTGATGTAGCCCCAATGCTAGTAACTGATGGTATTGCATTCTAATGAGATGACTGAATCATTTGATCTTTTGTCTTTCAGTATATGTGGCACAAGGTGACTGTTTGATAACAGCTGGCCCTGGTGTGACAACACTTCAACAATAATGTCAGGCAGAGGCACGCCGTGACCAGAGCTGGTGGTTACCACAGTATGTGTGAGTGGTGCTGAGTAGCAATGTGTTAACTGGTAAATCATTGAATAGATAATATGTATTCTCGTCAGACAGCTCAGATGTAGCAATGATAGTCGTCATACGATTAGATGAGCAAGACATTATATATTGATGGCAGACGGTGTGCTGGGCATAGGCAGAACGCGAAACGGTAGGAGCCGGCGGTCTATGCCAGACCCGTGTAGTACTGCAGCACAATAAATATGCTTGTATTGTTTAAGGACGCGACTGACTTTTCTGTTGTGTGCATCTGAGAACTGAGCGTGATAAAGGTTTTGTACGAGCCCATTATACACATTAAACCTAGAAAAATACCAAGATGTCGGAAATTGGGCATTGCTGTAGACACGTGGCCCAATTGTGTCTGAATTAGTCATCCATCATAACAGACAAGAATCCGGCACTTGGCAGGTGTATGTGGTGGTGGTGGTGGTGGTGTGTGTGTGTTTAAAAGGCAAGAAGATGAACTTTGTTGCACTGGGTTATATCCCATCTAGCTCATCTTCTCTCTACAAAGCAACAAACTGCCCGCCAAAAAACTTGCACACAGCACAAACTCTGTAGCTCTGCCAATGACCCCCAAAGTCTTTCTGAAAAAACTGGACTTGCAAACCAAATGAAACTATGACTTTCTGGGCAGGAGGCAGAGAGCTTAACACTTCGTCACGGAGATCCCCATGTAACATCTCATCTTGTATCTTGCAGTGTTGAGGTGAAGCATAAACAGCAGAAGAGTGCCTGTTTATGGGCTTCATATATCGAGATCCCATGAACTCTGTTATTGCCTCTGTCCATCGTTTACATGGTTGGTCCCTTCTACTGGTCTGTACATCATTGCTTGTTGTCGTATACTGCCAGCTGGTAGCCTAGTTATATGGCAGAAACACTTCACTTGCTGATGAAAGATATACAAACATAAATAAATCAGACGTGGACATCAACTGACTTGGTTTGTACTCTGGCACGTAGAACAAAGCTCTGATGTTGAGAGGTGCATCAGTCTTGTAGTGAAGGTGGTAGCGAGGCTTGTCATAGACATTGCCGATAAACCTGTAGAACTCCTCATGCATGTCTGCAGTCACATCTTTAGGGTCCATGGTCCACAAGGCCTGTTGGGGCAAGATACATACAGAAATAACAGCCAATGTATACTGAATCAACCAAGACTGGTTAAACACTTACACAAGTTAATAAAGATTGATTACAAAAAAACGCAACACTATTTCTGATAGGAAATGTCTGACATGCTTTCTGTTTAGAGAACACTTTCCATGTTCCTCCACACCTATCATAAAACACCCCACACTCAAACTTCTCTCACACTATACACAGGATATCTTGCATCTACACTTGTACTAGGCTAAACATCTTGCATCCACACACCTCTATCACAAGACACCCCGTATTCACTTCTCTCACACTAAGCACAGGACATCTTGCATCTACACTTCTACTGGATTAAACATCTTGCATCTACACTTCTACTGGATTAAACATCTTGCATCTACACTTCTACTGGATTAAACATCTTGCATCCACACTTCTACTGGATTAAACATATTGCATCCACACTTCTACTGGATTAAACATATTGCATCCACACTTCTACTGGATTAAACATCTTGCATCCACACTTCTACTGGATTAAACATCATGCATCTACACTTCTACTGGATTAAACATCTTGCATCTACACTTCTACTGGATTAAACATCTTGCATCTACACTTCTACTGGATTAAACATCTTGCATCTACACTTCTACTGGATTAAACATCTTGCATCTACACTTCTACTGGATTAAACATCTTGCATCTACACTTCTACTGGATTAAACATCTTGCATCTACACTTCTACTGGATTAAACATCTTGCGTCTACACTTCTACTGGATTAAACATCTTGCGTCTACACTTCTACTGGATTAAACATCTTGCGTCTACACTTCTACTGGATTAAACATCTTGCATCTACACTTCTACTGGATTAAACATCTTGCATCCACACTTCTACTGGATTAAACATATTGCATCCACACTTCTACTGGATTAAACATCTTGCATCTACACTTCTACTGGATTAAACATCTTGCATCCACACTTCTACTGGATTAAACATCTTGCATCCACTTCTACTGGATTAAACATCTTGCATCCACACTTCTACTGGATTAAACATCTTGCATCTACACTTCTACTGGATTAAACATCTTGCATCCACACTTCTACTGGATTAAACATCTTGCATCCACACTTCTACTGGATTAAACATCTTGCATCCACACTTCTACTGGATTAAACATCTTGCATCCACACTTCTACTGGATTAAACATCTAGCATCCACACTTCTACTGGATTAAACATCTTGCATCCACACTTCTATTGGAATAAACATCTTGCATCCACACTTCTACTGGATTATACATCATGCATCTACACTTCTACTGGATTAAACATCTTGCATCTACACTTCTACTGGATTAAACATCTTGCATCTACACTTCTACTGGATTAAACATCTTGCATCTACACTTCTACTGGATTAAACATCTTGCATCCACACTTCTACTGGATTAAACATCTTGCATCTACACTTCTACTGGATTAAACATCTTGCATCTACACTTCTACTGGATTAAACATCTTGCATCTACACTTCTACTGGATTAAACATCTTGCATCTACACTTCTACTGGATTAAACATCTTGCATCTACACTTCTACTGGATTAAACATCTTGCATCTACACTTCTACTGGATTAAACATCTTGCATCTACACTTCTACTGGATTAAATATCTTGCATCCACACTTTTATTGGACTAAACACCTTGCATCCACACTTCTGATGGATAATACACTTCATATTCACACTTCTCTCATAATGGACACAGGACACCTTGCATTCATATTTTATTTAGCACAAAACACCCTGTATCTACACTTCTCTAGCACAAAACACCCTGTATCCACACTTCTCTCACACTGCATACGAGACACCTAGCATCCACATTTCTTTAGCACAAGACACCCTACATCCACACTTCTCTAGCACAAAACACCCTGCATCCACTTATCTCACACTGGATACAACACACCTTGTATCCACACTTTTCTTGCACAAAACAACTTGCACCCACACTTCTCTCACATGGCACACATTTCACACAAACATTCGCTGACTGAAAAACATCAACAGTCACACCCACATACATCCCAACCTCTTACTACACAGATCCCAACCTCTTACCACACAGATCCCAACCTCTTACCACACAATCCCAACTGTTACCACACACATACCAACCTCTTACCACACATCCCAACCTCTTACCACACACATCCCAACCTCTTACCACACACACCCCAACCTCTTAACACACATACCCAACCTCTTACCATGCACACCCCAACCTCTTACCACACACACCCCAACCTCTTACCACACAGATCCCAACCTCTTACCACACAGATCCCAACCTCTTACCACACACACACACACACACACACCCCAACCTCTTACCACACACATACCAACCTCTTACCACACATCCCAACCTCTTACCACACATCCCAACTTCTTACCACACAGATCCCAACCTCTTACCACACAATCCCAACCTCTTACCACACACATACCAACCTCTTACCACACATCCCAACCTCTTACCACACACATCCCCTCTTACCACACAGATCCCAACCTCTTACCACACACACCCCAACATCTTAACACACATACCCAACCTCTTACCACACAGATCCCAACCTCTTACCACACACACCCCGACCTCTTACCACACACACCCCGACCTCTTACCACACAGATCCCAACCTCTTACCACACATACACCCCAACCTCTTACCACACACACCCAACCTCTTACCACACACACCCAACCTCTTACCACACACACCCAACCTCTTACCACACACACCCAACCTCTTACCACACACACCCAACCTCTTACCACACACACCCAACCTCTTACCACACACACCCCAACCTCTTACCACACATACCCAACCTCTTAACACACATACCCAACCTCTTACCACACAGATCCCAACCTCTTACCACACACACCCCAACCTCTTACCGCACACATCCCAACCTCTTACCATACAGATCCCAACCTCTTACCACACAGATCCCAACCTCTTACCACACACACCCAACCTCTTACCACACACACCCAACCTCTTACCACACACGCCCCAACCTCTTACCACACAGATCCCAACCTCTTACCACACACCCAACCTCTTACCACACACAACCCAACCTCTTACCACACAGATCCCAACCTCTTACCACACAGATCCCAACCTCTTAACACACACACACCCCAACATACACTCAATCACAATAACAATTAGCTGTTTTTAAGCCTATTCGGGAAAAAAAGCATGAATAAGAAATGACAAACACATAGAGAAATAATCATATTAATCTTAGACTAGCTGTACTGGCACTCAAAACAAAGAACAATTTAAAATGACAATTCCAGGAAGGTCAACAAATGCCCGCAGAAGTCAGATGTGTCGGCCTAAAGGCGCAAATATAGCAGCTCTGCTGTAAACAGGCACAATGCAATTACGTCTAAAAAAACACTCCTGATGAACGTAGAAGAAAAAGAAGAAATGACAATTGAGTCGAACATATCCCTCAAGAACATGTACATAAATCCGAGATAAAAAATTGGGCCTTTCTTACTTTAAAAAAAAAGGACTATTTTACACATATTGAGGTATATTACAGCATGAGAAGATTCTTGAGTCTTGAGTCAAATCACGGAAGGGAGTCAACACACAAATTGATCCATGCTGTTGGAGATCGCAATTTTGGAAAGGCATGGTCGCCCACACCAGCCATCATGGCACTGGATGATGATGAAGAGGTATATTGGACTTATTATGTTAGTCCCATATTTGTATAGACCAATGAGCACTCGCTGGATGATATGGTTAGTATCATGTCAGCTGATTTTATTTCCCACATTTCCTGACACACATTTTAGACTGGGTAGATTTGAGTGCCCATGTCAATTTTAAGACACCAAATGGAAGCAGAAGAGCCAGCCACGTAACTGATGGACAGAGGGAATAGAAGAGTCCATGGGAATCTCAATACATGAAGCCCACAAACAGGCACTCTCCCGCTGTTTATACTTCACCTCTACACCGAAGGTACAAGAGGAACAAGATCAGATAAGGAAGAGAAGAAAGGCTATGAAAGGCGACCTGACAGATATGCCTGTCAAAATCAGGTGCGCAGACCTCAATAAATAGTGCCACATGTAACTTTACAATGTCAATGCTTAGGAAGACAAGTGGCCAGAAGAATTAGACAGAAACATTCACGTGAAGACATTACCTGCACAATATTTGCTCTCTTTCCATTCAGGTAGATAGGAACGCCAACAAAGTTGCTGTATTTCTTCACGACCTCTGAAACAACCAGTGACACTTATTAGTACAATTGTTTTGGTTACATTAAATGTCTTTTGCAGGACATTGCAACTACACCCAGCCTTTATTGGCTGTTCCTGATTTGGTAGTCAAGTTTGCATTCTGAAGTTTTTTTGGGAGATGCCTTGAAGAGATTAGAACAAGAATCGCCATGGCGAAGGTAGCCTTTTGCAAGATGGAAAACATACTGACCAATACAAAGATGTCATTTGCAATGAGAAAAAGAGTGCTGAAGTGCTACATAGAACCTCACTTTTGAATGAATGTGAAGCATGGACAATGAGCAGACAAGCTGAAAAACATCTAATGGCAGTGTAAATGTGGTTTCTGAGGGAAATGCAAATAATACTATGGACAGACAAAAAAACCAATGACCAAGTCGTACAAGAAACAAAAACTGTAAACTGATTAGAGAAATTAGACGTAGACTTCTCTGAAGTCGGAGAGTGTCTGCCTCTACGGCGAGGAACCACCAGTCTGCACACCAATAAGCCAGACATGGGACAACGGATACTCACGCAAACCTCAGGTCCTGTATGACATCACACTGATGTTGGACAACAGGATGCCTTCATCCGATATGCAGGACTTCGCATTGGAGCACAAGCCAACGAACACAAACAAGCAAGCAAGACGTAGACAAGTAATAAATTTCTGGATATGTTGAGAAGAATTAAATTGGAGAACTTGGTGACAACTGGCAAGATTGAGGGGAAAAGAACAAGGAGAAGGCAGAGAAGTAAATACCTGGATGGCTTGACCCATGGCATGGTGGAGACAAGAACACTGAACCGATCCACGACTCTGGTGATCGGGTAAGATGGCGAAACATGACCTACCACGCTTACCGGCATGATACATGATGATGATGAGTTTGCCATTGCTTTCTGAACAGGAAGCCAACATATAAGTCCAACTGACTGGCGTGTGGAACAATTCCACCATGCTGCCATCAAAACAACAACTGACTGATGTGTGGAACAATTCCACCATGCTGCCATCACAACAACAACTGACTGGCGTGTGGAACAATTCCACCATGTTGTCATCAAAACAACAACTGACTGGCATGTGGAACAATTCCACCATGCTGCCATCAAAATAACAACTGACTGGCGTGTGGAACAATTCCACCATGCTGCCATCAAAACAACAACTGACTGGCATGTGGAACAATTCCACCATGCTGCCATCAAAACAACAACTGACTGGCATGTGGAACAATTCCACCATGTTGCCATCAAAACAACAACTGACTGGCATGTGGAACAATTCCACCAAGCTGCCATAAAAACATCAACTGACTGGCGTGTGGAACAATTCCACTATGCTGCCATCAAAACAACTGACTGGCGTGTGGAACAATTCCACTATGCTGCCATCAAAACAACAACTGACTGGCGTGTGGAACAATTCCACCATGCTGCCATCACAACAACAACTGACTGGCGTGTGGAACAATTCCACCATGTTGTCATCAAAACAACAACTGACTGGCATGTGGAACAATTCCACCATGCTGCCATCAAAATAACAACTGACTGGCGTGTGGAACAATTCCACCATGCTGCCATCAAAACAACAACTGACTGGCATGTGGAACAATTCCACCATGCTGCCATCAAAACAACAACTGACTGGCATGTGGAACAATTCCACCATGTTGCCATCAAAACAACAACTGACTGGCATGTGGAACAATTCCACCAAGCTGCCATAAAAACATCAACTGACTGGCGTGTGGAACAATTCCACTATGCTGCCATCAAAACAACTGACTGGCGTGTGGAACAATTCCACTATGCTGCCATCAAAACAACAACTGACTGGCGTGTGGAACAATTCCACCATGCTGCCATCAAAACAACAACTGACTGACGTGTGGAACAATTCCACTATGCTGCCATCAAAACAACAACTGACTGGCGTGTGGAACAATTCCACTATGCTACCATCAAAACAACAACTGACTGGCGTGTGGAACAATTCCACCATGCTGTCATAAAAAGAACAAATGTAAGCTCTTAACACTTGTAAGCCAATCCAACCTCCACAATTACATTTCTCAAACCTGTTTTCTATCTGATGATTTTTTCTGACATCCAGAAACAGGCACTAGGGAGGCTCAACCATGATTCTGCCTGTGATGAAGTCTGCCAAGAACTATAAACTTTGCATGCTGTGAGATTACAAGAGAACCCCAGTAGTGCCCTACGATGATTGTAATCAACCTGCAAAACCCTCCATAGGAGCTCACGGCAACGCTTGGATTGAGCATCTTTACTGACTACCAGGACAGTGTCCTGTCTCAGAATCTGAAATACTTTGGTCATACTAAACATCACAGGGGTTTGGAGAGAACACTGATGGGAGGGCGTGGTTCCTGGAAAAAGAGACAGGAGACAACTTGCACTAAGATAGACACGTGAGACTGGAGACCCACTGGTCATGAAGACTCACAAGTCAGGAATACTGGCAAGAGATCGTTAATCTTTTGCGGCAGGCCAGGATTCGAAAGACGTTCTCCAAAGGGCCTGCTGCATGATGATCATCAGAATGGAACTCCACCATTTAAGTCCCTGAATCCTCATCTCCTACAAGAGTGAATGACTCAATACAACAGGGTCCTTAACCGACTTCCTCATACAAATGGGCCAAGAATAGTTGCTTATACTATCTGGCCAAGTACTACTATGTGTCAGTGCTTTGGGTTTAGTGAATGCAGTTTCACAATTCCCTGACATACTAGGTCTAGGTTTCAAAATCAACAGCAGGCGATTTAGGAGCAGACAGCTTTGCATTGATTGCCATATGAGAGTCGGCTGTTCAGAAAGCAATAATAAACTTTGAAACAATTTATTTATAGTTCCATGTCCTTTGCATGGTGTTGTGATAAAACCTAGGTTGATTTTCTCGGTAATTGTATGTTCAGTAGTTTGCCAGTGCTTTCTAAACGAGAAGTCAATGGTTAAGTACAACTTAAAGCCAGTGTAGGGACTGATCTGCCTACCTCACCCTCCTTGCACTGGAAGTCTAAGAGCAAAGCACTCTAATCTTTTCGATCATGTTGTCAATCTGCTGAATATAAACATTGCCTAGCAAATCACAAACAGCCAATACATGCTGGGGTTACAGTGCCCCGTAAAAGGACATGCAAAAAACACTCAACTATTACCAATTAATCACAGCTCATGCTGGAGCAACCAAATGGACAGTTCACACCAACTGGACATACAAGATGAGGTTCTGACACCATTATCATGAGGTTCTAACACCATTATCACAACTGCCATCCTACAGACCCAAGAGGCAACTGCTGACCAGAGGCAGACAGATAAATAGACCAATATAGAATAGTGCATGATGAGCCACTGTTGGAGAATCACATACAGGATCGTCTTGCAGCAGCTGCGTTTTGCAGAACGCTGTTCTCAACAGTCTGCCTAAAAGATCCTGGACTAACTGTACTGGAGAGTTTTAGAAAGGCCAGTATGGTCTCTAACTCATCAAAGAGAACATCCCAACTGCACCTCCCTGAGGTAGAGTATTGGAAACACATCACAGTGTGGCAAAACAGTTCTGGGGACCAAGCGAGTGGATACCTATTAGGTGGTTTTTATTGTTAGCGAGAGACCACAGAGCAAGGTACCCACTAACCCTGGCAGTTTAAAAGGTTGCTAAAGGTTAAGGACATAGTTCACAGTCATGTGAATGTGGACAGTATGGGAAAACCACCACATTATGCATCCCTCCAAAAATAAAACATACATGGTAAAATGTAAACAGTGAAGCACAGACACTGCTGCTGCTGCTCCACAAAGGACCGCTAGACAAACAGGACATTAAGTTTATCATTTACACCTGACAATCACGACTCTATGTTTAAGTGGGTTGGACACATTAGAAAGTTACCTTTAATGATCTCCTCCTTAGCAAAGTTGTAAGCATCGCCCTTCAGGTGTATAACAATTTTGGTCCCTCTTTGAACACCCTCTGCTTCAGAAATGTCATACTTCCCTGACCTGTGAACAGCAGATTCTTTTTTAAGCAACCATACAAAGCAAAATATTCACATGTATAGACTACCACAGCACTTTTGTTGAGAGTACAAAGTCAATTTACATGTCATCAAAGTCTATCGGGGACATTCTTTCAGGCAATTATTATTAGTTATTCTGGCAATGCAAGGTTTGCAACATTCATCTCAGGAACCCCATTTCTGTTGCTTCTAAGTTCTTCCTAATATATGCTCCATGATTCACTGCCATATAGCAAAATAGGTTCTATATAGCATTTCAGCACTCCCTTTCTTACATTCAATGATAGTGACTTATTGCATAAGATACTTTTCATTTTCTGAAATGCAGCTATTGCTTGCCCTACTCTGTCCTTAATCTGTTGTGCATCTTCCATCTGATGTTACATAGTTGCCAGCTGAAAAGTGTTTTGATCCCTTGCCTGTTCTCCTACCCCACATCTACAATTTATTGTGTCCATCTGTGTGCCCTGCTTGCGCGAGATTCGGCAGCCATACATCGCGCTGGTTACTTACGGAGGTATGGGAGCCGGTCGTTCAGAAAGCAATGGCAAACTACTGAATGTAAAACTTGCCAAGACATCAACAGCAGCTGAAAAATGCTGGTGTTGACTGCAATGTCCTGTAAAAGGATATGCAAAAAAAAAAATCAGTGTGCTGGCTGAGCCCTGTTTCTTGTTTCAGGAACCATGCATTGCTGCTTCCCCCCCCCCCCCCCCCCACCACCACTATGACATTTACTGTGGCTGAAGTATTTTAGTCTCCAAGACATAATGCTGTCTACAGCCAGTTATCTAAGAGGCCTGGGGAGCTTCAGGCCAGGAAATGATACTGGTCAAATGCAGCCACTTTTGCCTTTGACATTTATAAGGGGTTCCAGAGTAGACAAAAAACGATGGCGGCAGCACTTGATCTCGAGGATGCATACAATAGAGTTATATATGATATTTTTTAATGACCGCACTGATGGAGAAGGGGGCCAATCCCTGGTTGGTGAACTGGATAACGGCCGTCCTACATTCTCGTCGGATTGCTCTCCGTCTGGGTGCATGGACCTCAGAGCCACATATTTAAACCCCGGGACTGCCACAGGGATCCAAAATCTCACTGGTGCTCTTTAACGTGTATACGAGCAAAATTTCAAACCTAGAAGCACCAGGGGTTGGAAGGATACTAACATTTGCAGATGATATACTTGCATATAGGCAGGGGAGAGATAGGGAGAAAACAGCCCAGGAGCTACAGGCGACAGTAGACAAAGTGATTGACTGGTGCACTGAAATGGGTGCTGTCAGGATTGTGAGAGTTGATGTTCCAAGCCTCACGATAGGATGGTGGAAGCGTCAACAGAGAGAACAAACTGAAGTGTCTGGGAATCACATTTAACAGGAGCCTGTTCTTCAGGGATCATGTGGAGACAGTTGTGACAAGATCTCAAAAGGGACTCAACGCACTTAAAACTATGGCTGCAAAGGACATAGAGCAGAGAATGCTTTTCAGACTATACCAGCACTTAATCCTCTCAGCGATTGATTATGGACTAGAACTGCTCACTGTCTCAAAGAGTCAGCTGGTGAGATTGGAGCGCATACAGAAGGAGGCTATGCGGGTCATTCTGGGATGCACCAGAGACACCCCAGTGGTGTGTATGCGGTACATCCTTGGTTTGCTGACTGTTGCTGGTAGGCTAAAGGTGATGCAGGCGAAGGCATACCTCAGAGTAGCTGCTGACACAGATCACCCGTTGCATGAGGCGCTGGACGCAGTTAAGGGTCAGCGACTGATAAGAGGGAAATCATGGATGGCTCAGGCAGAGGAAACGATCAGACAGGTGTGCCCCTTGGAGAACATTAGGCGAGGAGAGGAGTGGGTCAGAGTGCCAGCGGAGCAGTCAGACTTGTGCAGAGTTATAATCACATTGAGCCAGGAGTGCAGGGTGTGGCCAGCAGGGGCCACAGAAGTAGAAATCCAGCAACTAATTCAGGATAATGCTCGCCCGGGTGATGTGATTATCTACACAGATGGTTCGGTGTTGAGAGGTAGAAGCACCTGGGGTTTCTTGGCAAAGGCTAATGGTCGACGTTTGGAACAGGAGAGCTTGGCATATGATACCATATCTAGCTTAAGAATGGAGGTGGAGGCAGTCAGTGCAGCTTTCCGCTGGATACAGAATACGATACACACACATCGTGATTTTAACTGACTCAGAAAGCATGCTGAGTAGGGTGAGGACAGGCAAGCTTCGTGCCGAGTGGCTTGCTTCGCTTTGGAAGTCACGGGTGGCAAGCATCATCTGGATCTTTTCTCCGGGGCATGCTGGTGAGCTGGGGAATGAACAGGCAGACAGACTAGCTGGCTCTGCAAAACTTGGTGGAGTATTGATGCATGATAAGGCAGACGTGGTTGAGGCCTTGTGGGAGCACGTGTACACCACGGAGGAGCAAATGGATCACCATGATCTGGCAAGAATGCAACAGCGTGGAGTGACGAGGGGATCTGGCTGATGCTCGACGCTTAGAGGAAAGATGAGACGCACATATAATCAGATTGCTACTGGTACTATTGGGGTTGACACTCTTCGCTGGCTTCTGAGGATGGGGATGGAGCGCTTATGGGAATGCCTTATGGATGTCGGTTCCTAAATCAGCCAGTTATCTTCGAGGTTCAGATCTTGTAGGATGTGTCAGCATTTTTCTTGCTCTTGGTCCACGATGTTCTAAGAACTTTTCTGTTGTATCTGTTGTTCAAAAGCCCTATAGCAGCATGGTAGAGTGGCTAGAATGTTTGGTTCTCCTTCAGGATACCCGGGATCAAATCCTCGGTAAAATGTGGATTTTGTTCTAGTGGGGGAAAATGAAACCCAGCCTGCACAGTTCGCGGCGGCTGCACTAGCCAGATGGCCTTAATTCCTCCGGCTCAAGACCCCCGTGTCCTACGCCTCAAGGTACTATAGGCAGCAGATGACAGTTTATTTTGGAAGTTATTATAATATGGTCCATGACTCACAACCTTACTGTGTGTGTTCTCAAAATTGTAAAGAACTTTCCTGTTGTAAATGTGGTTCAAAAGCCCTGATTTTCCTATTTAGTTACTACCAAATGGTCCATGACCCACAACCATATGTGCATGTTCTCAAAATTTTAGAGATGTATCTGTTGTTCAAAAGCCGTCATTTTCTTCTGTAGTTATTATGAAATGGTCCATGGCACACAATCGTACCATGCCTCAGGAAAATGAATGTTCTCAAAACTGTTACTTCAACATGTTTGCCAGTGTTGTGCCCAAGGTTCTTTATACTGTTTAACCTCTGCATTGCTATGGTCAGCCTACACATAACTTCTGAACAGTCGCAATTGCTTCTGATTATGGATTCTGAAATACTGCATAATATTTCAACCCACATTGTGCTCACATACAACATTGTATAATAAAGGCAACAATACATCACCCGTGTCCAGCACTCACCCATCAGATGACCACTTGTAGGCTGGTGAGTCTGGCTTGAAGGACTTTGTGTACACGTCCACTGTATCACCCACCATAAATGTGGAATAAAAGCCAACACCAAACTGGCCAATCAGGTTGCTACCGATATCCCCTTTACTATTTTTCTCTGCCAGCTGCTCCAAGAAGGCCTAAGTGTGGAAACCAAACAGGAATTGACTGTTTCATTATCTCAAAAAACACCAGCCAAGCCCAATCTGGTAAACCATATAAAATATAGTGTTGTTATATATATATGAACTAGCTGACCCGGCCCGGCTTCGCCCAGCCCCTGGTGGGGAGCATCTCATTTAATTCATATAAGTAGTCATATAAGCTCCCGTTCCCGTTCCCGACTATCTACTGTCTGTCTATTATTAGAAAGAGCACTTGAAAGATCTTTACATCTTCCCCCAACAATTAACTTGGGTAAATGGAGCGTCTCATTTAATTCATATTCGGTCCCTGGTCCCGTTCCCGTTCCCAAAAAAGACGACCCGGCCCGGCCTCGCCAAGTCCCTGGTGGGGAGCATATCATTTAATTCATATTCGGCGGAGGGAGGAGGGATTAGGAGGAGGGAGGAGGAGGAAGAAGGAGGAGGGAGGAGGAGGAGGGAGGAAGAGGGAAAGGGAGGAGGAGGGAGGAGGAGGAGAGAGGAGGAGGAGGGAGGAGGAGGAAGGAGGAGGAGGGAGGAGGAAGAGGGAGAAAGAGGAGGAGGGAGGAGGAGGAGGGGGAGGAGGGAGGTGGAGGGAGGAGGAGGTAGAGGGAGGAGGCGGAGGGAGGAGGAGGAGACAGGAGGAGGAGGGAGGAGGAGGGGAGAATGGAGGAGGAGGAGGGAGGAGGAGGGAGGAGGGAGGAAGAGGGAGGAGGGGGAGGAGGAGGAAGGATTAGGAGGAGGAAGAGGAGGGAGGAGGAGGAAGAGAGAGAGAGAGAGAGAGAGAGAGAGACAGAGAGAGAGAGTGTGTGTGTGTGAGAGAGTGTTCCTCGCCATCAGACGAACCCACTCTGACTTCAGAGGTGCTTGTAATTTATGTCTCCGAGTCAGGCACAAGAAATCAACATTTTAGTCCAATTGACCGATGTAGAGGTTTAACACTCTACCTCAACATTAGCATTTATTTCAAGCGAACAAAAGAAGAATTGGTGACAATTACCCAATGATTCAATGACTTTGTTACATTTTGTATGAATTCTGTAGATATCTCCATTAGACATAATCATGTAAAAATTCTGTGCAGTGCTGTAATGGCAACGGAGATGTGGTTTCTGAGATGAATGTTGTGAACACCCTGGATGGTCAGAGTAAATAACAATGATTGCCTGGAAGAGGCTAGTAAAACTAGAACATTATATACAAGTATAAGACAGAGACAGTGTACGTTGATCACATAATGTGAAGAGAGACATTGGAAAACACTGTGATAACTGGAAAGATCAATGACAGGAGGCAGAGCAAGAGAAATGATGCTGGATGGTCTAACATGGTAGAATGGAGGAATATCATCAAGAGATCAATATGATCCAGAACACCAAGGACTGAGATCTGTGGAGAGACAAGAATGCCTTCACATTTGGCATGGCACATAATGATGGCAATCACTGTAGTAATTCCATGATTCATCTTCTTCTGTGTTCGTCCGGGATGTTGTTTTAGACGTAATTGCATTATGCCTGTTTACAGCAGAGCTGCGATATTTGCACCTTTCGGCCAACACATCCGACTTCTTCAGGCATTTGTTGGCCTGGTTACATTCCCAGATTCCATGATACAAATCAACATGAACAAAAAGCCAGAAATACTCACTTTAGACCCAGATCTTGCAATGATGCCTAAGTTGTCAATCAATTCTTCTTTAGTCAAGCCTATGCCGGTGTCCTAGAATGAAAACATGAATTCATTTGTGTTCAAATGAATTGACATCAACAATGGGCAAACAAGGTATAAACAAAGACACATGGGAACTACAATCAATGAAATACAAGCAACAAAAATCAATATTTTCATTTCATAGCAAAGTGTCTGCAATGACCCGTGTACAATATCAAGCTTCTGTCTGGTGATATATTTGTTTTGATCAAAACTCATCATCCAGTGCCTTGCCGGCTGGCATGGGCGGTCATGCCTCTCCACAAATTGCAATCTCCAATGGCATGAATAAATTCATGTGTTGACTCCCTTCTGTGCCATGACACAAAACTTAGAATCTTCTCATGCTGTCTTCCTCTATCTCTCTTTCCACAAATCTTTCCAGCTGTCACAAAATGTTCCAATTTTTGTCTTCTCATAGCGTGGCCAAAAGATAATGACTGCTTCTTTCTGATGTTTGTGATAAGTTGTTTTTGTGACTCAGCTTCCCTCAACATGTCCAGATTGTTCATTTTGGCTGTCCAATTAATTCTCAACATTCTTCTATAAACCCACATCTCCAAGGCTTCCAGGGATTTTTTCCACCTGTTTACTAATTGTCCAGGATTCGCAGCCGTATGTTAAAACTGACTCCATGTAACATGCAAGAACTCTTTTCCAAACTTTCAAGGACAGTGACTTATTGCACATAATATTCTACAAAACTATCCTCCTGAAGAATGAATTTAAGAGCCAGCACCAGTGCACTCAGGACATTCCTACACATGTTCCAGCTACCTATTAAGAAGGCACCGAAAAGTTACCATGCTAGGTATTCCAGTATCTATTTGATTAGAAGTCAGCCTGGTTTTCCCTCTACATCATAAGTCAAAACTATCCTCCCATCTTGTTTCAGTCTGAAAAAGGCACTTCAGTCGGAGGGAAAAACTCAGTAACCATGTGTATTAAATGATAAATAAGCTTTATGTTCACCACCCTTCTATTAATATATCACCTTAAAAAGAACAATATTTCTCATCACTAAAAAACTGGCTCATAAACACCATGACATCCTGGAGACTGTAATACTTTGGCCATAATAAACAAGACATTGGTTTGGACAGAACATCAGTGGAAGGCATGTGTTTGGGAAGAAGAGGCATGGGACCACCTGTGATGGGACAGCCCCAGCAGCATCCGAATGACAAGTTAAAAAGGAATTAAAGAGCCCACAATAATTTTCTATCATTCTCTAAAAGAATAAACGTTCCCCAGAAGAGGATAAAAACGTAAGAGAAAAATACAGAGTCACTTAGAGCCCGCACTATCATTTTTACTACATTGGTAGATCAAAGCAACGTCTGGTCTCTACATCTAAGAGATTTTCCCTTTGATGTTCTGATCAACCAGACATCGCGGAGCTAGTTTACAAGCCTGCGGTTGGAATAGGGACTAACACCTTACGTTCAACAGGACCTAACGTGTGAACCAGCCATGGCAGAATGGGAGATAAGAGGGTCAGCCAGACCCGTCTGAAATAATACATGGCAGTGCTACTCAGGGGAAAACCCCGTGTGATCCAAAGACGGCAATTTAATGCAGGCCTAACACATCTAAAAGTCCAGACTTTGTGGAGCCGGGACGTCTGTAATTGCCACCACAAAGGAGCAATTAGGACCAGATGCTTAACACCTCTCCACAATACTACGGGGCAAAGTAGAAACACATGGCTGACACATTCCTGCCAGCAACCGGGAAGGCTGGTGTTACCAGCCTATTGGAATGTAATGACGCAACTGCATAGCCGCCAAAGCAGGTTTCATTGTTTCAGGCGTGGGGGGCATCGGTCAATTTGATTGACAGATGAAACTACCCTTCACAGGAAAGGAGGAGGGGTGAAAAGAATTTGGCACTTAATCCATCTAGGTAAATCATCTTACATGGAAAAATAGGCGGAGTTAATGAAAAGGGGAATATTAATTAGCCAACCTGGAAACTAGCCAGGAATTGAATAGAATAAAACTACGAGCAGTGGCCAGCAAGACTTCAGACGCATTCACAATAGTGTACCAGGGAAGCCGGAATTTTAATTTCTGGTGAGAGATTACCCTCTCGTTTTGTTACTTCGATACAATGTCGTATGACAGGATTTCCTAGCTATAACCCAGGTAATACCATTACTCTGATTAGTTTGTCTGCTAGTCTGAAGGCTTGTGTAGTTTCTTGTTCTGCATATTCTCCAAAACTTTACACTTGTGGATTTTCTTTGTACTTAATGTTCCAGTTCTAGCTTTACAATTTCACTGAGAACTATTTTCTTCTTTCATTCACCACTTGGTTGTCTGATTTGTTGTATGTGATAATTTGGAGAAATCCATTATCCAAGCTACATGAGCGTGTGGCTTATGCATGTACAGGAGATACATTTAGATTCATCCTGTATGATGTTAAACATTGGGGAGACTGACTACTTAGGAGAAATTCCTGAGAGCTACCAGTCTCTTGATAGCGTCCAATTAACATTGATTATTTGGACCAACACTTTGAGTGCCTACCAAGATTGTGGTGAAACCACTTGGTTTGAGGAATGGCACCAGTTCACCTTGTCTGCATGATGTCTGCATGAGGACAGACATGACTTAGGACATTCAATATCCCAGACAGATTCAGGGAAGGCATTTAATGTTCGACAGGACTGTGCGACCAGCCCTTCCGACAAGACAGTATGAATGAATCAGAAAGGGAAAGAGTAAGTGAGGTGAACTTATATGGGAAACACTCCATTACACAAATGTATATGAATATGTATGTTTTGAGCTATAGAGGTTCTAAATAGTTTTATTAATATATACATATATATTTATTTATTTAGAACTGATATATGTTTATGTAACATGCCATCATCTATCATCATACCATCATATATTATGACTTGAATGTATGTTTATATGAATGTATAGACATATGTGTTTGAGATGTGTAGACGTAGATACTACCCATCTCCGTTCGTTTCATTTCAGATCTCTTAGGAGCAATGGACAGTCAACAACCCATATCCGGAAGTGACTTAGCCTTGTGAGGGACCAAGTTGGACTCCTTCAATCTGACAGTGAACTGCGTCTCACTGGGGGAAGCATGACCTATGTGCTTCTGAGCTTTTCAGCCAGATGAGTTACGTATACCATAATATAATCATCATCATCATATGATCATCAATAGCAATAATAAACACAGTTGTTGTATTTTAAACTCAGTTGTCTGTATAATTCTAAATGTTTATAAATGTTTGTGTAGCGTAATCAAGTACACACATGATTGTATCATTTAGTGGGGGTTCGCACATATTGTCCAGAAGTGGGAATCTATGTCCGGGAGGTATCTTGCCTATGCAGTCATAAGTAACCAGATTACGTTGCATGTCTTAACTCCTCCTTTCTCACTTCTGGTGATACCAAGTACAGCCAAAACTATATAGATATATTCTATCTTCAACGAGCCACTTCTTGGCTGTTTCCTTGAGTATCAGGGACAGTGTCTTAAATCAGCATAAAAGACATTAGTTCCACGTTTTCTCTCTGGGATCTGGGTGGTAACTAGTCCCTTCTGACAGAGTTAGGGGATCTTAAACTGCATCCAGAACTAAACACCAGTAGAAGAAAATGATTTTGGCTGAGTGGTTGCCCCTCTGGGATCTAACCCTAGAACATATTGGGTCGGCTCGTCCGCTATAGAATCCGGGAGTAAACCCTAGAACCTATTGGTCTGCTCGCCCGCTATAGAATCAGGGAGTAAACCCTAGAACACTTGGTTCGCTCGCAAGGAACGAACCTATTTCAAATCTGTTAGTCTGGTATTATTCTGGTCTTGCCCATGGATAGAACCTAGGTCATTCTCACTTACATTCTTAGCAGCATTAGTTAGTTATAATTTATTTCTAATGTAATAGCTTGCTTGATTGTAGGCAAGATTTTGACACATTTGGACTTCTTATCCATGATAGAATCAGAGAATAAATTCTAGACTATTGATTTTCATAAACCATTCTTTCATTCTTCACCCATTACATTTGCTAGGTATTAACTTAGGAATTTGTTTCTAGGGAAGTCTGTAGAATTTAAATAACTTGTTAAAAAGTTAATAATGGATAATATCATATGAGTTAATTTACATCATTCACCACTGTAGAATTAATAATCACATTAATTAGTGATATTAATTAGTTTATTGATGATTTACTTGATGATTGTTTGATTACATGCTTTATCATTTGATTTAATCATGAATAATTTGATAATGCATAATTACTTCAGTGTATGACGGACTGCTTTGCATCAACTTTCTCACTCAAATTCACTACTATCATTCTCATAGCAGTGTCAGTTCCTCTTGTCACTATCCTGCTCTAGCATAAATCTAACTAGCTCTGTGTAGGGTAATAATATAATTACTTACCTGAGTTTAAGCTGAGAAGAGATCATGGATGCACGCACAGATTTCTTAGAGTCCGCTAGAGGATGGGGCATAAGGCTCAGCTTAGTAGGAGAGAAGCTAGAACTATTTATTAGAGATGAAATGGATTGGTGGGACAAAGAAGACGAACAGATGATGAAAAGACTTGCAGAATTAGAAGCAGATATGCGTCACAAAGCTGAAGAAGATGAGATTAAGAAGAAGCAAATTGAAATACTGAACGTGGAGGAATCTACCAGCTCGACTGAGGAAAAGCCAATCACTCAAGCCGAAACTCTGATAGAAAGCGGGGAAGCTGACCGTCACAAAGAAGAGGCACGCATTCCTTCGCAAATCCCCATGGCTCAGAAAAACAAAAACTTGCGCACAGAAAGGCAGATGCTTCCCTCAATTCCGAAAAATAAACGGAATATGGAAAAATTTACCCAGGGTACAGTAAACAGACACAAAGGTGAAAAATGTTTACACCGCAATAAAAGCGGATTAGCTGGCTTGGCAACCCAGCAATCTCAGGAGCTTCCTAAGACTTCCCAAAGGAGAAAAATCCAGGAGGAGGAGGACCTGAGGAAAACTATTAAAGAGATCGAAGGCGAGACCTTACCCAATTCTCTTTTTCCCTTCAGTTCAGATAAACTAGGAGTGGAAATGATTTCAGCTGAGACTGGAATGGATGTAAAACAGGATTCCAGTGTTTCTTTCTATGTGGCCACACAAGATGAAACAATTATCAGTATGAATTACTTATCTCAGGTGGGAGATGACATTGAAAATGACACCCCACAACATTCACTTCTATTGGATTTGGCACAAGAAAACCAGACCAGGGAGAGAATACCTCAATTGGACTTGGCACAAGAGAGCCCAGCCATGGAGGACAATCAAGACACGGAGAATTCTTACGATGTCAGTATCTTGGAGTCTTTCGAAAAGGAAACTCAAGATACACAAAGCATTCATGTAGGTTATACCACGGACTCTGATTCAGGGACGATAAACATGTCTGCTAACAACAAAGAAGAAAATACTTCTTTGGACAGGATGAAGGTAATGCCTATCATCAACACAGCTGAAGCTAACAGGGGATCACAAATGATGGACTCTGCAGCGGAACAAAACCGGAGCGGTTGGTATACTCAACACTCAGGACCTTGTTTACCTTTCACTTCAACCAATGTTGGATGGGGAGAACAGCTGTTTATGTATACTTCTACAAGGAGTGATACAAATTCACAGTTCTTGGGGAACAACATGATTTCTCAAAGCTGGACAACTTCTACTAGCCTTATACTTTCAAACACAGATTCAAAATGGAACTCTGTTGAAGAGGAACGCACCTGGATAAATAATTATCGAGGGAAGAAAACTCTTAAATCAGGAGGGAGTAAACGGACGCCCTACCAAGAAAGAGGCAAGTATGAGTTGAATGCACATCATAAAATTATGATGTTTAGCAAATTTCCTGCCAAAAGGAGATTAAAGGATTTTTTTATGATCTTTGGCCGACGGAGGAAAAGAAAATGGAGCAACATTACTGCAACAAATTCTTATAAGAAAACACTGATGGCACTTCCTCTGCTGATAGGACAAGGGCCAGAAATGGAGTGGACAATAACAGTCTCTCTGCGGCGCAGGAGAATCTTGTTATACATTTTGCAATTTCCCGGCTGGGAAAAAGTAACCTCCAGAGGACAGGACATTACCGAGCAATAGCCCGGAAATCCGACACAACACCAGGAGCAAAGATTTGCACGATTTATCCTGGGAGAATGGACATGGGATATTTCTTTTGACTCATAGAACATCCCACTGCCACAAAGAATATTGGGAACCCAGACTTGGAGGCAGTTGGAGAACGGAGAGAACTTAGATACATTCTTGAATGCTGCCGAGGCTCTGTTATAGGCTTCATTAATGAACCTACTTAAATTGGGGAGCTATGTGATGGGACAGCCCCAGCAGCATCCGAATGACACAAGTTAAAAAGGAATTAAAGAGCCCACAATAATTTTCTATCATTCTCTAAAAGAATAAACGTTCCCCAGAAGAGGATAAAAACGTAAGAGAAAAATACAGAGTCACTTAGAGCCCGCACTATCATTTTTACTACATTGGTAGATCAAAGCAACGTCTGGTCTCTACATCTAAGAGATTTTCCCTTTGATGTTCTGATCAACCAGACATCGCGGAGCTAGTTTACAAGCCTGCGGTTGGAATAGGGACTAACACCTTACGTTCAACAGGACCTAAAGTGTGAACCAGCCATGGCAGAATGGGAGATAAGAGGGTCAGCCAGACCCGTCTGAAATAATACATGGCAGTGCTACTCAGGGGAAAACCCCGTGTGATCCAAAGACGGCAATTTAATGCAGGCCTAACACATCTAAAAGTCCAGACTTTGTGGAGCCGGGACGTCTGTAATTGCCACCACAAAGGAGCAATTAGGACCAGATGCTTAACACCTCTCCGCAATACTACGGGGCAAAGTAGAAACACATGGCTGACACATTCCTGCCAGCAACCGGGAAGGCTGGTGTTACCAGCCTATTGGAATGTAATGACGCAACTGCATTGCCGCCAAAGCAGGTTTCATTGTTTCAGGCGTGGGGGGCATCGGTCAATTTGATTGACAGATGAAACTACCCTTCACAGGAAAGGAGGAGGGGTGAAAAGAATTTGGCACTTAATCCATCTAGGTAAATCATCTTACATGGAAAAATAGGCGGAGTTAATGAAAAGGGGAATATTAATTAGCCAACCTGGAAACTAGCCAGGAATTGAATAGAATAAAACTACGAGCAGTGGCCAGCAAGACTTCAGACGCATTCACAATAGTGTACCAGGGAAGCCGGAATTTTAATTTCTGGTGAGAGATTACCCTCTCGTTTTGTTACTTCGATACAATGTCGTATGACAGGATTTCCTAGCTATAACCCAGGTAATACCATTACTCTGATTAGTTTGTCTGCTAGTCTGAAGGCTTGTGTAGTTTCTTGTTCTGCATATTCTCCAAAACTTTACACTTGTGGATTTTCTTTGTACTTAATGTTCCAGTTCTAGCTTTACAATTTCACTGAGAACTATTTTCTTCTTTCATTCACCACTTGGTTGTCTGATTTGTTGTATGTGATAATTTGGAGAAATCCATTATCCAAGCTACATGAGCGTGTGGCTTATGCATGTACAGGAGATACATTTAGATTCATCCTGTATGATGCTAAACATTGGGGAGACTGACTACTTAGGAGAAATTCCTGAGAGCTACCAGTCTCTTGATAGCGTCCAATTAACATTGATTATTTGGACCAACACTTTGAGTGCCTACCAAGATTGTGGTGAAACCACTTGGTTTGAGGAATGGCACCAGTTCACCTTGTCTGCATGATGTCTGCATGAGGACAGACATGACTTAGGACATTCAATATCCCAGACAGATTCAGGGAAGGCATTTAATGTTCGACAGGACTGTGCGACCAGCCCTTCCGACAAGACAGTATGAATGAATCAGAAAGGGAAAGAGTAAGTGAGGTGAACTTATATGGGAAACACTCCATTACACAAATGTATATGAATATGTATGTTTTGAGCTATAGAGGTTCTAAATAGTTTTATTAATATATACATATATATTTATTTATTTAGAACTGATATATGTTTATGTAACATGCCATCATCTATCATCATACCATCATATATTATGACTTGAATGTATGTTTATATGAATGTATAGACATATGTGTTTGAGATGTGTAGACGTAGATACTACCCATCTCCGTTCGTTTCATTTCAGATCTCTTAGGAGCAATGGACAGTCAACAACCCATATCCGGAAGTGACTTAGCCTTGTGAGGGACCAAGTTGGACTCCTTCAATCTGACAGTGAACTGCGTCTCACTGGGGGAAGCATGACCTATGTGCTTCTGAGCTTTTCAGCCAGATGAGTTACGTATACCATAATATAATCATCATCATCATATGATCATCAATAGCAATAATAAACACAGTTGTTGTATTTTAAACTCAGTTGTCTGTATAATTCTAAATGTTTATAAATGTTTGTGTAGCGTAATCAAGTACACACATGATTGTATCATTTAGTGGGGGTTCGCACATATTGTCCAGAAGTGGGAATCTATGTCCGGGAGGTATCTTGCCTATGCAGTCATAAGTAACCAGATTACGTTGCATGTCTTAACTCCTCCTTTCTCACTTCTGGTGATACCAAGTACAGCCAAAACTATATAGATATATTCTATCTTCAACGAGCCACTTCTTGGCTGTTTTCTTGAGTATCAGGGACAGTGTCTTAAATCAGCATAAAAGACATTAGTTCCACGTTTTCTCTCTGGGATCTGGGTGGTAACTAGTCCCTTCTGACAGAGTTAGGGGATCTTAAACTGCATCCAGAACTAAACACCAGTAGAAGAAAATGATTTTGGCTGAGTGGTTGCCCAACCGGGAGCTACCTCAAGCCAGTTGGTGACACCACCAGCTGGATATGGAACACAGGTCACTGCAGACACCTTGGACATGAAAATGCATGAGGTAGGAGAACTGGCCAAGGATTGAGAGTCTGTGATGAGAGCGATGTTCTGCGAATAACCTGCTAAATGATTATAAATAAATCAAGGACCCTTTTTTACACATCTAACGGCATAGTGGGCTTATGATGCTAGCCTCGTATTTGTATAGACCAATCAGCACTCAAAAGCTGATGTGGTTAATATTTGTATAGTCCAATCAGCACTCAAAGGCTGATGTGGTAAATATTTGTATAGACCAATCAGCACTCAAAAGCTGATGTGGTTAATATTTGTATAGTCCAATCAGCACTCAAAGGCTGATGTGGTAAATATTTGTATAGTCCAATCAGCACTCAAAGGCTGATGTGGTAAATATTTGTATAGTCCAATCAGCACTCAAAGGCTGATGTGGTAAATATTTGTATAGACCAATCAACACTCAAAGGCTGATGTGGTTAATATTTGTATAGACCCATCAGCACTCAAAGGCTGATGTGGTTAATATTTGTTAGTTTTTTTCTTCTTCTTAGTTAGTTAGTCGACAGATCATCCTCATTGCACATCGAACCATTCAAGTCCATAAGTGCTCGGATCCCCTCCTCAGCAAATCCCGCAACGTGTAGCGGCTAACGACGCCAGTTCTGTGTTGGTTTATCAATCTTCTTTGGCTTCCTGCGTAGTGTTCTTGTTTGGCCACCCCTCTTTTAATTTGCTGCTCTCGCAGTCTGGCCATTGTTGTAGATTCACAGTCATCACTTGGTTCTCGCAAAAGTCTTACTTCTCGTAGAGCATTCAGGATGTCGGCCTGGTCCATGGCGCGTCCGCCCTCCACAGTAGCCTCACCTGCGAGCTTGTCAGCCCGCTCATTTCCTTGTACTCCCGCATGCCCTGGCACGAAGATGAAACTAATCTTTGCCAGTCGAGACCGCTCCAGAGGCAGCAACCATTCTCTTCGGATTGATCCCTCCTCTATCCTCTTGATCATGTTCATTGAGTCGCTGAGGAAACAAGCCCTAGTGAATGTCTGTGTCTCGAGCCATGTTATTGCTTTACTTACTGCCATGACTTCCATGGTCAGGCTACTTGTGGTTTCAGTGAAAGCACCATAGTCCTCCTTCACAATTCTCCCTCCGGCCCGAGCTGTAAAGGCCCATGAGCTTCTCACATGTCGGACGACCGACCCATCTGTGTAGATGACCGCGTCACCGTCTAGCGAATTCTCGAAAATCAACGCTTGTACTTCAGCCTCAACAGCAGCCGGATTTTCTTGTCTGCATTTTCTATCTAGTTGGATGCAAACTGAAAAGGATGTGCAGAAGTCTGTTGGCACTTGCACCCACTCCTCGCCAGGTTCTAAGTCCTCAAGTGAACACACCTGTTGAAGAATGTCTTCGGCTTGACCCATCCACGACCTTCCTCTTTTTAACCTGCTGCCCTTCACCTTCCTAATTTCACTATGCAGTGGATGTTGTGTGTTTGCGTTAATTCTGAGGTAGGCGCGTGCCCTGCAACCTTGTATTCTCTCTTCAATGGTTGGAAAATCAAGAAGGCAGCGCATCGCCATGCATGCTGTTATCTCTTGTACATCCAAGAATAATGCGCATAGCTTCATTCTGTATCCTTTCCATCCTTTCTATCTGCTTATGGTTGAGAGTCAGGATTGCCATTGCATACTCCAAAACAGACATGACCAGCCCCTCGTATAGAAGACATAGATGGCGCTGCTCACAGTTTTGCTGCCGCCATCACCCGCATTGCTGCCAAACCCCGCTTGGCCTTTATTATCACCTGGTCTATGTGCACATTATAAGCAAGGCTTCGATCAAACCGTATCCCCAGGTAATTCATTGCCTGCGTTCTTTCCACCGTCTCTGAACACAGCATTACAGTTGGTGTTGGAGTGTTGACAATATGATTATTCAACGAGAACCAAGTCACTGTTGCCTTTGTTGGGTTGACCATTGCCCCAGCTTCATCACACCAAGTACTTATGCGATTGAGTTCGGTTTGTAGTTCCACAGCAACCTCCTCTCTATCCTTACCCTTTCTTCTTCTTACGCTTGCTCACTTTGAACTCAAGTGTAGTCTATATACACTACTTCTAGTAGTGTTGAACTGAATTTTGTGTGTAGATTAGTTTTACCTATTAACAATGTCTCTGCCATTAGGCAAACCCACTCTGGCTTCAGGGGTACTTGTAATTAACATCCCCAAGTCAAGATGATAGGTCAAAATTTTAGTCCAACTGTCCAGTGTAGGGGTTGAACCCCTTACCCCGGCATCAGCACATCAGATGTTTAAAAACACACATTCTTATCCATTCGGCCATGCTGACCCACTTTTGGGCATATAGTGCTAGCCCCATATTTGTATAGACCAATGGGCACGCAACGGCTGATGTGGCCAATACCACACAGGCCACCTTAACCTGCTCTGTGGCAAAGTCCTACACAGCATAGGGCACTGGATGGTGATATGTGATACACACCATGGACTGCAAGTCGTAGCTGAGATAGGCACTGGATGGTGATATGTGATACACACCATGGACTGCAAGTCGTAGCTAAGATAGGCACTGAATGGTGATATGTGATACACACCATGGACTGCAAGTCGTAGCTGAGATAGGCACTGAATGGTGATATGTGATACACACCATGGACTGCAAGTCATAGTTGAGATAGGCACTGGATGGTGATATGTGATACACACCATGGACTGCAAGTCGTAGCTGAGATAGGCACTGAATGGTGATATGTGATACACACCATGGACTGCAAGTCATAGTTGAGATAGGCACTGAATGGTGATATGTGATACACACCATGGACTGCAAGTCATAGTTGAGATAGGCACTGGATGGTGATATGTGATACACACCATGGACTGCAAGTCATAGCTAAGATAGGCACTGGATGGTGATATGTGATACACACCATGGACTGCAAATCATAGCTAAGATAGGCACTGGATGGTGATATGTGATACACACCATGGACTGCAAGTCATAGTTGAGATAGGCACTGGATGGTGATATGTGATACACACCTATGACTGCAAGTCATAGTTGAGATAGGCACTGGATGGTGATATGTGATACACACCATGGACTGCAAGTCATAGTTGAGATAGGCACTGGATGGTGATATGTGATACACACCTATGACTGCAAGTCATAGTTGAGATAGGCACTGGATGGTGATATGTGATACACACCATGGACTGCAAGTCATAGTTGAGATAGGCACTGGATGGTGATATGTGATACACACCATGGACTGCAAGTCATAGTTGAGATAGGCACTGAATGGTGATATGTGATACACACCATGGACTGCAAGTCATAGTTGAGATAGGCACTGGATGGTGATATGTGATACACACCTATGACTGCAAGTCATAGTTGAGATAGGCACTGGATGGTGATATGTGATACACACCATGGACTGCAAGTCATAGTTGAGATAGGCACTGGATGGTGATATGTGATACACACCATGGACTGCAAGTCATAGTTGAGATAGGCACTGGATGGTGATATGTGATACACACCATGGACTGCAAGTCATAGTTGAGATAGGCACTGAATGGTGATATGTGATACACACCATGGACTGCAAGTCATAGCTGAGATAGGCACTGGATGGTGATATGTGATACACACCATGGACTGCAAGTCATAGTTGAGATAGGCACTGGATGGTGATATGTGATACACACCTATGACTGCAAGTCATAGCTGAGATAGGCACTGGATGGTGATATGTGATACACACCATGGACTGCAAGTCATAGCTAAGATAGGCACTGGATGGTGATATGTGATACACACCATGGACTGCAAATCATAGCTAAGATAGGCACTGGATGGTGATATGTGATACACACCATGGACTGCAAGTCATAGTTGAGATAGGCACTGAATGGTGATATGTGATACACACCATGGACTGCAAGTCATAGCTGAGATAGGCACTGGATGGTGATATGTGATACACACCTATGACTGCAAGTCATAGCTGAGATAGGCACTGGATGGTGATATGTGATACACACCATGGACTGCAAGTCATAGCTGAGATAGGCACTGGATGGTGATATGTGATACACACCATGGACTGCAAGTCATAGTTGAGATAGGCACTGGATGGTGATATGTGATACACACCATGGACTGCAAGTCGTAGCTGAGATAGGCACTGGATGGTGATATGTGATACACACCATGGACTGCAAGTCATAGTTGAGATAGGCACTGGATGGTGATATGTGATACACACCATGGACTGCAAGTCATAGCTGAGATAGGCACTGGATGGTGATATGTGATACACACCTATGACTGCAAGTCATAGCTGAGATAGGCACTGGATGGTGATATGTGATACACACCTATGACTGCAAGTCATAGCTGAGATAGGCACTGGATGGTGATATGTGATACACACCATGGACTGCAAGTCGTAGCTGAGATAGGCACTGGATGGTGATATGTGATACACACCATGGACTGCAAGTCATAGTTGAGATAGGCACTGGATGGTGATATGTGATACACACCATGGACTGCAAGTCATAGCTGAGATAGGCACTGGATGGTGATATGTGATACACACCTATGACTGCAAGTCATAGCTGAGATAGGCACTGGATGGTGATATGTGATACACACCTATGACTGCAAGTCATAGCTGAGATAGGCACTGGATGGTGATATGTGATACACACCATGGACTGCAAGTCATAGTTGAGATAGGCACTGGATGGTGATATGTGATACACACCATGGACTGCAAGTCATAGTTGAGATAGGCACTGGATGGTGATATGTGATACACACCATGGACTGCAAGTCATAGCTGAGATAGGCACTGGATGGTGATATGTGATACACACCTATGACTGCAAGTCATAGCTGAGATAGGCACTGGATGGTGATATGTGATACACACCTATGACTGCAAGTCATAGCTGAGATAGGCACTGGATGGTGATATGTGATACACACCATGGACTGCAAGTCATAGTTGAGATAGGCACTGGATGGTGATATGTGATACACACCATGGACTGCAAGTCATAGTTGAGATAGGCACTGGATGGTGATATGTGATACACACCATGGACTGCAAGTCATAGCTGAGATAGGCACTGGATGGTGATATGTGATACACACCATGGACTGCAAGTCATAGTTGAGATAGGCTGGCCATGTTATGCATGCCAAATGATAGGAAATCTCCACTGGTGAACTTGAATCAAACATGCAAGCTAGCATGGACCTATACAAAGACACCCTAAAGCCTCAATGAAGAAATGCAATAAGGTCTTGAAAGCAAAACTGAGACAACAGTGTTGCTGATTGCTCTGTCTGGTGCAGTGAGATCTTTGGGAAAATGGCAGCCTTTAATCAGCTACAAGTTTATGAAACCATCTAGAATTAGGGAAGATTATCATCATCACACTAGAGACAGCTATACTGAGGCTCTGATCTTCCTCTTAACATTCCTGCCAGCATTTAGCGATTGATGACACCAGTTCTGTGTTGATTAATCAAATATGTTGTGCCCTTGATAAGATGTTCATGTCTGGATGTGCCCCAACTCATTCCCATCTTCCTCACTCTGGATAAGGAAGCAGATTCCCATGGTCCTTGAAGTCATCAGTTCATCCTGCATCTATTATGGTGCTGATGACGATGTCTGGCACATCTACTGCCCTTCCCCCAGTGGCCCGTACATAGAAGAAAGTTATATGAACTCGATTAACCACTTAGAATATCCCAAGTTATCTCTATTTCATCAACTGCTTACACTCCTCTCTTCTCCATGTAAGGACTTTTCTGGCGAAGATGACTCTACTGAACCACCTCCGACCCCACTTTGGGACCAAGAGCTCATAATATGGGCCTTTTCTGCAACAATTGACAAACAACAACACTTAAAATAAAGTTGCAGAGAAGGAGACAAACCTGAATAGTGAATGTTTTCTTGTCATCATTTGTTGCTATATGTATCTCCAAGGGCAGGTCTTTGTCTGTTACTTCTGATCCTGTTAGTTCAAAATAACGAAGCTTCTCAAGTGCATCACTTGCGTTTGATATGAGTTCTCTGATGAACACCTGCAGAATATGAATTCACACTAGTCATTGTGTTAGGGAAGACAACAAACACATGAACACCTGCAGAATATGGATTCACATTAGTCGTCGTGTTAGTAAAGACAACAAACAAGAACACCAGTTGAATATGGATTAGCTTTAGCTGTTGTGTTAGGGAAGACAACAAACATACAGGAATACCTGTTTAATAAGGAATAACATTAGTCATTGTGTTAGGGAAGACAACAAACATACAAGAACACCTGCAGAATATGGATTCACATTAGCCATTGTGTTAGGGAAGACAACAAACATACAAGAACACCTGCAGAATATGGATTCACATTGGTAATTGTGTTAGGGAAGACAACAAACACAAGAACACCTGCAGAATATGGATTCACATTGGTAATTGTGTTAGGGAAGACAACAAACATACAAGAACACCTGCAGAATATGGGTTCACATTAGCCATTGTGTTAGGGAAGACAACAAACACAAGAACACCTGCAGAATATGGATTCACATTGGTAATTGTGTTAGGGAAGACAACAAACATACAATAACACCTGCAGAATATGGATTCACATTGGTAATTGTGTTAGGGAAGACAACAAACTACCTCTATTAGAGATTAATAATATGGGACAGACATGGATGTAGCTTGGCATGCGCTGGTTGAGGGACTATGCTTCACTGGGGGAGATGAATATATGCACACTGAACTCTTTACTCTGGGAGATTAAACAGTTCTCAGATTATCAACAATTTAATAAATGTGTATCTGACCTCCTTCTCTGAGTACAGCGACTTGGCCACAATGTCCAGCAACTGTCTGGTCTCCGCCTGGAATTCATGAGTGTCTGAAGGGCCTGAAACAGAGTTAGGGAACAAAAGCATAACTGAGACATTGTAAATACCAGATGTCATAGCAATTTACTGAAAATCATTATGGATTTGAGGGCAAAAGAGCTAGAGATTATCAATGATAAAAATGGGCAGATAGCATCAAGATATGGCCAGGATACATTTGAGCAGTTCAGCTGAGTTGAGCTGAGCTAAGAACCGACATCACTGCACTCAGGACATTCCCATATGCGCTCTGTCCCATTGCTTAACAGCCAGCGAAGAGTCACACTACTAATGTTCCCACCACTATCTGACTGAAAGTTCTCTTGGTCTTCCCTCTCAGTTTTGAGACTCTACCAGAACCCCTGCCATAGGCAATCTCATCCTTCCCACGTATGGGTTCTCAGTCTGTTTCTCCACCTCTCCATTGTCCATAGGTAATCGACCACCAAGATGTGCATTTCCTGCCAGCCTATCATCCTGTTCATTCCCTTCACTCCCGCATGGCCAGGGCAAAATATCCATACAATTCTTACAATCTGTGACCTTTGAAAGCGAGGTGAGCCATTCCACATGAAACATTCCTTTCTCACTTAACTAAGCATATTCCTTAACTAAGCATATTCCTTGAGTCCGTAATCAATACAATGTGTGTTACAGTGGTCTCCTCTAACCAACGGAATGCCGCTGTTACTGCTTCCACCTCTATTGTCATGCTGGAGGTTGTAGCCTCATATGCCAGACTCTCCTTTTTCAAGAATCGTCCATTAGCCTTCACAATGACACCCCAACCACTCCACCTGTTTCGCACCACTGACCCATCAGTATAAATCACTATGTCACCTTGATGTGTATTACTTTGGATGTTGTTGCACCTCAAATTCTGTGCGGCCCGCTGCCCATTTTCTGCATTCCAGACCAAGTGTTACTATTACACTGTGCCGGTCCGTCCTGTCTGCTGGTACTTCAACCCACTCTTTTTCATAATTGATGATGAACAGAATGTACAATGAAGGTACGGAAGATACATTTCTGGATGATGATGAAAACTGGCAAGAAGCTTGTCTGCTGTGTTACAAGACTTCTTCATTAGCTGTCTGTGTTAATACAGAAATTCTTGAGATGGCCTCATTGTCATCGTCATCATGTGCCATGCCAATAACTGTGGGTGGTCTTGTTTTGCCATCTCATTCAGTCATCAGAGTCATGGATGAGCTCTGTGTTCTTATCCTGACCATGCCACGTGGTCAAGCCATCCAGGTATTTACTTCTCTGCCTTCCCCTCAATCTTGCCAGTTGTCACAAAGTTTTCCAATTTATTTCTTCTCCTAACATGTCCAAAAAATTTTGACTGTCTACATCTAATTTCCTTATCAGTTTACGGTTTTCATTTGTTTCCTGTAGGACTTGCTCATTGATTTTTCTCTCTGTCCATGGTATTTGCATTTTCCTCAGAAACCACATTTCTACTGCCATTAAATATTTTTCAGCTTGTCTGCTTATTGTCCACGCTTCACATCCATACAAAAGTACAGGTTCTATGTACCACTTCAATACTCTTTGTCTTGTTGCGGTCGACATCTTTTTATTGTCCAGTATGTTTTCCACGCTACCTTCACCATAGCGATTCTTGTTCTAATCTCTTCAAGGCACCTCACAATAGATGTTATGACTCATCAGCCATTATAAACTAATGTAAGTCCAAAAAGGCAATAACATCAGAATCCTTGTAAAAAGAATCAGACAACACATCTGTGCTGGTATCTATTCTGTTATGTGTGAGAAAGCTGGACCTATTATTGTTAATTTTCAATAAAGAATATCTTCACAACTATGTATTCCCACAGTGAATTTAAACATAGACGCCAAAAGCATTTATTTTATTTTGATGATTGCACTATCAAGCAAGTACTGATGATAAACACAACTGTTGTTTGGAGTTCATCTCCACTTCTATACAGCTAGAAGCTAACTGTTGATTCAGTGATCTTTTCTCAGCTTGTTTAGTCCACACATGTACAGTGGTTAAGCCGACAGATACAACTTTGTAATTTCTTGGCAAGTTTACGTTCAGTAGTTTGCCATTGCTTTCTGAATAATCAGCACTCATACCATTGTATGAAAACCAATGCAAGGCGGTCTGCTTCCAAATTGCCTGCAGCTCTGTTTCGAACGCAGTATGTGGGATTGTGAATTACGTTCGTAACTTCTTTGCCACATCATAAAAACTTACACATGTTTTTTTTTGCGCTCGCCCTCTTTGAACTGAAGCGCAGTCCATACACACTATTTATAGTAGTGATGGACTGAATTTTGTGTGTGGATTAACTTTCCCTATTAACAGTGTCCCTCGCCATCAGGCGATCCTACACCGACTTCAGAGGTACTTACACATGTGTTTATTCAGTCTAAAATGCCATGGCCTGAGGTGAATAATGGTAATCTGTCCCTGCTCATCAAGATTATGATAGTTAACACAGTTAGTTAGTCGCAGTTCCAACTTCACAGCAACGGGTCGTCCCCATTATGCTCCGTTCCTGTGCCAGTGAATATCACACAAAACACTCCCCACTGCCCAATGTGAAAAGTGGAAAAGACAGGAGTCTGGACAAACAACAGCCCCCACAGATACACTGTGCATAATGCTGCCGCCAGAATGTCAACACAATAGTCCCCCACGAAACACCCAGTTTATCTCTGATGGAATCGGCAGTCATTTTTCCATCTGGATGTTTCCTAGATGTTCACCCACACAGTCCATGAAATACAGTTCATCGTCGATGGCAGTGGCAGTCAACCAGAAGCCCAGCAGCCACGCATTTCTGCATAAGGCAAAAACCGGTCAACTCTGGGACATAGCCATCTGCCATCGCTCCGAACATGCAGTCACATTCCAAAAAACCTCGGGCAGATTCAAAAGCATTTCACACGAAACACAGCTCACAGTGTCGCTCCACGCACTCACTCAGTAGCAGGGCAACGGAACCATCAAGCCTCCTTAGTCGCCTCTTGCGTGGTAGGCTACAGTGTTACTATTCTTTGCTTCCCTTATGGGCCCCGGCAACACACGGGAGGATAGTTAACACAGAGTTGATTCTATACCTCTCTGACTGTCTGTAACTGCTCTGTTTTATTTATCTCAAAGTATCAGAATTCATTATCTACTTGTTCATATTCTCCTCGTCTTTTTTGCAAGCTTATCTATTTTTTTTTTTCATTTCCTGCTTTTGAAAACAAAGAAAACTTCATTGCATTTTCTACACATAGCATAAAACAAATGTCTTTATTATGGGCCCCTCTCCAACTGTGGCCAACATGAGATATCACATGATCTCCACAGAGAGAAATGATCGTGTATGGTTAAAGAAAAACACATCAGACATACAAGAATGCTGAGTCCTGACAAGTCAACTTGTCAACAAGCAGTGGCATGAGTGAGTCAGTAGAATAAAATTTAATGGTGTAGACACAGAAGCAAAATATGAGGATACTGTGAGTTATAATCTTCAAGGATCATCCAGTTATATCTCCCCCGATGTGTCTCCACCTTGACGTGGTGGGGGAGCTTGCGTGTCCCATCGACCCCATTCGCTTGCCGATGGATGAAAAACTACATATCGGACAGCTTATGGGATAGGGACCAGACCAAGAGAGACACAACCTGCTGCTCTGCAGGTTAGACTGAGGATAGCAGTCAAAAATTTAAATCAGGCGCACGAAGGCAAAAGATCTGGTCCGGACAATACCCTAAGGCTCTCTGTCGAGGGTTGAGGCTGAACGCCTCTAAGCCACAAACCCTCGGATCTGAGAGCCGGGTCCATACCCACCCTCCGAAAAATAGAGGTGAGATACTGTGCAAGCTACATGCCCAGTTCTGATACTTGTTCGAAGGCTCTCAGCTGGGGGATATGAGGGATTCCCGGAAGAGAGGGCCTGGCCGTTTCTCGTTCACTGCTGCACGGAGGTAAGGTGCTGAGCCGGCAGCACATGTAGCCTACCTCTTGAGCGAGTACAAAAAAGTCAGAGAAGTGCCCCAGTTGAATGGAATGGTTACGAAAACTGTCTGTATCTAACTCATAGAGAGTAGACAAAAGTGGAAAAAACGTCTCAATAACACGAAATGGAACGCAAGGCTAGCGAACCCATTGCGTGGTCCGAAGTCAAAAGCAAAAGCTTACCGAGTGGATGACGCCCACAGTCTGACCGATCCTGGTGTGTGCTTGAGCGGGCAGTGGCAATCGAGATGCCCAACACATGGAAGTGAGGAACTAAAGCAGCCATGAGCAGGACGTGGCAACTCCTCAGGTGAGCCCAGTCTCAGAGCAATATGTGCCGGCTCTGCAAGTATGGAAGCCTCCTTGGATAGCGAGAGAATGCCCATGATCTGCCCCTGCCTTCCCTTGAGGGTTGACCATGATGTCGTTGACCGTTCTATCCCGACCAGCTGAGATGCGGGCGGCATCACAACAATAAGTCTAACGTGCCTCGAAACCCGAGGAAGGCTAACCTCATTAAAAAATGCCCGTCGAAGCCGGAAGTGCTGGCCTACGGGTGGCAAAATAAAAACTGGCACTACGCATTTACGTCCGAGTGAAATGCCTCGTCCGAATGTCTCTCGTGCTAGGAACAGCTCTGACTACCTAGTTTCCGAATGCCGCTCTTGCTCGGAAGTTCTGACCAGGTAGTTTTCCTAATGTCCGCCGTGCCTGGAACAGCTCTGAAGGGCACAAGGACAAGCACATGTCCGAAAACTCGCTGAGTGGATACCATCTGCAGACTTGTCTGGTTTGTGCAGGAATGGCCCGGGGCGAACGAAATGCCCAATATATTGAAGTGAGGAATCAAAGCAGCCATGAGCAGGACCTGACGATTCCCTCGGTAAGCCCAGCATCAGGGCGCTATGCGTCGGCCCTGCAACCATGGAAGCAACCTTGGATGGCGGAAAATGCTATGGACTGTCCCTGCCTTCCTTTGAGGGATGACCGTTGTCTTCGACCGTTCCAACTTGGCCAGCGGTGTAGCAGATGGCACCGCAAAAGTGAGTCTCCCAAGAATGTTACCTGGTCAAAAAAGCACGCTAAAGTCGATGTGTTGGCCTACGGGTTTCGGCCCAAGGGCGCATAAGAGACACACCGCAATCATATCTGAAACAACACTCCGGATGAACGAAAAGAAGAAGAAGAAGATCCAGTTAGATAAGATATATTGCTCTGTGGCACCTGTAAATGTGAAATCGCCTGAGACTGGCTTGACTCCGAACATGATCAGTAGAATCATCTTATTGCCATGCAGACAGTTATCATCTATGTTTTGAGAGACAGTCAGTTTGAAGCCTGTCCAGAAATGACCACAAGGATGGAGCTCAGTGTAGCAGTTCAATAAATATAAAGACTGCGCTGACCACTGGCACATAGAAGGATCAACAAACCCTCTGGAGCTCTGTTATAATAAAGAACAGACGCCACTAATAAGAATATCACCAGGTTCACAGCTCCTTGGACTGGAAGTGTCAGCGGATGTTATATTTGCATGATTGTGGGTAATCTTGAAGTATGATGTTCCAACCATTTCATCAATAAATTGGCAGCTTAACTATCGCTGTGTTAATTTTCTGAAGACCTCATGTAAAGGTGTTCCTTAGACACTGAGCTATAATCTCTGTATGTGTGATCTGTGAACTGTACTGCACCTGGTGAACATTAAGTTAGAAGATTGTAAATCACACATCATCAAATGTGCAACAACAACACAAACATTATTTACACCTGAGCACCCATCATGACACCAACTCCCACTTAGCTGCCTCTTATATGTATGATAGGTAGTGTGTTACTATTTTTTATTTTCCTTACGCTCCCTGGTAAGACACAGGCAACCAACACCACTACCCATCCCTAACTGGCTCACCTTTTCCTCTTTCTGTGTCTTTTATAATGTTGTGGTAATCCTCATCTGTTTCCTCAGCGGTGTTTGTACTCAGCAGACGACTTGAGATGAAGATGGGTTGCTGCGCTAGCTTGAAGTGTCTCCCCCATGAAGCTTGATGTTGACTAGCAAGGCACATTCTTGTGGATGCTGCAGGGAGAACAGTTGCAAATACATTATCAATAGTTTGAAGGTGTATAGTTTTGGCTGCTGTGTCAACTGCCATGAGAAAAAGAGTGTTAAAGTGCTAAATAGAGCCTAAATTGTTGTATGCATGTGAAACATGGACAATCAGCAGACAAGCTGAGAAAGATCTACTGGCAATAGAAATGTGGTTTCTGGGGAAAATTCCAAGAATACAATAAATGGACAGAAAACTGAATGAGATAGTCCTTCAAGAAACAAAATCATAAACTGATTAGAGAAATTATATTTTTTTTGGACATGTTATGAGAATAAATACACCTGAAAACACGGGGCAGTGGAGTAACATGACTTCAACATGGTACAGTGGAGTAACATGACTTCAATATGAGACAGTGGAGTAACATGACTTCATCATGGGACTGTGGAGTAACATGACTTCAACATGAGACAGTGGAGTAACATGTTACTTCAATATGGGACAGTGGAGTAACATGACTTCAACATGTGTCAGTGGAGTAACATGACTTCAACATGGGACAGTGAAGTAACATGACTTCAACATGGGACAGTGGAAGAACATAACTTCAACATGGGACAGTGGAGTAATATGACTTCAACATGGGACAGTGGAGTAACATGACTTCAACATGGGACAGCTGTGTAACATAACTTCAACATGTGTCAGTGGAGTAACATAACTTCAACATGGGACAGTGGAGTAACATAACTTCAACATGGGACGATGGAGTAACATGACTTCAACATGGGACAATGGAGTAACATGACTTCAACATGGAACAGTGGAGTAACATGACACCAACATGGGACAATGGAGTAACATGACTTCAACATGAGACAGTGGAGTAACATGACTTGAGCATGGGACAGTGGAGTAACATGACTGCAACATGGGACAGTGGAGTGACATGACTGCAACATGGGACAGTTGAGTGACATGACTTAAACACGGGACAGTTGAGTAACATGACTTGAGCATGGGACAGTGGAGTAACATGACTGCAACATGGGACAGTGGAGTAACATAACTTCAACATGGGACAGTGGAGTAACATGACTTCAACATGTGTCAGTGGAGTAACATGACTTCAACATGGGACAGTGAAGTAACATGACTTCAACATGAGACAGTGGAGTAACATGACTCCAACATGGGACAGTGGAGTATCATGACTTGAGCATGGGACAGTGGAGTAACATGACTGCAACATGGGACAGTGGAGTGACATGACTGCAACATGGGACAGTTGAGTGACATGACTTAAACACGGGACAGTTGAGTAACATGACTTGAGCATGGGACAGTGGAGTAACATGACTGCAACATGGGACAGTGGAGTAACATAACTTCAACATGGGACAGTGGAGTAACATGACTTCAACATGGGACAATGGAGTAACATGACTTCAACATGGGACAATGGAGTAACATGACTTCGACAGTGGAGTAACATGACTTCAACATGGGACAGTGGAGTAACAGGACTTCAAGATGGGACAGTGGAGTAACATGACTCCACCATGGGACAGTGGAGTGACATGACTGCAGCATGGGACAGCTGAGTGACATGACTTCAACACGGGACAGTTAAGTAACATGACTTTAGCATGGGACAGTGGAGTAACATGACTGCAACATGGGACAGTGGAGTAACATGACTTCAACATGGGACAGTTGAGTAACATGACTTCAACATGGGACAGTTGAGTAACATAACTTCAACATGTGTCAGTGGAGTGACATGACTGCAACATGGGACAGTTGAGTAACATGACTTCAACTTGGGACAGTGGAGTGATGACTGCAACATGGGACAGTGGAGCAACATGACTGCAACATGGGACAGTGGAGTAACATGACTCCAACATGGGACAGTTGAGTAATACGATTCCACCATGGGACAGTGGAGTGACATGACAGGTAATAACTAGATGTTGTCTGTGAGTTTATCAGTGACATGACAGCTAGTTTGATTGGCTTTTGTCTGTGAGTTAGTCTATCTGTGACATGACAGCTAACGATTGGCTTTTGTCTGTTAGTTAGTCTGTCGGTGACATGACCAGCTCATAACACAGAATTGAGGGTGAGTGCCTAACCATGCACCACAAAACCAGACTGCTTTAGATATGTATTGTATGTATATACATACACGCACAGACAAATGTATACATACATAATACATATCTAAACTTGAGTAAGACCACAGTATTATTATTATCCTACAGTATACCATAGACTTGCGAAATGAGATGCCTAAGGAGAGCTGCCAACTTAACAATCCGAGACCAAGTAAGAAATGCTATTATCAGGCAGACTGTGGGATCAACACCTTGTGCCACATTTATTGAAAGACAGAAGATCAAGTGGTTTGGACATGTCATTAGAATGCAACACCAGCAACTACCATCACGGGCCTTACATTAAAGATCATCTGCGACAAGACCACAAGGACGTCCAAGAAGAAAATGGATTGACAACATCAAAGACATTGTACAACCACACATAATGACACTATCCAGTGCCACCCACCGGGTGCTGGAACACAAATTATTCCTCCCCACAACGCTTGACGGCAGAAGTGTACGATTATGATGATGATGATACCATAGCAAAAGAAAGGTGCTGAAGACGGAGGCAACCACCCATGAGGCGCACCACAAAAATCAGGTTTCCATGAAAACACGCTAAACGAAGGAAGAAGTGACATGGCAGTTCAAATATGAGACGATTCTGATTCCGTCCGACAGCGGCACTAGTTGACGTTGAGCTTAGACAGATGAATGACAATGACAGTCTCAGTGAAAGTGTGGTGATCACTGATAGTAGTAGTAGTAGCCAGTTCCATTACTCAAAATTAAAACGGAAGTGATGTACGGAGTCATTCCCGGATGATTCATCTTGTCCCGCAACAAGCTATCTATTTACCATGTATTCTTTTGACGACATTCATTCATTCAAATCTCACGTGACAATAACAAACGTCATCCTGGGTTTTCCAGGAAAGGTTTGCCTAATATTCTGTGCACAGCGATTGGTTGAAATCATCCTGACCTTTTATATAAATAAGAATATATTTCATACTTACCGTAATTATTTTTTGTGTGTTGTTAATAGAATTGCATCAATTATAGATGAAGTTTTGAATTCTACATACAATTTTAAATATATCTGGAAAGTTTAATCGCTGTACTAGCTTTAATTGTGGATGAAAACAACATTTTCTGCGAAGATGTGTTTTTGTTCTTTGCGCATATCGACTGGACTAGCATGTGCACTTTGTTAACACTATTCTGGCGTTGTTAATAGAATTGCATCAATTATAGATGTATTTTTGAATTCTGCATACAATTTTAAATATATCTGGAAAGTTTCATCGCTGTACTAGCTTTAATTGTGGATGAAAAAGAACATTTTCTGCGAAGCGTGCCTTTGTGAATGGGGAAACGCATGGCCATGTGCCATGGCGACTGTGCATGCGCATATCGATCGGAATGGCATGTACACTTTCACTTTCCAACACCCAAAACGTGCAATTTGACCTACTAAAGTTAAAGAGAACACAAGTTTAAAGATTATTAATAATTTATTTGTATACTTGTACTATTTTTTAATAAATTAACATGACGGAACATATTTTTGAAGTCAGTTTTCATAATCCGCCTATGACCCATTTGGCTGAGGCAACCTCGCACACAGAGAAAAATGGAAATGGCACGCTGAACCGTAATTAATTTTTTTCTGGCGTTTTCAATAGAAAACCATCAATTGTAGATGGATCTTCAAATTCTGCATCAAATTTTTCAGAAATTTGGAAAGTTTCATCGCTAAACTTGCTTTAATTGTGATTGAAAAACAGACAAAGATGAACAGTCATGAAACCCAAAATGGCGGCTTGACTATATAAATAATCTTTGATGGAACAATCATTGTGTCCTCACTAGCGTAGTCGTAAGCATTCCGCCTGTCACACGGGAGACCGGGGTTCTATTCCCGGCTGGGTACTTTTTTTTTTTTAAATTAAATTTTTCACTAAATTATTAGGTGATAAAATAGAAACTATTAAACATTACAAACTAAAATATTATATAGAACTAAAAAACTAGAAGTTTGTGAATAAAGTGTGCTCAATGGATCTGTGCAAGCTGCCGCCTGCTGGGGAGCGCATCCCACAGAGGCAGCAGAATGATTGCGTATAGGAATCGATGGATCCAATAGATGTCTTTGTTTAATGTGAATTTTAATTGCCATATAAAATATCGCCCCTGAATCAGCATAGTTTCATCGCTAAACTTGCTTGAATTGTGGTTGAAAAACAAATTTTCTGCGAAGATGTGACTGTGAATTGGAAACCCATGGGTCATGAAGGCTGTGCATATAGATTGCGCTACACTTTGTAATACTCAAAACGTGCAATTTGACCTACTACAGTTAAAGAGAACACAAGTTTAAAGTTTATTAATAATTTATTTGTATACACATACTATTTTTTAATCATTTAACAAGTTAAAACATGACGGAACATATTTTTGAAGTCAGTTTTCATATGACCGTTTGAGACAATCTCGCACGCACAGACACATACACCAGCTGGTGAAGGTAATCGGACACACTGGAGAGCGGTATTAATATCGGGTGAGGAGCATGAGAAATCGCAACTCGTCTGACCTTCACAAAAATGTGAATATCTTCACTTAGAAGTGACATACAGGCATCATTGAGGTACCATTAGATTTTGAATTTCAAGGCCTATCTACTGTGGTGGTCTCAGTGAATTCTCAAATTTAAAATCGTGATAGGGCTACCTACTGTAGTGTTACTGTTAGTTAGGATCAGATCAGTTTCAAAACTTTCATGTGATCGATCATTTAGATAAGCAACAAAGAATAGTTACTTTTAAAATTACCCTTAAAAGAAATGTGCCTCTGCTTATTCTGGCAAACAGCGACATACTGTTCTGGTTTCCTTAGTAACCCAAATCGCAATATATTTGTTCGGCTGAAGGTCGAAGACGAGTGAAACCATGATCGCATGGAGGCAGCCATGTTGCTGAAGACAGTAATACAATCTAATCTTCTACGGCGGAAGTTTACAAAAGGACGGTCTGTATATGATCAGAATTGTGTCAGGTCTCAGATATGACTGAGCTACCGTATGACAGTAGACGGTACTACCTGCTTTCTGTTAGCGCCGAACGTTGGGCGGCGCTTACCAAACCCGACACTCCACATTGTGCCAACGGCTTCGGGCGGAAGAGCTCAATAGGGAGGGTTCAAGCCTTACCCTGGTGCGAGGAAATGCAACCTAAAGACAAAGTGTCATGGCAGGGCAGACCAGGCCCTAAGCCTTGGTTGGCGGCTGGTCTAGGATCGAAGCTCCGACAGGCGGACAATTAGAGCATTGCTTTGCTGATCCGGCAGCTTCTGCAGCTTGTCTTATTCCAGATGTAGAGGTGTTACCTTTCCTCTGGAGTGAACTAGGCAGGCCGAGAGAGGGATCATGCTGCATGGGCAACACATGATCTCTATATTTTAGTCCAGGCGTTGTGCCATGGAGAGGTAATAACTCCATCCCTTACAAACTATCCTCTGTCAAGACGGCAAGGTGCCAATGATATGATCAGAATAACAGATGTCATCATCATCATGTGCGTAGAGCCTGTTCCTTCCGTTCCGTAAAAAAAAGAAGAAGCTATTATTACTATTAATCCACTGACAGCCCTACACGTGTCAGGCTTCCCTAGCAAGGATACAGATTCAGATAAGTACCTTTAATAAGTTTAATATTGTCATAGTGTGTTTCATGTAGGTTTGTGTTTGTTTGTCCTGTGCTGACGAAGGCTTTGGCCGCAACGTCCACTTTGTCTCTTGAAGTCGTGTTTTAGTAAAGCTCACAATCTACTTCTCGTTTTTTTTGGGTGATTCATTCATTGTGTAAAAAAAAAAGAAGAAACTTTCCACCTCGTTCAACCAGCCTTAACAACTTTGGTTTCAATTCAAATTTTCAAAACAAAAATTCCAAATTCGGCCTCGTTCAACCTGCCTCTTCAGCTGTGGTTATTGTTGATGTCCGTGGATTTTTTTGGTTCATTTACTCTAATTCTTGTCTAGTGCGCTCTTTCGAATGAGTCCTATCTCGGACTGGTTTTGTTGGTTTGTGTCTATGACGTCAGTTGGGGGGTCGGTCGGCTGCTGTCCTTTGTTCCCGTCTCTGGCGGTTTCTTTTGTTAGTGAAGGCTCCTGGCTCGTTTGGTTTGACTGGTTGCAGTCCTTAAAAGGACTTTTTATTTGTTTTTTTTTTGCCTCCTTTTTGTGTATTTTCTGTAGGAGCTTTTCGATGTTTTCATTTCCCTCCTTGCGCCTTTTTTCTTCTTCGAGTTTGAGCTTCTGTTGCCATTCGATTTTTTCCTCTGCGGTCATCCACGGGAGCATCTCTCCGTTTTCTATATAGTACGTGTAGCCGGGTCCATCCTCCCAGTCAGTAATTCTATCTGGTATTCCATCAGTCTCCTGAGTTTCTTGGGTTTCTTATTTTCTCTTTCATCCCAGGGCCTTTTGAATTCCTGGTGCCTGCGTTCCTCTAGGCTTGCACCTTCTTCTAGCTCCTCCAAGGTAGGCCACCGGGGCCTCTCCGTGTTGTCATCAGGGTGCTCATCTCGATTTTCTTCGGATGTCTAGCGAGGTATTGGTTTCCCCTTGTCGGCCTCGGGCGTCGCGGTCGGGCTGCTGGCTTTCGCTTGCGGTTCATGCTCGGTCTCTTGGTTTTCATCTTGCGGTTTTTCTGTGGTTTCTTGTATGGCTTCTGTTGGTTTGTTTTGGAAAAGTTCCATTTCAGCTTTTTGTAGTTCTCGTTCTGATTTAATGTTTTGTAGGATTTCTTCGTTCTCCTTCTTTATCAGTGCCATATGTTCCACTTCTTGCTTGATGTTTTGATGGATCTCCTTTATTTCTGCCAGTAGTTTCTCGTTGTCGCTGGTCGGATTCGACGTCAGCAGTGCCTTGACTTGTTTCTTCAACTCGTCTATCTTCTTTTGCATTTGATCTCTTTCAGCTTGTGCAATACTCGTGGCTATCTCGCCCCTCCTCATTGCTTCCTTGAATGGTGTATTTGTGGTAATTGCGATCTTTAAGGCGTCTCTGTGTCGTTGCAGGTACGGACAGCCCAGGTACATAACTCCATGCTTGCCCAGGCAGTTGGCGCACTTTCGTTTGTTGTTGGGTGCTCGGAAGTCCGTGTCCAGCTTGGCCAGCGGACTCTCCTTGAAGGCGTGGTGATCGGCGCTGTACCGGCAGATTTCCGTCTTACTGCGGCATGCTGCTCTGCTGTGGCCGGTCCTCTGACATCTGGAACATTGGGTGATCCTTGGGATGAATCGCTCTGGCTGCTGCATTCTCTTGTTGATTGATACTGTGATCGGCATCTCGCTGCCCTCTGTCGTCACCACCGCCAAGGTTGTGGGAATCTTGGAGTAGGTGAGGAACAGCTCCGCCTTCAAGAATCGGGTGTGGAGATTCCCTTCTCGTAGCTGCTTCAGGCTTTCTTCTTCTGAAATATCCACTTGGATACGCTTGACAACCCACTTGCTTGTCGTTGAGTCGGTGTTTCCGACTCTGGTGTCTTTCTCCTCCCTCTGCTTCTCAGTAGGTTTGGCTCTTGTATGTGGTGGGCTGTCGCTCGTCTCCCTCGTGGTAGCTTCAGTAATAGCTGTAGTTTCAGATTATTTGATGCAGCTAGCAGGCGGGCTCGCCACGTTCATCTTCTTGATGGTCTTGTCGGCTCCCAGGCTGCACATCTTGGATACCGCGTGTCTTTTGTTGTTCTTGCAGCGTGACATTTTCATCCCTAGTATCAGGCTTCTTGACTTGTTCAGGTGACTTGCTTGATAGTGCTCGCAGTTGTGAATGACGCAAGTCTGCGCGCAGCTTTGGTTATAACTGTGGTGGTTTATAGTGCTGTTTAAATTGTTCTTGTCCTTTACACATTAGACTACTTTCACTGATGCATGCCTGGCAGGGTTCCTCGTTTCCATTATCCTTCATCCCTCTTGTGCTCTAAACGTTCGTGTTCTCCCTGTTCTGTTGTCACTATCAGTTTTAACCCCACACCCCTCCCGCAGTTGACGCTGAAGGACTGATCCTGAGGAGGATCCGCCAGACTAGGGGTTTATTATCAATGGTTCCCGTTCTTGCTTGACATTTTGTTAATTAAACTTGCGTTTGCCCCAAAAAGGACCCGCTTTTTGTCGTCTGTTATAGTTCTCTTGAATCTTGGTTTGGTGGGATATTTTTCCAGCGTAGTAGAGTGATTATCTCATCTCTCTTATCCATCGTTGTGGAGGTTTCCACCCTTCTCCTCACATCCAGCGCAGGAGAGTTTTCTTGCGAGTCTCTATTATTAGAGCCTAGCTGCCGGCCCAGTGGTCTGTCATTGTCATATTTACTGCCAATATAGTACCTTGTGGTGTAGGACAGGGGGGGGGGGGGTCTTGAGCCTGAGGAATTAAGGCCGCCTGGCTAGTGCAGTCGCCTCGAACTGTGCAGGTTAGAGTTTTCTTTTTGCCCCCGACAGAAAAAAAAACAGCAACTCCACACCTTACCGAGGATTCGAACTAGAGTCTCCCGAGGGAGAATCCGGCATTCTAGCCACTCAGCCAGCCCCGGTGGTCATATGTTCAAATTCCCATAGAGGAGGATTTCTAAATTGACATGGACGTCTAAGTCCATCCAGCCTAAAGTGGTTACCAGGAAATGTCATGGGAAGTAGAGGCGGTCTCGGGGTATGTACCACGTCGCCCGGCGGGTCCCGATTGATTTATACAATTATGGAGCTATCGCCATAATATGTATGTATTTCAGTGGTTCTCAACCGGTGGGGAATTCCCCCCCAGGGGGGAATTTCATGGTTTCCAGGGGGGGAATGGAGACCATTTCAAGATCGTGTTAATACAAGAACCGATTACTTGACATAGTTTTTCCCTTCATACTTTACAGTTATGTATGTCTCGTCCTTCTAAAATTAATTTTATAAAGTAAGTAGACCTACAAATCATGTTTTATGTGGATGTCTAGACTTGTTTTAGTATATGCTATTACATTTGCCTTCCACTTTTACGTATACTGTGTAGGGATGAGGGGATTTTTAGATAGGAAATATGAAAGGGGGGAATGACGTTCTGAAAATACGGTGAAGGGGGGAACGGGCCAAATTTTTGATAGGAAGGGGGGGGGAATGGCGTTCTGAAAATATGGTGAAGGGGGGAATGGACCAAAAAAGGTTGAGAACCACTGATGTATTTACAAGGGAAACGTTGGAGGGGAAGAGAGGAGAGAGTGGGGGAGGCAGAAGATGCTGGGCGGTTTGAGGTTATGACATGGAGGAACGTCAGTTTCAGAAATGATTGGCAGTGCTCAAGACAGAAGGTCGAGGAGAGACAAGATCACCAACACCATACGGCATGGTCTATAAGAACAAGACAACATTATATCCAGTTCGTCTTCAGATGAGTAAAAGAATCCTTTACGTACTTACTTAATTCTTTACCCCTACTTACGTACGAGTTATGGTAAAGAATGAGAATGAGCTCATAACTCATTCTTTACCTATTTACTTAACCTACTAACTTCGTTACCAACATATAGGATGTATTTTTAATGACTGTGCAGTGTTTGAAAATATTGCCGGTCCAAGTTTTGTATTCACCCTCTGTAAAGTTCATGCAACATAATAGGTAAATACAAAACTTTTACCAGCAATATTTTCAAACACTGCACAGTCATTAAAAATACATCCTATATGTTGGTAACGAAGTTAGTAGGTTAAGTAAGTAGGTAAAGAATGAGTTATGAGCTCATTCTCATTCTTTACCATAACTCGTACGTAAGTAGGGGCGTAAAGGTAACTCCATGACAGGTACTGCCGTAGGGGCGTAAAGGTAACTCCATGACAGGTACTGCCGTAGGGGCGTAAAGGTAACTCCATGACAGGTACTGCCGTAGGGGCGTAAAGGTAACTCCATGACAGGTACTGCCGTAGGGGCGTAAAGGTAACTCCATGACAGGTACTGCCGTAGGGGCGTAAAGGTAACTCCATGACAGGTACTGCCATAGGGGCGTAAAGGTAACTCCATGACAGGTACTGCCGTAGGGGCGTAAAGGTAACTCCATGACAGGTACTGCCGTAGGGGCGTAAAGGTAACTCCATGACAGGTACTGCCGTAGGGGCGTAAAGGTAACTCCATGACAGGTACTGCCGTAGGGGCGTAAAGGTAACTCCATGACAGGTACTGCCGTAGGGGCGTAACGGTAACTCCATGATAGGTACTGCCGTAGGGGCGTAAACTGTGAAGCAGTCACACTTACTAGGCCACAGCCCAATCTCCCCCTAAACTGTCTTGTGTGTGTGTGTGTGTGTGTGTTTTTTTTTTTGGTGTGTGCCAACATTCTACTTCGTGAGCTACCAGTGTGACAGTGTTGAGCATGCCTACATTTGACTGTCGCATATATTTATATCTGCTCGTGCAATGAGAGAAAATATATGCATTAAGGGCTAAAATGTGTGAGCAGCGCACAACAGAGCGTTTTAGGAAGAAAGCTCAATTCCACTTCTTTCAAGATACGTTGAAAAAAAAAAATGTCCCTTTCACACTCTTTAGCTGATTCATTGTCCAATGATAATATATCGTCAAATGTGACCTCCAGTTTGGACAGAAGGACAATATATCGCCATGCTAAGGTCATCGTGTTACTTGTTTTGTTTCGCGATATCTTCCGTATTTGTAAATGTTCAGTGAATGAACATTACATGATAATACTTGTACATTTGATTGTGTACCATGATTGGTCCGAATCTACTTGTTGTTTGGCAGTGAATCAGTTCAGACTCACTGGGCACATGGTGCTTGATTCATATTTTTGATGACTCGGTGAGTGATGTAGCCTGTAGCACATCTGCCGCCTTTACTTCCCAAGGCATTTTCTGGTAGCCAACGAAGACGGTGTCGACCTCGGAGGCCAGATCAATTAAAAATAAATTAGAATATGCGCCGATGAGGATCGAATCCAAGACCACTGGACCTGTAGGCGATCGTCTAACCTCTACACCACCGCGGTTTCTCTTACAGCAGTGCTTCCCAAAATAGTGGACCGTTGACCGGTGCCGGTCCGCGAGCCCTTCTTTGCTGGTCCACAACGTGTGTTGAAAAAAAAAGTAAGAAACAAGTTAAATATTTTCACCTTTGAGGAATGTTTAAAACGTTTTAGAAACAAGATTGTCCTTTTCTCAAAACATTATATCATCACCGTTTTTATGGTGATTTAATTTTAAAATAAATTGAGCCTGCAGCAGTATAGCCCAGGGTGTATTTATTTTTAAGGAGAAGAGAATCATTGGTTCAATGGGAAAGTTAAAAATAGTAACCAGCTGAGACCGATACTAAAAGCCGGCCCGGTGGCCGATATTTGTTTGTTTACGACGTGCGTTTCTTTTGTTTCCTGTGTGACGAAAAGTGATTTGCTGATTGTCATAAGATGCATAACATACGTGAATTTGGTTGTACGATTATAATGCGTTTTGCCATCGTCTGAGTGAGTGAAGGTGTAAGATACATCTGCAAAGTATTTTTCATAACAGCTGGGCGAAAGCACGGACGTTGCCAACTTAGCGATTCTGATGGTGTATGTGAAATATCAATGCAAAGACAACTTGAAAGAAGAGTATGTCTTTTTCGTCAATGAGCATTATTAAGACAAAATACAGAAATAGTATGGAAATTTGTTCTCCTTTGCGGGTAGCGCTGTCTACAATCGAGCCACGATTTGATACACTTGTAAATAATTAACAGGCCCACCCCTCGCATTAAATAGTTACGTTTAGCAGCTGATCGTTAAATCATTTTTATTACAACATACTGTAATTTAGTCAGCTTGTTTAAAATCTGATTTGGTATCGTTTTCCAAGATATATTTTATTTTTATTTTATATTGGTGTATTGATATTTACTGTCGGTGTATACGAGTATATATACCTTTACAGGAAGACCTAAATGTAGTTTTGACATTTGAAAAAATGTTTGATTTGTAAATCTCTACAATAACATTTTTACTCATGAAAATGGGAAAACCATTAAATAAATCACCGGCAGCCAATAATATTATGGATCAGTATTTAGCACAGCGGGACAACACCCACAATTACGTTAAATCTTATATTTATATTAACATGTATATTGAGGTCATATGAAATTCCAGATTACAAGGAGAACAATTTTTTTTAAACGGCCCCTGGTGTAAAAGGAAAATTTTATGTCAGTCCGCAAAAGTGAACAGTTTGGAAGCATTGTCTTACAGTACTAGATTGACTCCAAATAAATCTGACCGCCGACAATGAAGTTTAAAGCAAGGGCACTAACCATTATTCAGAAAAGCTCAAACAACCATTTCTCAGAAATTAATTTGGTTATATCCCCTTGCTTGCAAAGTCACACGAGGGATTTACATGCTAAAAATAATCCGGACTGTTCCAGGCAGAGCCTAATGCTCGATAAAACAGCTTATCAAACCTTTTCCCCACTGGCGACCTATTTTGATCAGACCGAATGTCTCACGACACGCCCACTCTGTTATAAAACCAATAATTTGGTTCATTGTGAATGCTCTCAAAGACTCAGTTTGAACTCTCTAAGATGGATACAGTAGGGACAGGCTGTCTGAGTGTCTAAGGGGTGGAGGTTGGTGTACAGCATTTTGTCCCGACCCGGTACCAGTGTACCATTGTCACAGTAAATGTGTTACAGAGTTCTGCATTCTCTCTCTAAGCTAGGAAATCTGCAATCTGGTTTTTGAGTGTGTTGTTGCGTTTTCTGGTTTTGAACTCAAGCGTAGTCCATACATCTGCTGCTGCTTCCAGTGCACTGGACTGATTGTATGTGTGTGTGTGTGTGTGTGTGTGTGTGTGTGTGTGTATGTGTGTGCGAATTAGCTTTCTCTATTACCAGTGTCTCTCGCCATCAGGCGAACCCACTCCGACTTCAGAGGTACTTGTAATTTACGTCCACAAGTCAAGGATGAGAAGTCAACATTTTGGTCCATTTGACCGGTGTGATTGTTGAACCCGCTACCTCGGCATCAGCACATTGGAAGTTTAAGAGTGAGCGCTGTTATCCATTCAGCCAAACTGACCTACCAAAAGTGTATTATTTATATAAATTATTACACATTGGTCTGGACATCGTCATCAACTAAAAAAAAAAATTGGAATGTGACTGCGACTACCACCACCCCTCCCCCCCCCAACCCAATTATTTTTGTGCGCCCCGTTGCTCTAAAAGTCAAGACAGTTATCAATTCATCTTGAGCATCTGCATGCAATCCGTACATATTTCAAAAACTGCACCATCTAATTCATATCAGGGTTATCATTCACCGGGAAATCCCCGAGCTGACTGAAATAACATGAAATATGGGATGCAGCGAAATGGTCGTGGCTGGGCCCGGGTTTATACCAGCCAGGATCTCTATTCACTGACTGAATGCCATGGGATGATTAATTGTTTTAAGCCATTTGTCCTATCTGCCACGGGCTTATATATCTCCGAAATATTGTCATTGCTAGTTAGTTAGTTAGTTAGTTAGTCGATCACCATGGTCTGGTAAGAATGAGACTGCGAGGTGTGACGAGGAGATCTGGTCGACGATCGACGCTCAGAGGAAAGGCGAGACGAACATATAATCAGATTCCTACTGGAACTATTAGTGTTGGAACTCTTCGCTGACTGCTGAGGATGGGGACGGAACGCTTATGGGAATGTCCCGAATGCTGTGATGTCGGTTCCTAAATCAATCAATCAATCATTAGTTAGTCGAGGTTCCAACCTCACGGCAACGGGTCGTCCCCATTATGCTACGTTCCTGTGCCAGTGAATATCACACAAAATGCTTCCCACTGTCCTATGTTAAAAGTTGAACAGACAGGAGTCTCGGCAATCCAACAGCCCGCACAGGTACACTGTGCATAATGTCGCCGTCAGCATGCCAACACAAATGTCATCCACGAAAACCACATTTCATCGTCGATGGAATCGGCAGTCACCACAAAGACCTCATTGACCCGGATTTCCTCACATGGCTCGGTCTCTTTCCGCAGGGCTACCCGCCGAATTCGTCGCATAAAGTACGAACTCCGCAGCTCCAGCGCCGACTCCCAGAAGTCTCCTGAAAAATGCACTCGTGAACCAAAAAGGCAAATCAGTCAATTCAACAACAGTCAGTAGCCATTGTTCCGAACATACAGGTCACTGTACAAACAAAAGCGGACATGTAAAAGCATTCCACGTGAATATCACAGCTCACAGAGTCGCGCCACGCACTCACTCAGTAGCAGGGCGACGGAACCATATACTACCAGTCCAACATGAGGAAAATGCGAAATGCAAACCGCAGCCACAAAGATAAATACCCCAGAGGCCGTAGCGCTTCAACGCCTAACCGTAATGCTGGTTACTGGTCCATATATTGTCATTGCCACCTACCATATTGCCGGCTTCGTGGCTAAGGAGTTGCGGACTCAGTTCGAAATTCCGTATACCGCATACGAAACACAGCTGCGGGCGATTTGGAAGCAGACCGTCTTGTGTTGGTTTTTTAAAAACTAAATGATATGGGTGCCGGTCGTTCAGAAAGCAATGGCAAGCTACTGAACGTAAACTTGCCAAGAGATCACAAACAGAAAAAAAAAGATATGCAACTAACTGGTAACCTACCATATTAACAACTTTAAAGTCATAACTGTGACACACCACAACTTCTATTGTCCGCAATCCATTCTTGTTTGGTCCAAACCCACTTGTTGTTTGGCACAGAATCTGGTAACAAGTTTGAGTATTTTTGGACAGTCTCTAGTCTCTCTAACGAAGAGAGGATTGGGAGTGATCTCCCGGCCTACGAATCCTTCTGGCTACTCTTCTTCGTGTCTCTTGCGAGGGGCTATCTGCCCTTGGGTAGGATTACTTTCCCCTGACAATATTATCAGTACAGTGGCCTTACGGCCTACTCTTTGTGATTTCCAGCTTGGGAGAGGTAAAGTGGGTTTTTAGCGCGCACAGTTTGGACACGCGACCCCTTATATTTCGCCGTTATCCTAACAGGCTAGGTTTCCGATCTCCCAACCCAAGAGATCGGAGGAGGGGGGTGCGTTCTAAATAGATACTAAGGGTTCTTGGACAACTTCTCAGCCTTATGTAGGCATTGAACCTGGTACCAGGGCACTCCCGGATCTACGTATAATAATTATGTGAAAAAAAATATTACGGACGTTCATTTGAAATCCGTTCTAATGGGCTTTATTAGAAAAGTATGAAAGAAACATTAACAGGTGTAGTAGAATTAAACAAATCATTCATTTTGAATGAATTATGCACCATGGGTTGGTCATAAGTAGTCGCCGTAGGCATTTAGGCAAGCATCCCATTGCTTAGGTAGGCGGCGAATGCCGTTCACAAAAAAAAAAAAAAGGATTTTGGTTGCTCACTGAACCAAGTGTTTACCTCGTTCATTACGTTTGCATCTGCGTGAAATCGTTGCCCTTGAGAGCTTTTTGTTTTGTTTTAGAGGTCCGAAAAAATGAAAATCCCATAGTGGCAAATCAGGACTATTGGCTGGATGTTGCAGAATTTCCCACTTCTTCCTTGCTAATGCTTCCTGCACAATCAATGCGACATGCGGACGAGCATTATCGTGCAACAAAATCACACCGCGAGAAAGTATGCCGGGTCGTTTATTCTTGATGGTTTTTTGCAGCTTGTCTAGTGTTTGGAAGTAGTGGGTAATGTTGATGTTGACACCAGGTTCTTTAAAGTCGGCCAACAATAGCCAAAAAAAAAAAATGCGCTCAGCATAACCTTACCAGCGGATACCTGTAACTTGAATTTTTTGGCTTTTGGTGATCCAGCATGCTTCCATTGCATGCTCTCTCTTTTGCTGCTCGGCTCCAAGTGGTGACACCATGATTCATCGCCTGCCACTATGCGGAAGAGAAATTCATCACCCTCCACTCTGTAACACAGCAAGTGGTTCAAACACCATCCCATGCGATCCTCTTTTCGGTGGTCGGTCAACATCCGTTGTACCCACTGTGAACATACCTTCCAATATTGCAGTTTCTTACCAACGAGCTTTTGAATTGTCCCAATGAACACGTCAAATTCTTTCGCTAGCGAACGTATGCTTCGACAACGGCTCATCTGTACTGCTGCATCAGTTTTGGCGATGATTTTTTCTGTTGCAACAATATTCGCTTGACCCGACCGCCGAAGATCTGTCGTGAACTGACGTCCTTTCCGAATCATTCGTGCCCAGTCTGTCACTGTTGTCTTCGACACACATTTGTTACCGTACGCTGCCTGCATTCTTCGATGAATGTCCACTGGTCGACATCATTCAAATAAAAGAAACTGAATCACCGCTCTATGAGCTTCGTTGGACGGATTTTGGATCAACCCAGCCATTTTCTCAACGGTCAGAAACAAATGCTATGCATCATGGGATGATAAGCACGTGCTCTTTTATTCATTGGTCAGTACTTATCACATGACTATGACATGATCATGTTCAACGTACGCATTTACGCGCGGTACAACACGAATGGATTTCAAATGAACGCCCCTTATAACATTTTGGAATGTGTCTGAACCCCCCCCCCCCCCTTCCATCCCCCCACCGACATTATTTTTATACTACACATTTTTTAAAAAAAGAAGCCCTGCTTCAGAAGACAATCTTCGTTGGCAATACGGGTTGAGCATCAGCAATCCAAAATTATGCAGTCCCAAAAATTTTGACATAACTACCATCCAATTCAGGATTATCAGTCTAAGGCAGGGGTGGCCAACACGAGGCCCGCGGGCCGCATGAGGCCCGCCGGGAGTCATGTTGCGGCCCTCGGAGTGGGAAACGACGATATGGTCGAAGCTGTAGCACGCTTGCTTGTTTACTTTAATTAACAAAAACAAAAATTAGGTGCGTGGCCCGGCAGGAAATATTATTTCTGAAATTTGGCCCGCCTGCTGAAAAGGTTGGCCACCCCTGGTCTAAGGGGAATCCCGGGGATGATAGACATAACATGAGAAATGCGATGCAACAGGCTGTTCATGGCCCGGTATAAATTCATACCAGCCAGGACCTCTTGTCAGCGCGTGTGTTGGGTTATGTTGATCGGGAACGGCGCTGATAATGTTATTAACATGGTCGGACGAGGGTTCGACGCCTCATCGCCTGATAAGTGTGGATACGATTGGCAATCTATTCTTCCGCGTATTTCGGCCGACACAATGTGGTGACCCTAACACAATACAAAACTGACATCACATGCACGCAAAATTGCTCTGAAATGCCAGCAGCAGAAACATGACTTAGAATGTCCGCAATACATAGTTGTTCTAGAATGTCAGCGAAACAAAATTTTTTGGTAATAAACATTTAAATAATACAGAAGGGTTTGGAATGATTTAGAATGCCTGGACTTCAATATTTATGTAGAGTGCCGGAAACATAAGCCTGATTGATGTAGAATACCTGAAATTCAGTATATATACAGATGTGTAACCACGCGGCACACGTTGAACACACAGCCAAATTATCATAACAGAATATTACAACGTCACCCATCGTAGGCTATGCTCAAGATTGCCCAATTGCCGCGACTGACGTCCGTCAATCGATGTGGACCCGAAACGATCAGGACTTCTCACTGGCAAGGAACACCAGGCCTCCTAAATCCAATGAGCAATAATCAAAATGATTAATTTGGTTATTTCGGGATTTGAATTTTAAATATTGAGCACAACCCACTTCTGGCAACGCTGATCGTATTCTGGTATGAACCTAAGGCCTATCCACGTCAATATGGAAGCACTATACTCGAGTTTCGCCCTCGTTTGAGCTCGTCAGTAGTGCATATCCCTGACCGGATCCGGAAACAAGCCCCGGATCACTGGCGTGTGAAGCGGGTGTGTAACCACGCGGCACACGTTGGACACACAGCCAAATTATCATAACAGAATATTACAACGTCACCCATCGTAGGCTATGCTCAAGATTGCCCAATCGCCGCGACTGACGTCCGTCAATCGATGTGGACCTGAAACGATCAGGACTTCTCACTGGCAAGGAACACCAGGCCTCCTAAATCCAATGAGCAATAATCAAATTGATTAATTTGGTTATTTCGGGATTTGAATTTTAAATATTGAGCACAACCCACTACTGGCAACGCTGATCGTATTCTGGTATGAACCTAAGGCCTATCCACGTCAATATGGAAGCACTATACTCGAGTTTCGCCCTCGTTTGAGCTCGTCAGTAGTGCATATCCCTGACCGGATCCGGAAACAAGCCCCGGATTACTGGCGTGTGAAGCGGGTGTGTAACCACGCGGCACACGTTGGACACACAGCCAAATTATAATAACAGAATATTACAACGTCACCCATCGTAGGCTATGCTCAAGATTGCCCAATCACCGCGATTGACATCCGTCAATCGATGTTGACCCGAAACGATCAGGACTTCTCACTGGCAAGGAACACCAGGCCTCCTAAATCCAATGAGCAATAATCAAATTGATTAATTTGGTTATTTCGGGATTTGAATTTTAAATATTGAGCACAACCCACTACTGGCAACGCTGATTGTATTCTGGTATGAACCTAACGCCTATCCACGTCAATATGGAAGCACTATACTCGAGTTTCGCCCTCGTTTGAGCTCATTAACGCCAGTGATCCGGGGCTTGTTTCCGGATCCGGTCAGGGATATGCACTACTGACGAGCTCAAAAGAGGGCGAAACTCGAGTATAGTGCTTCCATATTGACGTGGATAGGCCTTAGGTTCATACCAGAATACGATCAGCGTTGCCAGAAGTGGGTTGTGCTCAATATTTAAAATTCAAATCCCGAAATAACCAAATTAATCAATTTGATTATTGCTCATTGGATTTAGGAGGCCTTGTGTTCCTTGCCAGTGAGAAGTCCTGATCGTTTCGGGTCCACATCGATTGACGGACGTCAGTCGCGGCGATTGGGCAATCTTGAGCATAGCCTACGTTAGGTGACGTTGTAATATTCTGTTATGATAATTTGGCTGTGTGTCCAACGTGTGCCGCGTAGTTACACACCCGCTTCACACGCCAGTGATCCGGGGCTTGTTTCCAGATCCGGTCAGGGATATGCACTACTGACGAGCTCAAACGAGGGCGAAACTCGAGTATAGTGCTTCCATATTGACGTGGATAGGCCTTAGGTTCATACCAGAATACGATCAGCGTTGCCAGTAGTGGGTTGTGCTCAATATTTAAAATTCAAATCCCGAAATAACCAAATTAATCAATATATACAGATGACTAGAAATACAAATTTGACGTAGAATGCCTGGAATTTAATAGTTATGTAGCTTGCCGGAATAACAAGCCTGATTTAGAATGCCCGGAATTCAATATGTATGTAGCCTGCAGGAAACACAAGCCTGATTTAGAATGCCCGGAATTCAATATGTATGTAGCCTGTCGGAAATACAAGCCTGATTTAGAATGCATGGAATTCAATATGTATGTAGCTTGCCGGAAGCACAAGCCTGATTTAGAACGCCCGGAATTCAATATGTATGTAGCCTGCAGGAAACACAAGCCTGATTTAGAATGCCCGGAATTCAATATGTATGTAGCCCGTAGGAAACACAAGCCTGATTTAGAATGCCCGGAATTCAATATGTATGCAGGCTGCCTGAAACACAAGCCTGATTTAGAATGCCCGGAATTCAATATGTATGTAGCCTGGAGGAAACACAAGCCTGATTTAGAATGCCCGGAATTCAATATGTATGTAGCGTGCCAGAAACACAAGCCTGATTTAGAATGCCCGGAATTCAATATGTATGTAGGCTGCCTGAAACACAAGCCTGATTTAGAATGCCCGGAATTCAATATGTATGCAGGCTGCCGGAAACAGAAGCCTGATTTAGAATGTCCGGAATTCAATATGTATGCAGGCTGCCGGAAACACAAGCCTGATTTAGAATGCCCGGAATTTAATATGTATGTAGGCTGCCGGAAACACAAGCCTGATTTAGAATGCCCGGAATTCAATATGTATGTAGCCTGCAGGAAACACAAGCCTGATTTAGAATGCATGGAATTCAATATGTATGCAGGCTGCCGGAAACAGAAGCCTGATTTAGAATGCCCGGAATTCAATATGTATGCAGGCTGCCGGAAACACAAGCCTGATTTAGAATGCCCGAAAGTCAATATGTATGTAGCCCGTAGGAAACACAAGCCTGATTTAGAATGCCCGGAATTCAATATGTATGCAGGCTGCCTGAAACACAAGCCTGATTTAGAATGCCCGGAATTCAATATGTATGTAGCCTGGAGGAAACACAAGCCTGATTTAGAATGCCCGGAATTCAATATGTATGTAGCGTGCCAGAAACACAAGCCTGATTTAGAATGCCCGGAATTCAATATGTATGTAGGCTGCCTGAAACACAAGCCTGATTTAGAATGCCCGGAATTCAATATGTATGCAGGCTGCCGGAAACAGAAGCCTGATTTAGAATGCCCGGAATTCAATATGTATGCAGGCTGCCGGAAACACAAGCCTGATTTAGAATGCCCGGAAGTCAATATGTATGTAGCCCGTAGGAAACACAAGCCTGATTTAGAATGCCCGGAATTCAATATGTATGCAGGCTGCCTGAAACACAAGCCTGATTTAGAATGCCCGGAATTCAATATGTATGTAGCCTGGAGGAAACACAAGCCTGATTTAGAATGCCCGGAATTCAATATGTATGTAGCGTGCCAGAAACACAAGCCTGATTTAGAATGCCCGGAATTCAATATGTATGTAGGCTGCCTGAAACACAAGCCTGATTTAGAATGCCCGGAATTTAATATGTATGTAGGCTGCCGGAAACAGAAGCCTGATTTAGAATGTCCGGAATTCAATATGTATGCAGGCTGCCGGAAACACAAGCCTGATTTAGAATGCCCGGAATTTAATATGTATGTAGGCTGCCGGAAACACAAGCCTGATTTAGAATGCCCGGAATTCAATATGTATGTAGCCTGCAGGAAACACAAGCCTGATTTAGAATGCATGGAATTCAATATGTATGCAGGCTGCCGGAAACAGAAGCCTGATTTAGAATGCCCGGAATTCAATATGTATGCAGGCTGCCGGAAACACAAGCCTGATTTAGAATGCCCGGAAGTCAATATGTATGTAGCCCGTAGGAAACACAAGCCTGATTTAGAATGCCCGGAATTCAATATGTATGCAGGCTGCCTGAAACACAAGCCTGATTTAGAATGCCCGGAATTCAATATGTATGTAGCCTGGAGGAAAAACAAGCCTGATTTAGAATGCCCGGAATTCAATATGTATGTAGCGTGCCAGAAACACAAGCCTGATTTAGAATGCCCGGAATTCAATATGTATGTAGGCTGCCTGAAACACAAGCCTGATTTAGAATGCCCGGAATTCAATATGTATGCAGGCTGCCGGAAACAGAAGCCTGATTTAGAATGCCCGGAATTCAATATGTATGCAGGCTGCCGGAAACACAAGCCTGATTTAGAATGCCCGGAAGTCAATATGTATGTAGCCCGTAGGAAACACAAGCCTGATTTAGAATGCCCGGAATTCAATATGTATGCAGGCTGCCTGAAACACAAGCCTGATTTAGAATGCCCGGAATTCAATATGTATGTAGCCTGGAGGAAACACAAGCCTGATTTAGAATGCCCGGAATTCAATATGTATGTAGCGTGCCAGAAACACAAGCCTGATTTAGAATGCCCGGAATTCAATATGTATGTAGGCTGCCGGAAACACAAGCCTGATTTAGAATGCCCGGAATTTAATATGTATGTAGGCTGCCGGAAACACAAGCCTGATTTAGAATGCCCGGAATTCAATATGTATGTAGCCTGCAGGAAACACAAGCCTGATTTAGAATGCATGGAATTCAATATGTATGCAGGCTGCCGGAAACAGAAGCCTGATTTAGAATGCCCGGAATTCAATATGTATGCAGGCTGCCGGAAACACAAGCCTGATTTAGAATGCCCGGAAGTCAATATGTATGTAGGCTGCCGGAAACACAAGCCTGATTTAGAATGCCCGGAATTCAATATGTATGTAGCCTGCAGGAAACACAAGCCTGATTTAGAATGCATGGAATTCAATATGTATGCAGGCTGCCGGAAACAGAAGCCTGATTTAGAATGCCCGGAATTCAATATGTATGTAGGCTGCCGGAAACACAAGCCTGATTTAGAATGCCCGGAATTCAATATGTATGTAGCCTGCAGGAAACACAAGCCTGATTTAGAATGCATGGAATTCAATATGTATGCAGGCTGCCGGAAACAGAAGCCTGATTTAGAATGCCCGGAATTCAATATGTATGCAGGCTGCCGGAAACACAAGCCTGATTTAGAATGCCCGGAATTCAATATGTATGTAGCCTGCAGGAAACACAAGCCTGATTTAGAATGCCCGGAATTCAATATGTATGTAGGCTGCCGGAAACACAAGCCTCGTGTAGAATGCCTGGAATTCAGTATATATGTAGATGACTAGAACGCAAGTTATCGAGGCAGGCGTTTCGAGAATGTAACCGCATCGTGCAGCCAGCGTCGTGGTTTGAGCGGGCAAAAAAGCAAATTTGTACGACCGTTCGACAAAGTCTCGATAAGCGCCCACTCTCTCTCTCTCTCTCTCTCTCTCTCTCTCTCTCTCTCTCTCTCTCTCTCTCTCTCTCTCTCTCTCGCTCTCTCTCTCTCTCTCTCTCTCTCTCTCTCTCTCTCTCTCTCTCTCTCTCTCGATGAGTAGTGGGCCTGCAGTCAGTAAGCTGGTGTAGCTTTTCGGTCAGTCCTGCCGGCGTAGCTTGAAAGCTCGTCGGTAGGCGTCCAGTGGTTTTGCATGTATCACCTTGTACCGGGAGGGTGCGCTTTAGCGATGCTACTCTTGGCTTGCGTGTGCGTGAATAGTCCGTCTGTCCGATAGATATTTGATTGATCCCGCCAGTAGTCATATGCTTTGTGAACTGATGAGGCTCAACCGTAAATCAGGTGATTTGTTCGCAATTTAGACGAGCAAAATCTTCTGTGTGCAGAATCTCGTTGGCCGCATGTGTGTGGTCTGTTTCGGCGGTCAGTCTGTCTATCCGATTGATATCTGATTGATCCTATCAGTATTCATACGTTTGTCACTACCCTACTAAGGACACTACTTTCTGAACTTAGCAGTCAGCATAAGGTCACCATACAGTGGATACCATCCCACTGTGGAGTACCCGGAAACGACAGAGCTGATCAATTGGCTAAGGAAGGAGCCAAAGAAGAACAGCCTGATGTGCCCGTTACATACCACCAAAAGAAAAGAATGATAAAATCAGTCAGAAAGCCACCAAAACCTGCTCAAGATGACTACCATGTTATGGACAGACCAGAACAAGTCATTATTCTGCGCCTCAGAACAGGACACAATAGATTACATAACCACATGTATACAAAGTTCAAGATTGGTGAATCAGCCATGTGCACATGTGGATTGGCGTCGCAGACAGCAGAGCACATACTTCAAGACTGCCCAAAATATAACATATCTAGGCAAACCTTCTGGCCTAGAGAGACGACAGTGGAAGATAAACTCTATGGACCACTGTGTGAACTGAAAAAGACAGTTAAATTCATACAAGAGACAACATTGCAGATATAGACATATTTCAAGTGAACGAAAGAAGAAGAAGAAGTCACTACCCTTGTCTCATCTCATCTCATCTCATCATGTTCCTCTTGTGCCTTGCGGTGTCGAGGTGAAGTATAAACTTCGTGAGAGTGCCCGAGTATGGGCTTCATATATCGATATTCCCATGGACTCTGCTATTCCCTCCGTCCAACGATTACGTGGTCGGCCTCTTCCTCTGATTCCATCTGGTCTGTACATCATTGCTTGTTGTGGTATGCTGTTGACTGGTAACCTACTTGCATGGCCAAACCATTTGACTTGCTGTTTTATGATAAAATCTAGTAGTGCTTTAACCCCCACTTTAGTCCTGATTTCTTCATTTCTGATCTTATCTCTTCTTGATACGTTGAGTAATATTCCCAGGAACCTCATTTCTGTTGTTGTGATTTTTCTTTTCTCTTTTTTCTGTCATTGTCCAAGTTTGGCATTGGTAGCATAGAGTTGGCAGGAAGATTGTGTTGTAAAGTGCTTTCTTAGTAGTTATTGATACATGTTTGTTCTTTAGTATTGGTGCCATTTGTCCAATGAGTTGATTTGACTTATTGCACCTATTTTCGATCTCGTCTTCCGATCTGCCATTTGATGATATTATACTTCCTAGGTACTTGAAACTCTTTACTTGTTTCAAGGGATGTTCGTTTAGGTGAATTGTTGTTGTTTGTTCTTCTTTAGTTATAGTCATTACCTCTGTTTTGCTTGTGCTAATTTTCATGTTATGTTTCCTACACATTTTGTTTAGACTATTCATGTGGTCTTGTAATTCAGCTTCTGATTTTGCTATTAGTGCTTGGTCATCCGCAAACAGGAGTTCTCTAATGGTTAGATTTGCAGATGGTTCTTCTTCTGTGTTCTCGTCATGCGGTATTCTTGCTGTCTTTGCTTGGCTGGTTTCTTTACATATGTTGTCTATATATGTTATGAACAAAAGAGGGGACAGGACACAACCTTGTCGTACTCCAGATCTTATGGTGAAGGGTTTTGAGTGTCCTCCAGTTGCTCTCACTATGCATTCACTGTTGTTGTCTTAAAGCTGAAAATCAAAGGAATATAGACGGAAGGGCCGTTTGCACGAAGCTCTAGGCTACCATTTGTTGTTGAGAGCCAATATATACAGGGATAACAGGCCGTGGCAGCCTAACGTCCACAGCATCTGTGTCCGTCTCCAGTCGTCTTGCCATGCTCGCCACTGGAACCAGATGGACGCAGACGAGAGAGTGAGGTCGACGGAGCTGCGCAACCACTTCCTCACTATAATCCAAACTAAAGCGTAAGTCATTCGTTCTTCATCAAATCAAAAGATGCAATGAATGAATGGTCCTCATCATTCGTGATGGACGAACATCCATCCAGATGACTAGAAACACAAATTTGACGTAGAATGCCCGGAATTCAGTATGTATGTAGCCTGCCGGAAACACAAGCCTGATTTAGAATGCCCGGAATTCAATATGTATGTAGGCTGCCGGAAAAACAAGCATGATTTAGAATGCCCGGAATTCAATATGTATGTAGGCTGCCGGAAACACAAGCCTCATGTAGAATGCCTGGAATTCAATATGTATGTACGCTGTCGGCAACACGAACATAATGCTGAACGTCAGTGAGACAACCTTGGTCTAGATGACAAGCAGCACATATTTGACATAGAACTTGAAAATTGCTCTAGAATTCTCTGGCTTGGAATGTTAGCAATACAAAAATATTATTATTGAAAGCCAGCGATACAAAATTAACGTAGAATTACAGCAAAATAAAGCTGATGTAGAATGACAGCAACACAAAACTCGTAAAATGACAGCAACATAAAACTGACGTAGAATGACAGCAACATTAACCTGACGTAGAATGACAGCAACATAAAACTGAGGAAGAATGTTAGCAACATAAAACTGACGTAGAATAACAGCAACATAAAACTGACGTGGAATAACAGCAACATAAAACTGACGTAGAATAACAGCAACATAAAACTGACGTAGAATAACAGCAACATAAAACTGACGTGGAATGACAGCAACATAAAACTTACGTTGAATAACAGCAACATAAAACTGACGTAGAATAACAGCAAC